>JACYFF010031957.1:54518230-54535112 GCA_017589665.1 Selenicereus undatus
TATATATATATATATATGCAAATTTTTGAAAAGCGAAGTCTTAGGTTAGTGAACCCGAAGTAATCTTAAGCAATTTTCTCATTTAAGGGCAAAGAATTATTTCGATGTCTGGGGTTAGTGAACTTGGGGTAATCATAATCGATTTTCCCATTTCAAGGCAAGTAATTATTTAGAAGTCTTGGATTACTGAACCTGAAATAATCTAAGCGACCTTAACATTTAAAGGCAAAGTGTTATAAACCGTTATTACGGTTATGGAAATTATTTTAGCTTAATAAGCATATTTATGGTTTTGTGAATGAATCATTAAAATGAAAAGACTTGTGACTAACTTTGAGCTGGAAAAAGTCTTTACTTGATTGTGGCAAGAGCTTTAACAACTTAAATGATTTGGTTTGAATAAAGATGGCTAAGAGAGTGCGTATTAAGTGGCCATACCTAGGCAGTAAACTCGGTGGCAGCCCTAAAAGACCCTGAAGAGGGTAAGGTTCGATGATATGCTTCACGTGATAAAACCTTAAGGGTGGGGACTAGATGCAGGATAAGGCGTGAGTTGTTTCCCCCAATGAGGACAATATCGAGGTAGAGACTACCTCAGGTTACTCTGCCGAGAGGCGTAATACGAAATGTTATGTATGTTATGCCCCGAGCATAATGCAATTTGTAAGTGACGATCTCAGATAGGCGAGTGACGATATCCCCTAAGTAGCACATTACGAAATCTTACGCCAAAATAAATGATCTTTCCTGATTTGTGAATAAAATGTTTAGAATTCTTACATTATTTATTTGGGATTTGGAAAAGAACAAAAATTCCTAAATGAACCAAATTCGTATATACACTACTCGTTTTAATACGAAATAAGTTATTTCGGTTTTAAACACATCGATTAGGTTTTCCATCCTTTCCTAACTTTGTTAAGTCGCTTTACTTGAACATATGCTCAAATGAAAAACTTTGCTGAGTTATGGATGCTTAAATGTGATTATTAGCCTTAACGGATTTGTTTTATTAAAGAATTAAGTTTTCTTTGAAATCCTCTTTGCCTAATATGATAATAGTAGTATATATGTGAAGTACTTGCTACTTAAGAGTATTATGTGCAACTATTTTGTTTTTCTCGGGGTTGAGGACCACTCACTGAGCGTGTGGTAGCTCATCCCCTCTCTGTTTTCCCCCTTCCCAGGTTTTCAATGCGATAGGTAGAAGTTGAATTACTTAAGTCGAATTGGAGTCCTCCCCTTTGCTTTGAAAAAGGTGTTACGTGTGTGTGTGTGTATGTGTGTGTGTGTGTGTGTGTATGTATATATATATATATATATGTGTGTGTGTGTGTGTGTGTGTGTATAGACTTACGACTTTAATGATGTAATATGATGTATTCTTAGATTTCTAAATGTACATAAATAAATCACTTTGGTTTGTGTAATGCATATTGTTTAGAAGTCGCTCTGTATGGCCATGTGAGCCAACCGTCTGATTAGCTAGTCACCTTTTGTTGGAGTTGTTTATTTTTGGGATGTAAGCCCCAACACTCCGGATGTATGATACGTTGAGTTGTATCTTTTATTTCCTTCTATATTATTAAACTTTATTAGTTGGTATACTCCGGGCATATGGCCCGTAGATTTATGGACTACGGCGTGTAGCCGTTGAGCTTGTTTTGGTGTTCTTTTATGCTTTTATTCATTGCACAGATCTAATGTAAAACTTTAGGTCCAGGAAATGGTCAATTTTTAGACGACATTCTGATCGGTTCGCCCCAGAATTTAAGAAAATGTTAACATCACTAGCCTTAGGGTGAGGGTGTTACACACATAGACTCTACCATGGTTCTAGTCTGTTGGTCAAGTCCTTCATAAACAATCTGGCACAATGAACCTACCATAGACTCTACCATGATGGGAACACTGGGCCAACAAATTTTTGAACCTATTAAAGTATTTCCACAATGATTCCCTGTCTAATTACACAAATTGATTGATTTCATTCCTTAGCTTAACACTCTTGGCACTAGGGAAATATTTTCTTAAGAGCAGTCTTACAAAATCATTCCAAGAAGAAACAGAATCAGCAGCCAAGCCATACATCCAACGTTTAGTAGAATCTTTCAAAGCAAAAGGAATCAATTTCATTCGCACAACATCAATAAGCATGTTAGGGAAATGCATCATAGAACATACTTCTTCGAATTCTCTCAAAAATAAATAAGTATCCTGTAACAGCCCACGACCACCCGCCATTGAGGTATTGTCCGCTTTGGGCAGGCGGGATGCTACCACCATCCCTGCCCTCACGGTTTTGTCCTCAAAAGGCGCCTCAATGGGTTGAGGTATCCCCACCCCTTATAAGGCGTGGTTCGTTCCCCTCAACTACCGATGTGGGATACCTTCATCCACCCCCCTCTCAGGGGCTTAGCGTCCTCGCTGGCACACCGGTCTGGGTCCATGGCTCTGATACCATCTGTAACAGCCCACGACCACCCGCCATTGAGGTATTGTCCGCTTTGGCCAGGCGGGACGCTAGCACCATCCCTGCCCTCACGGTTTTGTCCTCAAAAGGCGCCTCAATGGGTTGAGGTATCCCCACCCCTTATAAGGCATGGTTCGTTCCCCTCAACTACCGATGTGGGATACCTTCATCCATGGTGAAGATGCGGGGTATCGATCTGCAGGTCCCTGGATCGAAACCTGGCTTTGATACCATCAATGTAACACCCCCAGCCCCCAGGGCCGAAAGCTTTACGTTTTCTTAACTTCTTACTTAAATTCTGGGATGAAACGGACAGAGTTTCCCCTAAAAACTTATCGTTTCCAGGCTAAACGCCTTACAATAAGTCCCTGTAAATCAACGAAAGCGTAAACATATAAAACATAGCTCAACGGCCACACGCCGGAGTTCATAACTTGACGAGCCACCCGCTCGGAGTACACTAAACAAAATAGTTCATTAATACAGAAAAAGTAAAAGATATAACTCAACGGTTCACAAAACCGGAGTATGGGGTTTACATCCCAAAACACATAACTAACTTTGACCAAAAAGACATCTAGCTAACTGGATGGTTGGCTCATATGGCCATATAGAGCGACTCATAAACAATATGCATTACATGAACTTAGAATACTTTTTTACAATCATTTCAAACTAAGAACACATGACATGACTTCATTAAGCACGTAAGATCCCTTCAAATTGATCTAAACGACACCTGGAAAGCAAGAACAGGTTCCATCTTGTCATAGTTGACTCAACATCTTCCTGTTATAAAGAAAACCTGGGGAAAAGGGGAAGGAGTAGTGGGATGAGCAACCACACGCTCAGTGAGTGTCCCCCGACCCCCTTAAAACCAAAACCGTTTTAGGCAATAATATCTTTACTAGTCACATATCACGTATCCATACTTTACTATCATATTAGGCATTCATAAAATTGCTATGGAAACATCGCTGACCATAAACTTGGCTTTAAGCACTCAAACACCTTTCTAGGTCTCTAAATGACCAAACTTCTTTACTAACAGGCAGTCAAACACTTACTCGTTAGGTATATAAGGACTCTTGGCTAGACATTCAAGCATGATGAGTTCTTAGTTTCGATTAACGGTGGCATGTTAGGAACTTGCTTACACAACATGTGATTCTAAAACATAACATTGGATACACTATCACTTATATACTCAATATGCACTTTAAAAAGTCATTATGTGATGCACTATGAAAAAGATGGCCACATGCCACCTTGAAATCACATACATCTAACTATAATGCTTTTAAACTCACTTTGAAGTCACATATTCTTTAAAGTCACATGCTTTGAAGTTACAAGTGTAGACACTTTGTTTTCTTTCTTTGCAAGCATTTCTTAAAAGTTCTAAAGGTTAACTTCCGTTCAAGAAATCTCTTCGTACTGCCTTTTTAGGACCCTTAAGACTTTCTTTTCATATTCATATCTTAATTAGCATCTCATTCACAAGTTATACTTGGAACATGCACATAACACTTTTGATACTTTACTTAAATCTCATTCATATGATATGCACAAGTCATGCATAGGAAACTTTCTTGCTTTTCTTTGAAAACACTTCATTTAGCCTCTTAAGTCTCATAAAAACTCTTCTCTTAGCCTCTTGCGGCTCATATTCTTTGAAAGAATCTCTTTCATCTTGGTCTCATAATGACCCTTAAAAACTTTCTTTCTGAAATACTTAAAAAGGCGAAACGCCAACTGCTTTTCTCATTTGATAAGAAACTACTTCTGGGCATAAGATCATCATAAAGTGTTGGTTGGGATAGATCTACACTCAATCCCAGTGAGATTAACTCACGCTAAGCTCTTACTCCCAGGATGGCAACTAACTTTTGGATCTTAACCCTCGTCAGGGTCTCTAGGGACTACTCCTTAGGCTATAGGAATTCCCCCGTTCAAGCAAGTTCACTCCCTATATATTGTCCCTAAGCACTTATCTTAGCCATTTAAATTGGTCATAACGACTAATAAGTTTGCTGCCTCTCACAGCGAAATCCTTTATCATGCAACTCATGCTTTTGTAAAACTCTTTAGGGATTCCCCCGTTCAAGCGAGTTCACTCCCAAAACTGTATTCATTTAATTAAAATAGGCCATCATGCACTAATAGTTATGGCTACTATCATTTCGAAACATGAAATCTTTCTTTGAAAAACTCACCCTTATGCACGTAATGCAATTTGAGCGTTTAAGCACATATATTACATATATCACATTGGTAAGGGGGTCCACATATATCACATTTAAGCACTTCAAAATCAATTCAACACAATGAGCCACACATGGCCTCGCAATCCACACGATTGCGGTCAATTCACAACCCGAACTCCCTCCTCACAAGCACCGTACCATTAAAACCTCGAACCACTCATAGTTCTTCCTCAAACCATCCAACTACCATCTCGGTTTCAATTTCATAAATCATAACACATTATTATGCTAGCTTATAAAAAAAAAGACGTGTAATGGGGTTTATGCACTTACCTGGGCAAGCAGCCTTATTCAGCTGTGCGTTATAGCGTGTATAAACACATATACAGATATATCTATATCGCGTCGACTTGGAATAGGCACTTAATGAACCGTATGAAACTAACAAGGCATGAAGCTCAATTACATTCATGGCTTACGTTTAGGAATTAAGCATATCATATCTATGTCATTTTTAAAGCATAATCAACCAATTATACATGCCACTTCCAAGCATATTTAAGCCCTAGAAGCATAATACGATTCTAAACGTTCGTTTGCATGTATTGGTTAATTAACTCGAATGGAAGCTAAACACATTAAAAGAACTTCGATTTTAATTCTCTTTCATATATTAGCTAATTAACTTGAGTAGAAGCTAAACACGTTAATATAACTTCGATTTTAATTCTTTTTCAAGCATTAACTCATTAACGTGAATTGATGCTAAACACGTTAAACTAACTTCGTTTTGAACTCTTTTTCATGCATCAACTACTTAACTTGAATCGATGCTAACCACATATAGTTCACTTCGAATTAACAACTCAGACATAAATAAACTTAACATGTCCGAACTGATTCTAACCATGCATAGCCTCTCATCACATAATCCATGAAATTTACTAAACCTAAGCTGACATAAATCATCGTTTGGGTTAAAACATTTCGAAATTAATACTAATTTAGGAGGCGAGGAACACCTACCTCATTCCAGGCTAGAGAATCGAATCCAAGGCTGCGGGGTCAACTTTCAGTGTTCGAATAACTCCAAACCTCCGACTCTTGCTCGTCCACGCTCGGACCAGACCCAAATCGTGCCCAATTCGTGCCAACCAAACCCTAAATTCGACCCAAACGCTCACCCACTGACTTGAACTCATGGTTGGTGCTTGGGGCTACGAATTTACTAGCAATTTGTGGTGGATTCGACCTGCTGTGGTGGTCACCGGAATAACGCCCACCGTCGACCCTCATCCTCTCTCAATCTCGCTCAATCTCGCTCTCTCTCTCTCTGTCATCCTCTGCTTGCCGGCCACGCCTGGGCCGCCGCCGTCGTTACTGTCACCGGCCGGCCTCCCTCCACCACCTCTTCTCTCTCTTGCTGTTGTGTGGGGTGGTGGTCGGGGCTGGGGGTTTGAGAGCCCCTCCCCCTTCGTGGCTTCCTCAGAAAAGTAAGGGGCTTCGGCCCCTTATAATTTTTTTTTTCTGTTTTTTTGTTTGTGGTCAATAGCTTAGTCAACTACAATTACTAGTCTAATTTCTAATCTCGTACCTCATATCCTAACCCGAATCGACGATAAGACGCCTTATCGATTATTCAAGCTCAAGTACATCGAGGTTCAATTTAATAAACCTCGAAACTAATTCTAAGGTTGATATCCTAATCGCATTCAGGAAACGACTAAATAAATCGAATAACAACTAAATTAAACTATTGATATAATTTAAAGGTGCAAATAGCACGAATCAACTTTGAAATCAATAATAGCAATAATAATCCTTTTTAATAAAATTATTGCTCCCAAAAACACATTGATAATAATTTAACTCATGCAGTTACTAAAAATAAGATTTTATAACGTAAAAAGATAATATTGTTAGCTTAACGGAAAACAAAGAATGTGGGTCTTACATTCTTCCCCCCTGAAAAGAATTTCGTCCTCGAAATTCTAAAGTCCATAACCCACAGGTATCCCACATCGATAGTTGAGGAGAACGAACCACGCCTTACAAGGGGTGGGGATACCTCAACCCATTGAGGCGCGTTTTGAGGACAAAACCGTGAGGGCGGGGATGGTGGTAGCGTTTCACTTGCCCAAAGCGGAAAATACTTCAATGGCGGGTGGTCGTGGGCTGTTACAGTGGTATCAGAACCATGGACCTGGACCGGTGTGCCAGCGAGGACGCTGGGCCCCTGAGAGGAAGGTGGATGAAGGTATCCCACATCGGTAGTTGAGGAGAACAAACCACGCCTTATAAGGGGTGGGGATACCTCAACCCATTGAGGTGCCTTTTGAGGACAAAACTGTGAGGGCAGGGATGGTGGTAGCGTCTCGCCTGCCCAAAGCGGACAATATCTCAATGGCGGGTGGTCGTGGGCTGTTACATATCCTCCAACTTGTGACTTTAGGGACCATTTGAGTATAGTGAAGTCTCAATTCGAAAGCCACATTTGGTCCTAGGTCAGGTATAGTAAAACAGGATGGCATAGCAGTCCTAGGAGGATAGAAAATGTCACTCAAAGATCTTTCTTGTGCCATTTCTTCTAATTCAGGCTTAGGTTCAGGTTCGGGGTTCAAGTTCAGGGTTAGGTTCACTCCTAACAAGTATATTATTCTCAATGTCTCTAACCCAACTAGTCATGTAAATTCCACTCCCTCACCAAATGATTTATTTTTAGTATTTTTTTATCTTTTCTGATTTTTTTGGATTTTGGATTTTTCTATTTTGCTTCCTTTTCTTTTAAAACACAAAACAAAATCAAAAAGTGAATAAAACCTTAAACAAAATAAAATAGAAAATGATCAAATCCCAAAAACAAAAACACAAACACAAATAAACTAAAAAAGATAAAAAATAACTAAAACCTAAACAAGCCAAATCTAATAATAAAATTAAAACAAAAATGAAATCCTAAAATCAGAACTCTATGCATAGCAAATTTAGCACAATCACAAAGGACATGAACATATTTGTTTTCTAATTTTTTATGTCCCTAAACTGTGTAGAATATTGCAAACAAAATATTAGGTCCCAAAATTGTAGAAAATTCTAGGTCCCAAAAATTCCAAAAACCTTCACACATACTTTAAAAGTTATGCTGAATCCATGAAAAATATTAGCAGAGCAAAAATTACATTAGAAATGCTCCGAAAAATTCGAACAGAATCCGAAGATGATGAAAATCCTGCACTGATGTTGCTTCCTTTTTTCTGTTTAGTTTTGCCTTTTTTTGCTGTACATAAACCAGATTTAGTTAGTACTATTTTTTCCGCAGTAAATAACCTCTAAAAATAAAAATGAAACTGATCTAAACAAAAATCAAAATACTAACTTAATTCAAAAATAAAAAATATTCTACACTAAATTACTAAAACTAAATAAAAACTTAAGCAAAACCAAAAATCACAATTATAAAACTAAAACAAAAATGACTCAAATAACTAAGCTAAGACTCGACGCAACCGAATTTCACAAAATCATCCGTTACAACGCCGCCAAAAACTTGTTGTAATTTCTGTAAGTGCACGGCTTTTCATCGTAGCACTTATGGGTGTCCATCCTCAAAGATGAGATTATGAAACTAAGATTGATAATGGCCTAAAGTAGCATACATCTAGGACAAAATTTATAAAACGATACCTTTGGTAAAATGAAACTAAAGTTTAAACTACCTTATTAGTAGCTAAACTATTTTCATCTTCTTAAATTCACATGAATCTAGTAAAACAAAAAAAAAATCCAACAATCCAAGTAAAAAAACAACACAAAAAAGTTTTATCCACATAGGGCTAAACATTTGAGATCAATTTGCAATTTCTAACTTTTGAAACAAGTTTCACGGAGGAGGAAGTCGAACTTTGTAGAAGTACTAAAATCAAGCCGAATCACACCCAATCGTACTCCTTTAAAAAAGATGCAAACTAGACCGAAGAACAGAGCGAGCAGCAACACGAATTGGAACCCAACAATTTGCACAATGTGATCCCAAATTACAATCTACAATTCAACAAGCTCAAGTTTGATTACATCAATCCTTGGAGCTAAAATTTTGGATGTCAAACTAAAAATGAAGAAAAAAATGAAAACAAAATAAAAATTGAGGACTAAAAACTAGACTCCCCTCCTAAGCTCCTGCTTGCTCTCCCATCTTTAAGACCCTAAAATGCAGCTTCTCCAACCCTCATTACGTCACTTAATTGTCGAATTAATGGCCTAAAAAACTGACGAAATGATGATGATGATAATGATAGATAATGAAGAAGGAGAGAGAAAGCGATGTAAAGCTCAAGGGAAATGAGTTTACAATCAAAGAAAAGCAATGGAACAATTTCGGACTCTCTTGAACTCAAGGAACCCGTGAATGAATTGGTTAAATGGGATAGAGCTAATCTTGGATTTTGGATACAGAATCACCACCAAAACCAAGGTTAGGGCTCCTAAGCTTGATCAAAATACAAAAATCACCACTTAATCAAGGTTAGGACTAAGCTTGAACACCACCTTAACCGGCCTAGCTAAGGATAAGCAAGCTGAGTTTTTGTGGAAGCCGAAAGCTTATTTGCTCTCAAACTGAAATTCTCATTCAAAATAAGTTGTGATCCTGCAAGGATCGTGTTCCCCTTTTGTTTACGCACCTAGCAAGCATACAACCAAGCTAGCACCTCCCCAAACCTTTCCTTCCTAAGGGGGAAAGGTGTTAATTACACTAATGTGCCTGGTTAGAGCTAACCGGTTACTAACTAATGTTTAAGCTAGCTTAAGTACAACCAAAGCAATAAGGAAAGCAAGACTAATGATAATTAAAATGTGATTAACTTAATCTTAAGCTTAAACAACCAGAAACTCATCTAAGGATCATGTGCTCAGCCAAAAAGCAAAGTCCCCTTTTCGGCTAACCAATAAGAAGCAAGGGACAACTTCATTTCAGCTGGCCAATAAGAAGTAAGGGACAACTTAATTTGCAACTCTTCTTTCATTGGTTGTTCTTTTCTAGGAAGCCTTGGTGTGTGTGCCATATCAGCTGAAGAGTAGGAAACCCACAGTAGAAGGCAGAAACAACCAGTAGTATCAAACCGGGTTCACTGGCAGTTTGCAACCCGGTTTTCTGACTTGGTTTACCCTTAGCAAAAGTGACCATGATTTGGATTTTAGGCCATGTGGGGAAACCTTGGGGTGTGTATAAACCCCTCCTGCAAAGAAATCAAGTTTATGATATGTTTAAGTAAGGTAATTTAGCTTAAACATTTAGCCATGCAGCTTGGAGTCCAAACTGGCCGGTTAGGAAAAAGGCCTTGATCTCCCATCCTCTTGTGTGCATGATTTAAAATCAATGCTTCGACCTAAAAGTTAACATCATGAGGATTCCCAAAATAAAAAAATATTAGACTTAAGCCACAATGTAGCTTAAGAAATGAGGTGGACAAAATCGGGCATATTCTGGCCGGTTAGCCCGTTTGATGCAGCTTGAACTTCTTGCAAAACATAAGCCATCTTCTTCACTTGGGACCTTGTTCTTAGGCGTGTTGGACTTAATTCTTCATGGTCAAGGTCTTGGCTAGATAGGATTCCATCGTCCTCCCCTTGTTGAAAAGATTTGATCCTCAAATATGGTGGGAAAGTGTCCGGATAGAAGGGGCTCAAATCTGCCACATTGAACGTGGCTGAAACTTCATATTCACCAAGTAGATCAACCTTATAAGCGTTGTGATTAATCTTCTCTAAGACTTCAAATGGATCTTCAGCTCGTGGCATGAGTTTATTCTTCCTTTTAGAAGGAAATCTTTCCTTCCTCTAGTGGATCCATACTAAGTCTCCAGGTTGAAATACAATCTTTCTCCTATACTTGTTGGCTTGTGCTTCATAGGTTGCATTAGTCTTCTCAATTCTTGCCTTTACGAACTCATGAAGTTTCTGAATCTCCTTTACTCTTGCTACGACATCAACATGTGGTTTCTGGTCTTGAGGTCGTGGGGTAAGATCATTGGGACTTAAAGGATCAATCCCATACACCACCTTAAATGGTGAAAGACCAGTAGCTTTGCTGGGGGCCTTGTTTTATGCAAACTCAGCATGTGGCAAAAGTAAATGCCAAGCTTTAGTATGAGGTTTAATCAAAGCTCTTAGGAGAGTGCCTAAGGTTCCATTAGTTACCTCAGTTTGGCCATCAGTCTGGGGATGACAAGTGGTATTGAATAGCAATTTGGTACCAAGTTTCTTCCAAAGAGTAATCCAAAAATGACTTAGAAATTTTGTATCCCTATCTGAAACAATGGACTTAGGGATACCATGCAATCTTATTACCTCCTTGAAATATAGCTCGGTAATGTGTGTAGCATCGTTGGTTTTGTTGCAAGGAATGAAATGCGCATCTTTGAAAATCTGTCTACCACCACAAATGTTGAGTACTTCCCCCTTTCGGTCTTAGGTAGTCCCAAAATGAAATCCATGCTCACGTCCACCCATGGTAGAGTAGGCACGGGCAATAAGGTGTATAAACCGCGAGGTAGGGTGTGACTCTTGGCTGCTTGGCACGTCCCACACCTTCTTAGGATGCCTTGAACACCCTTCTCCATCCCTAGCCAATAATGATGCTCCCTTAACATGGTTAAGGTTTTGGATTCTCCAAAATGTCTTGCCAAGGATCCACCATGAACTTCTCTAACTAAGAGCTCACGGGTACTACACTTGGGAATACATAATCGTGCTCCTTTGAGTAGATAGCCCTCTTAGACTAAGAAATATCTCTTAGGGTGCTTTAAACATGCATAGTAAAGATTCCCAAGGTCTTCATCTTCAGCACACAAACTCTTAAGATGCTCAAAACTAAGAATAAGAGCATCTAGTTCAAATAAAAGGAGATGTCTCCTTGATAATGCATCCGCACCTTGATTCAACTTTCGTGATTTGTGCTTGATGGTGAAGTGAAATGACTGAAGGAACTCAACCCATTTAGCATAGCGTGAGTTAAGCTTGTGTTGGCCTTGAATATACTTCAATGCCTCATGATCAGAATGAAGTATAAACTCACTAGCCACTAAATAATGGTTCCATTGTTCTGGACACTGAATGATAGCATAGAATTCCTTATCATAAGTGGAATATTTTCTCCTTGAATCACATAGTTTCTCACTAAAGAAGGCTAATGGTTCACCTTCTTGAGTAAGAACTCCACCAATTCCCACTCCAGATGCATCACATTCAACTTCAAAGACCTTCTCAAAGCACAACAAAGCTAGGATTGGTGCTTGAGTTAGTCTCTTCTTCACTTCTTCAAAGGTAAATTGTGCTTTAGGGTTCCATTTGAATGATGCTCCCTTAAGCACTTCAGTCATAGGAGACATGATGGTACTGAAATTTCTAATGAACCTCCTGTAAAAGGAAGCTAAGCCATGAAAACTTCAAACATCATGTAACATTGTGGTTGAGGCCAAGACCGAATAGCCTCTATCTTTCCTTCATCTACCTTGATACCTTTTCCAGAAACAATGTAACTTAAGAATGTAACTTGCTAGGTAAAGAAGGTACATTTCTTAAGATTACCATACAACTGCTCACATTCCAGGACATGCATAATCTGATTGAGATGATCTTGTTGTGCTTGCTCGTCCTCGGAATAGATTAGAATGTCATCAAAGTAGACCACCATGAACTTGCCAATGTAGGGCTTGAATACTTGATTCATTAGCCTCATGAATGTGCTAGGAGCATTAGAAAGACCAAATGGCATAACCAGCCACTCAAATAAACCTCCCTTAGTTTTGAATGCAGTCTTCCATTCATCTCCCTCTCTTATCCTGATTTGGTAGTAGCCACTTCGAAGATCAATCTTTGGAAATACCTTAGAGCCATGTAGTTCATCCAACATATCTTCAAGCCTAGGTATGGGATACCTATACTTGATTGTAATTTTGTTTATGGCTCTACTATCCACACACATTCGTTGGCTGCCATCTTTCTTGTGAACCAACAAGGCAGCTACGACACAAGGACTCAGTGACTCATGTACAAGCCCTTCAGACATCAATTCCTCCACTTGCCTTTAAATCTCCATGGTTTCCTTTGGGTTCATTCTATAAGCTAGTTTATTTGGGAGAACAGAACCAGGACGAGATCAATGTGGTGTTGAATATCCCTTTTGGGGGGTAAACCCGAGGGTATCTCTTCTGGGAACAAGTGACAGAATGTTTGAATGAGTGATTTGGCAATGGGGTGCTTTGGCATAGGGGATTCTGGTTCAACTTGAAGGGTTAAGATTCACTCTTTAAAAGCCTGAAGTTCATGATTAGAAGCCTTTAAGAGAGCTTCACTAAAGGTAAATAAGCAACCAGAATGTTCATGGCCTTTTGTGGATTTATTTTTGAGGAGTTCGAATGGTGACAATGGCTTTAAGGTAATCTTCTTACCTCCCTTAGACAAGGAGTATGTATTCAAGAACCCATCATGCGTTACCTTTCGGTCATACAACCATGGCCTGCCCAATAGTACATGACATGCATCCATAGGTATAATGTCACACCAAAGCTAATCTTGATAACTCTTACCAATGGACAAAGAAATGAGGCACCGTGAGTTGACTTGAAGTCCTTTGCTTTGATTCAGCCATTGTATATTGTATGGATGGGGATGGGTCGTAGCTTGCAAGCCTAGTTTCTCAATCATGCCAAGAAAAACTACATCAGCACAGCTCCCACCATCAATAATCAAAGAGCAAACTTTGCCTTGAACCGTGCACCGTGTATGAAAGATATTCTCTCTTTGTTCGTCCTTTGCACCTTTCTGGCCGTTCAAGACTCTCCTAAAAACTAACATCTCACCTTCATCAGCTTCTTCTTCAACCTCTTCTTGACTTTCCTCAAGGTTTTCTTCAGCTTCACCTACAAATTTGTCCTCCTTTTCTTGTTCATCCACGACTCTCCACTCGGCCAAAGTGATCACCTTACGGTTAGGACACTCCGAGGCTATGTGGCCAAGTCCTTGGCACTTGAAACATCTTCTAGTGCTCATAGGATTGGGGTTAGGTCGAATTGGGGGTGCTGGAGCCTTTTGTGGTGCTAGGGTTCTTTGTGGATTAAAAGGGAAAGGGGTTTGAGGTTTAGAAACCGGTTGGGAACTCCCCTTGTTAAAAGGTTGGTTCTGAGTTGGAGGTTTCTGATTTGAGGATTTAAAGGCTTGTTTTGCTTTCTTTTGTTGTTCAATCTGGTGAGCTAGCACGCAAACCTCATCAAAAGTGGTATGAGCTTGTAATTCAACAACATTAGAATACCTAAGATCAAGTCCACCCAAGTATCTAACTATTGTTTGTTCTTCTGGTTCTTGGAGATCACATTTAATCACAAGCTTTTCGAACTCCCTAGTATATTCTTCAACACTTAGACTGCCTTGGTTCAGATTATGAAGTTGTGAATAGCAATCTTGAACATACGTGGGTGGAAGGAATCTAGCCTTTAACTTGGTTTTCATCTTTTCCCAAGTTCTGATTTTAGCTTTACGTTCCCTAACTCTTTTAGCACATAAATTGGTCCACCATAAAGAAGCATACTTACATAGTCTTAAGGCCACCAACTTGACTTTCTTGTCTTCTAGAACGTCTTTGTACTCAAATACTCTCTCCACCGTGTGTAACCAATCCAAGAATTCTTCTGGGTCGAGCTTGCCTTCATATTCTGGAATCTCAACTCTAAAATCATTAGAGTTAGCTTGCGTTCTAGGTTCTGGCCATGGCCTCCTCAATGGTTCCTCATCACTAGAAGAATCAAGAGTATGGCTGAAGACTTGCTCTTGTTCTCGTGGGTCAGAATAGACCGGTTCTTTATTCATCTTCTGCTTTTGTTTGAGAAAAGCGCCCAACTGCTTGCGTAAATACTCATTCTGGGCTTTTAGTTCTTGATTTGAACTTTTCAACTCTTGATTAGAAGAAGTAATTTTGTGATTACTCTTCAAAACAACATCAAGTTTCTCTTCTAGACTTAAACTAGTACTCATGATTTACCCGGTTTAAGTGAAGAACAGATTCTGGTTTGTGTTTGATAAATGGAGAAGAAATGAATCTGGATGCGTGGATTGAATACCAGGCCGAGCAGAAACTTAGCTCTGATACCAAATATGTTGTAAAGCTCAAGGGAAATGAGTTTACAATCAAAGAGAAGCAATGGAATAGTTTCGAACTCTTTTGAACTCAAGGAACCCGTGACTGAATTGGTTGAATGGGATAGAGCTAATCTTGGATTTTGGATACAGAATCACCACCAAAATCAAGGTTAGGCCCCCTAAGCTTGATCAAGATACAAAAATCACCACTTAATCAAGGTTAGAACTAAGCTTGAACACAACCTTAATGGGCCTAGCTAAGGATAAGCAAGCTGAGTCTTTGTGGAAGTCGAAAGCTTGTTTGCTCTCAAATTGAAATTCGCATTCAAAATAAGTTGTGATCCTGCAAGGGCCATGTTCCCCTTTTGTTTATACACCTAGCAAGCATACAACCAAGCTAGCACCTCCCTAAACCTTTCCTTCCAAAGGGGGAAAGTTGTTAATTACACTAATGTACCCGGTTAGAGCTAACCGGTTACTAACTAATGTTTAAGCTAGCTTAAGTACAACCAAAGCATTAAGGAAAGAAAGACTAATGATAATTACAATGTGATTAACTTAATGTTAAGCTTAAACAACCAGAAACTCAGCTAAGGAGCATGTGCTCAACCGAAAACCAAAGTCCCCTTTTCGGCTGACCAATAAGAAGCAAGGGACAACTTCATTTCAGCTGGCCAATAAGAAGCAAGGGACAACTTCATTTGTAGCCCTTATTTCATTGGTTGTTCTTTTCTAGGAAGCCTTGGTGTGTGTGCCATATCAGCTGAAGAGAAGAAAACCCACGGTAGAAGGCAAAAACAACCGGTAGTATCAAACTGGGTTCATCGACAGTTTGCAACACGGTTTTCTGACTTGGTTTACCCTTAGCAAAAGTGACCATGACTTGGATTTTAGGCCATGGGGGCAAACCTTGGGGTGTGTATGAACCCGTCCTGCAAAGAAATCAAGGTTATGATATGTTTAAGTAAGGTAATTTAGCTTAAACATTTAACCATGTAGTTTGGAGTCCAAACAAGCCGGTTAGGAAAAAGGCCTTGATCCCCCATCCTCTTGTGTGCATGATTTGAAATCAATGCTTGGACTTGAAATTTAACATCATGAGGATTCCCAAAATGCAAAAATATTAGACTTAAGCCACAATGTAGCTTAAGAAATGAGGTGGACAAAATCGGGCATATTCTGGCCGGTTAGCCCGTTTGATGTAGCTTGAACTTCTTGCAAAATGTAAGCCATCTTCTTCACTTGGAAACTTGTTCTTGGGCGTGTTAGACTTAATTCTTCATGGTCAAGGTCTTAACTAGATAGGATTCTTTCAGAAAGAGTGAGCAGTACTTATGGGGGAGGCGAAACAGCACGCAAATGGAGTTGTGGGTTTTCTGGGTTGGGTGGGAAAGAGAAGACAAAGAAGGAGATGTTGCACGATCACGTGCAAGGCATGTGTGGGTTAAATGAAAGAAAGAGAGAGGTCTAGACCGGGCTGCTTTGGCATGGGGAAATGGGCGAACACTCACTAGGCCTCGGTCAAGTTGGAAAGCAGAGGCGCGAGATGGAGGGAGAAAAAAGGATCTGCGAATGGAAGAAGGAAAGCATTGAGCTCAGCCCATGGATGAGAAAGAAGGCAATTTGACAAGGGAAAGGACAAACAGGCTCGAAAAAACAGATCATGGCACGTTAAGCTGGAAGGAGGAAAGAAAGAAGAAAGAAGAAAGCAGGGAGGAGGTGGCATTTTCTGGGCCTTGGGTAAAGGCTTCTAGGACAGGCCTACTGAGGAACAAAGAGGAAGGGAAGAAAATGAGGAGCTGCAGACCGGCAACAAATAAGTTGTGTTTCTGCACCGTTGAGCTTGCCTTGCTTGGTCTTTTTTCTATTTTCTCCTTCTTTCTTGTCCTCTTCAATCTGATCAACCTCTTACACTTGTTTAAGCAAATATATTTATTTTTTCATGGTGTTCTTACTTGCTACAAAATAAATAAAAATATTATTAAAATTTAATTTAACCAATTTATTCCGAGCAATTATTAGATAATAAAGGGGTATAAAATATCATAATTTATGGTTGAACAATATATAT
>JACYFF010031957.1:54598536-54641303 GCA_017589665.1 Selenicereus undatus
ATTTTTATTATATATATATTTATATACATACTGGGGAGGGTTGCTGGGGCTAGTTACGTGTAGTAGAATTGGGTAACTTGAATGAGCCAAACTTGAGTGAAATTCCAGATACCAATGAGTTTGCTGAAGTGTTTAAGCAAGTACTTGGATTTGCGCCAGAGAGGGAGATTGAGTTCACTATAAATTTAATGCCTAGTAACACTTTTGTATCTAAGGCACTTATCGAATGGCAATAGCAGAGTTAGTTGAATTCAGTTGTAAGAACTATGAGACAAATGATTAATCCTACCTAATGTCTCTCCTTGGGGTGCCTTGGTAGTCTTTATTAAGAAGAAACATGACAGTTTGAGACAATATCTTGATTATAGAGAGCTTAACAAGGTGACCATTAGGAAACCAGTATCCACTCTCACGAATAGATAATTTGCTTTATCCATTGACAAGTTCAGAAGTGTACTCCAAAATTAACCTAAGGTCAGGCTATCGTTAATTGAAAATTAAAAAGGAAGATGTGCCTAAAATAACCTTTAAGACCTAAAATGGTCACTACTAATTTCAAGTGCTGGTATTTTGACTCATGAATGCCCCAGCTTTCTTCATGGTCTAATAGTTAGAATGCTTAATCCTTATCTGGATAAGTTTATTATGGTGTTTACTAATGACATCTTCGTTTATTCTAGATCCAAATTTAAGCACATGGTATATTTAAGAACAATTCTTAGGATCTTAGAAGAGCAGAAGTTGTGTGCTATGCTGGAGAAATGTTAATTTTGGTTAGAGAATATCTATTGTCTAGGTAATGTGGTGTCTCAAGACTACATATCAATAGATCCAGGTAAGGTTGAAGCAATAGTGAATTGGCCTACAACTACCATTATAATAGATGTTAGGAGTTTCTTGAGTATAGTGAGCTATTATAGGAGATTCATTGAAGGCTTCTCCAAATAGGCTTTTCCTATTCTGAGGCCCAGAACACTAAGTTTGAATGATCGGAAGAGTATGAGAAGAGCTTCCATAACTAAAGACGATATTAGTATGAACCCTAGTTCTAGTAATCCCTAATGGGACTAATGGATTTGTGATCTATAATGATGCCTTTAAAAAGGGATTAGGGGGTTTCTAATGCGAAAAGGGGTAGTAATTGCTTATGCTTCTCGCAAACTAAAACCATATGGAGAGAATGATCTCGAGCCAACGAGGACAGTGTTCGCTTTGAAAATTTGGAGGCACTGTCTATGTGGTATCGTAAGTGTCTGCTTAAGTACTTATAGTCACTTATTTGTTACTCGTAATCGAGATTATTTTTGGATTTTACTTGGTTTTGTGATTCTTGTAGGAAATAGTGATTCAATGAAATAATGGGTCTAAAAAAGCACACAATAAAGAAATGGCAATTAGAAGAATACAAATTGGGCCAGAATATAGCTAAGTGGGCCCAATCATAAGACCCAACCCAATTGGAAAGAAAAAAAGAGAAACACCAGCCTAGCACTATCTCAGCCTAGCCGGCGGCTGGTATTTGACTTGGTCTTGCAACCCAAGTTAAACACCTAGCAACAGTAAGATTTAAAGAAAAAAGTAAAAAAGAAAATGAGAATCCCACACCTAGCTAGGGGCCCAACCTAGCAAAAGAAAGTGAGAAAGGAGAAGGGGAAGAAGATGGTCCAACATCATCTTCCCCCCCTCTAGCACATGCTTCGGGTTAGCCCAACTATAAAAAAAAAAAAAAGAATATGTCCAGCAGCCCTAATATGAAAGAAGAAGTCCAGCATGCTTGCGGTTTTCTTTGGGGCTAGTAGTCTGCTTTGTCTACCTGTGGCCCAGCTCAAGAGGGTGGTGAATAAAGACCAGCACAAGTAGTAGCTCCAATCGTACCCATCTCTATGAGAGCCTGTCTTACCCGCGGCCCAGTTCTGGTTCAAGGAGCTTAGCAGCTCACAGATCAATGTAGTCCAGCCCATCAGGCGAGAACAGTCCAAGCAAGCTTGGCATACTAGAATTTAATGGTAACTTATTTGTTTCCAAAGAAAATTAGCAAGTAGATTTTTATGGTGGAAAATTTGAGGGCAAAGGAAACCAATTGCAATTAGCGAAGTGGAATATTAGTTTGTATATTAGGAATTCTATTATAATTAGGAATAATGAGGGGCTTGAAATTAGTGTAAATAGGGGTCCTTGGATGTGCTTATAGATCATCAGATTCTCTTCCTCTTTCTTATAGATTAGTTTTAGAATTTGAGAGATGATTGTGATTCTTGAAATTCTTCCAAGTTGAATTTAAATTGTCAAGTTTTAATTCTTCTAAGTTCTAGTTTTAACTGAAGTTTTCTACTCTTAGTTTCAATTCAAATTTATTACTTTCAATTTTCATCTTCCCAAAAATTCTCTCATTCAAAGTTCCAACTTTTATTACCCTTCTGGGGCAATACTGGATATTGAAGTCTTGAGGTGTTGTTCAAGGTTCGACTTTTCTACATCTATTAATTCTAAGCAGTCAAGGTAATTTCTTTCTTCTCTCTTACAGTTTTTATTTCAATTCCATGGTTTAGCTTAGGGTTTCTGTGAGGTCACTTGCTATTATTGGAATTTAATTTTAGTTAGATTATTTCTAGATTAGCTTAGTGGCTTAATACCAGTAATTAAATTCAACATATCTCTGTGGATGACCTGTATAGTGCTACAACTATGGTTGCACAGTTATTGCTTATTTTTATAGTTCTTGAGATACAACAAGTTTTGGTGCCATTGTCGGGGATGTGTTAAAATTGATTACTAGTTTTAATTGTTAATTGCTTTGATTAGTTGGAGTAGTTTTAGTAGTTGTCTTAGTAGCCTAATTCATTTGCTTTGATTTGTTTAAATTTGGTTATTTTTTACTATTCATTCATCTTACTAAAAATTTTATCTTTATTACTTCAAAAAAAATCAAAAAATTGAAAAACTATGAAAACAAAAGGGGTTTTTTGCATGACTAGTTGGTTTAAGGATCTTAAAAGCAAGCGTTTGAATCGATTAGAGACTGGCCTAGAAAATAGTAGCGAATTAGAACCTGAAATTGAGGATAAAAAGATTGGTGAAGCTCAACCTCAACCTAGGAGTCTTAATGATATCTTTTATCCACCAAGAACCACTGAACCATCATGTTTTAATATGCCGGCCATAGAAAATGTTACTCTCGAGCTCAAGTCCCAATATACCCATATGCTTCCTAAGTTTATGGGTGTATAGGATGCTTACCTATTTCTACATGAGTTTGAAGAGGTTTGTTGCATGATGTGCTACCCTAATGTACCTGCCAATACTTTGTAATTGTGCCATTGAAATTTACTACCTTTGCTTTAAAAGATCATGCTAAAATTTGGATGTATAGCTTGCCCATAAACTCTATTACCAATTGGGATTTATTTGTATTGGTCTTTGGGTGGAAATACATCCCAATAGTAAAACAGTTAAGTTAAGGAATGAAATTAATCAATTCATTCAAGCTGATAGGGAGTCATTCTGGAAGTATCCTGATAGACTTAAGACCCTCTTATCCCAATGTCCTCACCATGGTTTTGGCCAAGCTTGTTTATGTCAAATTATTTGTGAAGGTCTTGACCAATAGAATAGAATAATTGTGAACTCAATGTGTCAACAGGGTGTCTCTCCAAGAGTCCTAGTAATGCTTGGGTATTCCTAGAAGATCTTGCTGAGAAAACCATACAATGGGAAACCATTAGAGATGATAGCTTGAACTCTAGGTATAATGGGGCCAGGGGCGGTATGCATGTTGTGTCTGATTTAAGTCACCTTAAGTCTACACTTGCGACCCTTGAGAATAGGATGAAGGGATTGGTTCTAGAACAATCCCAAACTTCTCAGACTCCTAAGGTATGCTCACAATGCTACGCATTGGATCATACTCTAAGCACATGCCCCTACTTTGCTCACCAATTGGCCTCAGGCTAAGGACATATGAACATGGCCTACTAGAGACCAAAGAATGACTCTCATGCTCCTACATTTAATCTAGGATGGCATGATCACCCCAATTTTTCTTGGGGTAATGGACCTAACGAGGTAGTGCCAAATTAGTATGAAGGGTTTCCTGGAAACTCCTCCCAAACCATACCGAGGCCAGGCTACCAAGGTATTCCTAATGCACCTAGGCAGCCAGTGCCTCCTCCTCTTATTCACCTATTACCCAGTCTCAGCCTACTCTTGGTTATAGTGAACTTAATAAATATGAGAGGAGAATTAAAAATGACATGAAAAGGATGTTAAGAGAGAATAATGAAATAATGTTGAGACAATAACAGAGTAGTTTTCCTAATTTGCCACGGCGAATCAGGAGAAAGTCATGTTTCCTAGTCAACCTAAGACCAACCTTAAGAGTGGGGCATCCTCTGGCTTAGTTCCTAATAACGTAATAAAGGTCAATGTTGTAATAACTTGAAGTTGACAATCATGTAGGTGAAAACTTGAATGAAGCATCCGAATCACCTCTACCCTCATCTTCTGCTATTTCCCTCAATGATGATGATAATTCTGGAGAGTCTAAAGAGGATGACCCTATTGATACCGTGACAACACTTTCTCCTAAGATTACTCCCATTCCACCTTTTTAGGTTAAAAAACCTGTAGTTCCCTTCCCTAATAGGCTAAAAGAGAAGAAGGACTAAGCCTATATTGACAAGATCAGGGAGACTTTCTCCCAAGTCAAGATTAACATCCCTTTGTTGGATGCTATCCAGTAGATGCCCCCATATGCCAGATTTCTGAAAGAGCTTTGCACTACTAAAAGGGCAACTGCTATGCCCAAGAGAGCTTTCTTAGTCTCTAATATTGGCTCTATCATCTTTAGTCATATTGCTGTCAGATACAAGAAACTCAATTGCCCTACCATGTCTATAGTGATAGGTGACCAAAACATTCATAGAGCTTTACCAAATTTGGGATCTAGTGTGAATTTACTTCCATTCACTATATATAAGAGACCTGGACTAGGTGAGTACAAGATAGTCATCCAGCTAACTGACTAGTCGACTAGACTTCCTAAACGTGCTTATTAAGGTGGGGAAATTCATCTTCCCTATTGACTTTGCAGTGCTCGATACTGAGAGGGAGCCTAATGTTGAGTCCCATATCCCTATGATTTTAGGGTGCCCTTTCTTAGCTACATCTAATGCTTTGATTAACTACATGAATGACATGATGAAACTGTCTATTGGCAGTATGACTCTTGGCTTGAATCTTTTCAATTTACAAAGATAGCCTAATGGTTTTAGTGATGTGGATGACTCTACCCTTAACTAGGTAGGTAATTTTTCTTACGTTAAGTTAAAATTTGAACATGTGGATGAGTTTTCTATTGAGTATGAGTCCTTCTTCATGGATGATAAGCTTGAGTATGATGTAATTGACTTTGATATGTGCTCTATAGACTTTATTGCTGATTTTGTCTCTGCTTGTGATACTTTTATTGTTTCACTTGATTTGAAATCACTACCTGACTCTCTTACGTATACTTTTTTGGGTCCCTATGAGACTCTGCCTGTGAGTATTGGACTAGGACCAAGAGGAGAAATTGCTTTGATTACTTAAGGAGAACAAAGAGGCCTTAGGATGGACCCTAGCAGACATGAAGGGTAGTAGCCCTCTAGTTGTGCAGCACAGGATCTATTTAGACCACAATCTTAGATCTTACCATACCATCAAAGGATGTTAAATCTAACTCTGTAAGAGGTAGTTAGAAAGAAAATGTCGAAGTGGTTGGACCATGGGATCATACACCTTATTTCTAATAGTAAGTGGGTTAGTCCTGCTTAGGCCATTCCTAAGAAGTTTGGTATTACCGTTGTTATGAATGATAAGAATGAGCTAACCCTAACTAGTCCAGTCTAGGTGGAGGGTTTGTATTGATTATAGAAAATTGAATGATGCCAGCTACAAAGAGCATTTTGCCCTTCCCTTCTTGGACCAGATGTTAGATAGGTTAGCTTGACACTCATACTACTGTTTCCTTAATGGTTGCTCTTACTATACTTAGATCTCTATAGCTCTTAAGAATCAGGAGAACACTACCTTTACCTATCCAATTAGCGCCTATACCTTTACAAGAATGTGATGGATACACGAATGAACTCAACTTACACTCAAAAGAATACAAGGAATAGCTAAGAACAACTTGAACTCAGCTTTAAGTTTAAGGTGAATCCAAATGCATTGTAAGAGAATATATTGATTCTAAGCTTGATTCTTAGACACAAAAACACCACCAAGAACAATATTAGGGCCCTTAACCTTAATTAGGATATAGAAACACCACTTACTCAAGAGTTAATACTCACTTGAACACCACCTAACTCAACCAAAGCCATATATGCCCTCAAACACAAACCCCAAACACATGCCTAAACACAAACCCCGATTTGATCTCAAAATCAACAATAAGTGCTAGTATGAGTTTAGAGGAGAGATTCAAAGCAATGATGAAGAATTGTGAGCTTATATTAACCTCTAGTGAAAAGCTTAAAAATCAGAATGAATGTTTTAGGCGCCCATTGGGAGAGAAGACGAAACTAAAACAAAAGGGGCTGGCAAGTGTGTCTGGTTCTGATCAAGACATTGCTAGTAATAAAGGAAGAAAGTTCTTGGAATCCTATCATGAGGAGGAGCCTCCTAGGAGACCAAGAAGAGAAAAGAGAGAATCTAACCTTAAGGATCATGAGGTTAAGGTTCCAAAGTTTGAAGGGAAACTTGATCCCGATGAATTCTTGAAATGGCTTTACAACGCTGAAAGAATCTTTGATTACCACAAAATCCCTAAGGAAATGAAGGTTAAGCTTGTTGCTCTTAGGCCGAGAAAGTATGCCTCAATTTGATGGACTAACTTGTGTGCTATGCGAATTAGACGGAAAAAGAGCAAAATCCAAACCTGGGAGAAGATGAGATCTAAACTTAGAAACTGTTTTCTGCCCCTTTCATACCTTCATGATAAGGAGTGTAATCAAGCTCACAAAGATAAACATCAACAAAAAGCCAAACGATGCAAGAAAGATTTCCTTGAACCAACAGTTATACCCCCTTTCATCCCACAAAAAGAAGTGCTTGAGCCCGCAGTTGTACCCCTTTCCACCCCATAAAAGGACTTAGCTCCACAAAAAAACCAAATTGGTTTGGATTCTAGTAAGAAGGTTATCAAAGAGGTAAATGAAAATGATGATGAAGATAGAAATGTAGTGTTGGATTTGAGTGATCTTAATGGCACCGAAGAAGAGACTTTAAGTTCTGATGAGCTTAATGATGAAAAGGGTACCAATGAATCTACTCTCATCTTAAACAGTCTGCCAGGGTTTGAGTTGGAGCAAGAGGAAATTAAGTTTGAGCTTTAACATGGAACTGAGCCCTGTAACCAGGACTCAACCTTGGAGAATCAAGAAGAGGTTGTACAGAAGGTGGATGAAGATGAGGTACAGGAACTAACCTTGAAGAATCGAGAAGAGGTTGTACAGAAGGTGGAGGAAGAGGAGATACTGATGTCGGGAAAAACCTTGAGTGAATTTCATGACTTGGGTGAGGAAAACGAAAGTGAAGGTGCGTACAAGTCATTATATTCCATGAACAACACACCAAGGTTTGAGTTGAAGCAAGCAAAGATTGAGTGTAAGCTTCAAGAAGAAAACAAGCAATTGGACTCATTACTTGCTTGTGATAAACCCTTGAAAAAGGTATTTTACCATGAGTTAGTCAAGTCCAAAATTCAGAAAACCAAATCCTCCGACCAAGCCATAGCAGAAAAACAAAAGAGGAGGCTGATTTTTTAGCCATATCTGCTGGCGAAAATTTGAAAAAAAAAAATTTTCTAATAAGGGGAAGATGATGTAGATCGGTCCATGGTCCTCAATTAGCCCTGGTTGATTTTTTTGAGTTCATGCATAAATTGACTTGTGCATCTATTTTCCTAAGCCTCCATGAGGTTTAGAGCTTTTTCTTTTGATTAAGATGTTAATTGACATCCTTAACTTTCAAAACATGCCAAAAGAGTCAAGTCAAAACCAAGATAGCATGGGAATTTTCAAGCCCTAAACTAAACACTTTTCAGTTTAGGCCATTTTGAACCGTTTCCAGTTTTAAGTTGATTCATCAACTTAAAATTAATTTAACTTTAATTTTTTTGCTAAGAGAGTTTATTAACATTCTAATAAACTTAATTATGCAATTAAATCAGTTTTAAGATGAGTAATTTTGTCCAAATTCTCAAGCTACACAACAGCCCCCATAGTTTTACAACTACAAATTCAACCCGGTTTTGTGCCTTGATTTACTTAAGTCTTTGGATGGTTTAAGTCCAAAATTTTTATATATTATTAAACCTGAGGATGTCTAGTATCAAGCATGACAAATTTTCCCATAGACAACCAAGCCTCACGCCCCAAAAATAACCAGAACCGTGACCCACCCGATTTAGGTCCTAATCTACGCGGTTAAATTAAACTTGCTAATTAGGCATCCAAATGGAGTCTAATGGCCAATTTCTTAATGGAGGAGTTTATTTACACATCAAAGTTAACCGTCCATTAGAAACACCCCACCTAGCTTGCCACTAAGCGTGCTTAAAATCGCTTGCAAAAGACAGCTTGTGCGAGTACTAAGGTAGTCGGTTGAGTGCCTCGGAGTTTTCCTTCTTGGTTGGGTTTTCTAACACCTCCTACTTGCTGACTAAGGTGCTTACTAAGCTAGTCGAAACATGCTAAACAAGCATGGAGGACAAGTGGTAGACGCGTGTCAAGGAGGCCTCAATTGGTTCATGGCTAACTTTACTTAACCAAGTGAGTTTACTTAACCAAGTGGGCTTGCTAACACCTCAACCTTGCATACATGGATGCTTACACATGCATAAAGGAAACCAAGAGTTGATTAGAAGCTTAGGCTATATGACTTTAACGTTAATCAATTGTATTACATCACTCATCTTTTGTACTTAGCCTAATTAATCATGCTTTGTAATCTAGCTTAGTTTAGATTAGCTTAAACCTTTCCTAAACATGAAGTAACCTATTATAGGTGCTTGAGGACGTATGAACTTGTATAAATAGCATAGATGTTTCATTTTGCAATTAGCTGATGTTGAAGTGAAAACTAAAGTTGAGCTTTACTCCTTGAAAGTGTGTGTTGAATACTCTACTTGCTTATCTCTAATTAGGGGCCAAAGCATCCATCGGGAGTCAAACCATACTTAATTTGGGGCCAAAGCAAGGGTAAAAAGATCCAAAAGCCTATAAAACATAGAAAAGAACCGTACCCGAGCGTAAAATGGGAATAGGAATGTAGATTATGACATAAAGTTCATAAATCCCCCTAAAAATGCAGCAAAATAACCCTAAAATGAAGTAAACTCTAAGCATTTATCAAACTCCCCCATTGATGTATCCCTTAAGGGTTAAGCTATCCTCAATTTGAGAGTTTAGTTAAACCAAGAATGAATACATTAGAAGATCACCATGCCCGTTGAGAAAAAGAAGAGCTAGAGAATTCCGAGATAGAGGCAACCATGGACGCTCTAGAGTGAAGGCCATGGTCTATGATGAAACTAAATCTGCTTGCCTCTTCGTCTTCCTTGGTCTTGTGGCTGGGGATGCTCGGTTTCAAGTTTATAAGAGGTTGTTTGACTATAGAAAAGAAAGGACTGATCTCACTACACTCATATCTCTCATATTGTTCATTAGGTTTAGGATTCTTATTTTGTATTTCTTTAGAGTTAGAGAAGAACATTGAAGGAAAGATTTGGCTTTGGAGGTTCAAAGATTGAGACACCAATGGAGAATCACCATTTGTTGCTATGTTTTCTCTACTCTTGTATTTTCTTGAACTTTTGTTTTGGATTGTTGTTAATTTTGAACATGAGTGAGTACTTTGTTTAATCTAGGGACTTGTTAACCAAAGTATTGATGTTGGATTCTTAATCTTTATTGCTTGCGCTTATTTTGTGGTGGAATGATTGAATTCTACCTTGTGATTATAGTGTATGAGTGAATTTTGGCCAAATTTGTTTGCTTATGCTAGATAGCTTAGTGAAGTACCGAAAGGAGAAACTTACTATTTGACCAACAAGTTAGGACTTTATTTTGCAATACCTAAAAGAGATTTCCTTGTTTAGAGGAAACTTTAGCTAATAAAAAACCTATAACTTAAAGGAATATTAATTGAATTAGTTTAGACAATTCTGTCTATTTTGAAAGAAATAGCTTAATTTTAGATCGTTGCTTCCATTTCAATCGTCCAATCTAAGTCAAGTGCATGATTTAATCCATGGATCCAACTCTTTACTAGATGAAACAATTCCCTAGATATTTTAATTCAATTGAATTTTCTAGTAGTTAATTTGCATAATTCGAACAACCCATTGAAACTTGTTTGATTGGCCTTTTATTATAGACCAAAACTCAATAGATTATATTTGGTCTCTCTGGGAATGATATTAAAACTATACTACAAAACCCGTGTGCTTGAGGTAGAACCACACTTTCTCACCTCCTCTTAACCCCCCATCACTTTCCCTCTCCAAGTTGTCAGCCCTCTGATGTCCTCCCTCTGATGTTTGGAATAGTACTTGTAGTGAACTAGTTGTTATACTTTCTATATTACACATTAGAGTGTGGAACTTTATGATGAAAATAAAATTTAGTGAAGAATTTTCATATTTTGTATAACGAAGGTTTGAGGGTTGGATCTGACTCGATGACCCAATGATACTTGTAAGGTCAGGACCAAGGTCAAGGGTATGCAGACCTGTATGAGGTCAGACTGGGTTAGGGCTAAGAAAACCTAATTTGTCAACCCTCCCAACCCAACCCTCAACCTGACTTGAACCTCAATTTGATTAGGTCTACCCGTGCTCCTATGCTACCATTATGCAAATAATGATTGTATACTAATATATTTGGTATGATGTGTAAATGATTTGGGTTTTAGGGGCAATGCTTTTGGTTAAACATCCATGTTAGAAATATTAGATTACTATAACGTTTTAATTGCTCTTCATGTAATTTGTTTAGTATGAAGCTTTATTCACTAGACTTGTACTATGTTATTAGTTTGGTTGTGTTAGCCTACTTAGACTCAACACCACCTACCCCATCCCCGAACATGTTTTAACACTTACTTAAAAGTGGTGTAGGATTGGTTTGGTACCCTCGGGTTTGTAAACCATGGAGGCTTTTGTTCCCCCCCTTTAACTTGCTTAGTGGGGTGTTATTAACAACAATAAGTACTTTGAGTGGGTAACTTATGGAGGAAGTATTATGAACATGCCCAATGATGTATGTTATAGGTTGTTTAACTTGCTACTTCTTGCTTAGCGCAATAATTTAAGTGGCCTATAATGAAGTTCTTTCTGAGGAAAGGAAAAAAAATGCCCTACTTTTTTAATTCCTAAGCCTCCTAGAGTTAATTTAGTCTTCAGTTAGCATAATGGATTGCTTAAGAGAGTGCTAGTGATGTATACTCCTCTAATAGGAGAGGGTTATTGCACAATTTGGCCCTAACGCTTTGGGTGCTTTCCTCTTACTTCTATACTTCCCAATACTAAGTCGCTAAGCCTCAAGGGTTGATGATTTACCCCTCTATTGTACAACCTAGTGATTCTTGCCATCTGTTCGTATTCATTCTGTAGTGGTTCACACCTCTTCTTCTCATACTAAGAGATCCAAGTTTCTACATGTCTTAGGGCTTTTAAACCACATGTCAACATGAGGTATATGACCTATTGAGGTCTTGATAGTTGTTCCAATAGACCAGAGGATGCCTCGAAGTTCATCCACCAATGCCTTTTTGAAACCCTCAACTTTCTTCCGTAAGGCCTAGATAATGAGCTTATTTGTAGCTTATTCGCAATGAGTTACCTACCATTGTTAACTGCCATGCTCTTAGAAAATCCATACCTTGTAACCACATATTTCCACAAAAAGTCTATGGCTTTCTGTTGTGTTATTGTAGCCCTGGCTTAACTTCTATCCACTTTGTAAAGTAGTCCACCACTATAGACAAGAACATTTTCCATCTACAGGCTTATGGAAAAGGTCCTAGGATGTCCACTCCCCACCTTGCAATAGGTATTGCTTCAATAACATCATACACAATTGTGGTAGGTACATGTATTTTAAGATAGAAACATTACCACTTCTCACACTTTCTAATATAAGAAAGAGCATCTTTGAGCAATGTATGCCTATAAAACCGTACTCTTAGGACTTTTCCTGCAAAGATTCTTCCCTTTAGATGTGATCCATGATATCCTTCATGGATTTTAGCCAGGTTGTAACATGCTTTTCTGTTTTTGTCTACACACGTCAATAGGGGTTTAGTGTATCCCCTCTTGTAAAGTCCTCCTTGGAATAGGCAAAATCAATTGGTATTTTACTAAGATTTTTGGCTTCCTTTAGATCTTTTAGAGTTTTCTAGTCTCTAAGGACCCCACAATTTGATTCGTCCACATCTATCACATGTACCTGTCATTGGTCTATGCTTTTTATCTCATGATTGCCCAAAAAGTAATCTTAGAGAGTTAATTTGTGCTGAACTTACCAATTTACGTGTAGCATTAGCTTGGTGACTCTCTAATCTTACAGTGTGAGTTACGCCAAACTGAGGGAAACGTTTTGAGGATTACTGAATTTTGGCTAGGTACTTAACCATCTATTTTCCGTTAACTTCAAAATCAACTTTTATTTAATTCATAGTAAGTTGTGAATGAAGGCTCTTACACTTTTTGGCTCTACATCTTATAAATCTCCAACTTACTATCATCGCTGCATACTATGTCTTATTATTAGTAGTTGTAAATGTAAACATTAAGCTATACTCATACTTTTCTCCCTCTAGAGAGATTAGGATTATGCTAGCCCTTAATACATTCTGTGTAAAGGAACCATCTGCATAGATTGTCTACTACTTTTACTCTTGTTATAAGCTCTAATCTTTGAATAGACATTCAACCAAGAAATCAAACAGGACATGTGGCTTGATTGCTATCCTGAGGTTGTATTCTGTATTAAACTTGCATAGCTGTACAACCCATAACAACATTCTTCCTAAGTAGCTATATTTTTGCATTGTCCTCCTTAATGGTTAATCACCTTAACAAGATGTGCTTTAAAATACAGCCTTAGTTTTCTAGTTGTTGTGATCAAGCGCAAGACCAACTTCTCAACATTCGGATCATTTAGCTCTAGACAAGTCAAGACATTGCTCATAAAATAGATAAACATTTGGTTGCTGTCCTCTTCTCATACCAACACTATGTTAACAGTTGAAACTTATGCTGAAAGATACATTATAGGATCCTTCTTAGGCCTAGTACTAAACAATAAAAGTATCTCAGATAGATATTGCTTGAGCCATGATAATTCATATTTTTATGTGAGATTTTACTCCCACAAGACCTATTTTTTAAAGTCTTTGAGATGCATTTTTAAGAGAAAATAAAGCATAATTTTTATGATTTTCAAATGAGTGGAAATTTGAATTTGAGTGCAAAATTGACAAATTCATTCGTTTTCTTCAAGACCTAAAGTCTAATTTCTCGAGCGTGTGGGCCTAATCTTGCCAACACGCAACCCATCAGCTGCTTCCTCACACCACTGCCTCACAACTGGGCCTATTCTCTGCAGCCCAGTAGGAAGACCCAACTTCCCTCATATCTCTTTGCCTTCCTCATGCAAGCCTTTCAGTCACTATCCATCAGTTGCACCCCAATGAATGTCATATTTGCATAGGATTTTATGAGTATTTGGGAGTCATTTTAGGGAATTAATATGTTTAACTGTATGATATATGCCCCCTATTTCTACTATTATGCTTGGTTTCGCTTGTTTTGAGAGTTTTTATAGATTTTTGACTTTGTGAGACAAGTTATGTGAGTAGCATGAGGATTTTTGAGGCCTTAACGATCAAAGAAGATAGCAAAAGACGCCCAAAGGCACCCAACACGGTCAAACCGTAGCCAAAACCATGGTCCAGGGAGATCCAAGTAAAGTAGTAGAACAAATGAGGAAGAGTCACCAGGACAGAGGGCCCCACGACCTGTCCGTAGTGGTGGCCACCGTCCATGGTGGTCCCCATAGACTGACTGTGGTCATCCATGTTCCCTCAAGATTGCTAGTTCTCTTCGTGGTTGTTCGTGTTCAACGCACGTGGCGGTTTTGCATTAACTTCAACCATAAAAAGCCATTTTTACTACTTCATTCAACCTTATTCTATCTCCGCATTCCATTCCATTCTACCTAGATTATGATTTTAGATTAGAGGAAGAGAGAGTGAATTGAAGTGAAGATTTGCAAGGATTCCAACCGGGCTTCCAATAGCAGTTCAAGCGTGATCGTGGCTGAGCATTTCTTTTCTCTTCTCATCTCTTCTCTTTTCCCATTTTAGATTTATGTTTCGCAATTTTGATAATATTTTGTTGTTTGATTTTTGTTTTATGCAAATACTAGTTAAGTTCTTGATCTGGTGTTAATCTCTTTGAGTATTTTGGAATTGTTAGATTGTTGTATCGAATCTTAGATGTTTATTGTCTTGTAAGAAGTTTGATCACTTTCTTGCATGTATTGGGCATTGGATGAAGAATTGAAAGGTGAAATTTGATACTAGAACCCTAGAATTTGACTTGATTGTGTGGAGTCTTAAGAAAGTCACGCTAATTAAGAAATCACAAATTTAATAATCGCATGCCTAATGAATCTAAACAAATCGAGAACCCTTGAGAAATAATAATTTGTTACATTTAGCTATTTCACTTCACCTTGAAAGAGGGGTTTGATACTTCGATTGTCGGTTTTAAAACAACCAATTGAGGAAGAAGTGCTTGATTGAGACATAAATTGAGAGATTGCTTAATTCCTTGATTATTTATCAATTAGATTAGATAATATATTAGTTTAGTTCCAATCTTAAATTTTGATTCACTTAGCCTATCATAAGGGGATATAGCCCAGCAAATCAACCTAGACCTTGTATGAGACGACCTTGATTTGCTACAATGCTACCGTGCACTTGCGGCCCCTATCACACCCGACCCCCCTTACTTTCTCACTCCCTCACACATTATGCGTGTTCCTTTGCACAGCTCACGGCCCAAACAGGCCTTCCTAGCCTGTCTCTCTCTCTCTTCCATCACTTACATGTTAGGCCTATTCTGTTCGTCCGTCTCGCGCAGCCAAGAGTCCCAACCTAGCTCCAGCCGCCTGTTTCTGCTCCGTTCCAACCCTTGTCACGCCAGCAGCTGAGTGTTTGTGAGTAAGAAGAAGCTAACCTAGTCAAAACTAATTACTCAAGATTAATTCTTAGCGAAAGAGTAGCCTTTTCTCATGCAAGTCAACACTGAAACAACTAAAGAATTAATTTAAATTAATTTTTCTAATAAATTTAGAGTTGTAAGAGGGGTATGGAACTAGTATAAAAGGGGGTCAAGGCTAGTGCAAATTCACTCATTGACTCATCCAAGCATCTAAGCATTCCTCAATTTCCTCGTCTTCTACCTTCCAATTTTTTTAAAGAGTGGAGAGTCTTTTGTAAGACAATACCATTTAGGTTTGAGGAGTTTAGAAGAAAGTAAGTTTTATTAGCTATTTTTATCTTCTTCTCACCTCATTCATGAGTCAAATTTGAGAGTTTATACTTAATTCTATAGTTTTGCATAATTGAGTATTAAAAGTATGGACATAGGAAGTGAAATATACTGTTAATTAAGAGTACGGCTAGATCAACTTCAATGGTATTTTTACTATGGCCGACTAAACAACTCATATCTAGGATTAAGATGGATCCTTGAGTAATAATATTATTTTACTAATTTCTTTTGGGGTTATTTTTGTCTCTTATATTGCGTAATTATGAGTTTATATTTGATCCTAACCTATTCATGTGTATTATTACCATTGTTTATTCAAGTTGATTTTAATAGTTTAATTCGCTATCTCAATTTTATTTTAGACCTTGTGGGCAAATATGATGTTATGCAATTATGCTTAAAATTATAAATGTTAAAGTTGGATAATTTATACTAGAAATTAGGTGAATTATGTTTAAAATGAATCATTCATGCTAACCACTAGATAAGTTATATCATTCATAATTATAATTCATTTTTCCAATTCATGGCTCCATGCTTATACCTTAGGTTGTCGAGACACTTATTGAACCTACATTTGAGTTAGTAATTCAATATGTGTGTCATTGGTGAAATATAAAGCCCTAGGTCTTTCTCTAATTTGATTTCTCTCTATTCGCATGACTCATTTGCTTTTCTTTGTTTCTTTAGTTCATATTAATAATTGAACTCCTCCCTTGAATCATTCTTTTTAATGTGAAAAGCTAAATTTAAAATTGCTATTGTTTTTGGTGGGACCGACCCTCTATACTTGCTAGTCTATAATTGATCTTGTGCACTTGCAAGTAAAAATGATGTTTAAAACAAAACACAAAATCGCTGAATGATTAGTGATTTTTAATTCTATTTTCTTTTTATACTTTTAAGTTTTTTTTTAATTTTTTCCCTCTTCTTCTCAACTCCCATCCTTTTATTTTTTGTTACTATTGTTCATTATTTTTATTTTATTCTCCATTCCCTCCTAATGTAACATTTTTTTTCCTCCCCATTCCCTTCAAATCTAACTATTTTGTTTATGTTATTTTGTTTATTTTATTTATTCCAGTTATTTGCCCTTAGTTTTACTCAATCCCTCTCCCTTTTATTTCATTTAGTGAACATTTATTTTCCTTTATTTTATTTTTTCATTTTTTCCTTGGATTTTCTTTTACGTTGTTTTTTTATTTTTTTATTTTATTTCTTTTCTTCTTATTTCGCTTTTTTTTTATTGCAGTGGTGATTTCATATTATTCTCTTGATTGTTTGTGGGTTATATGTATGGTAGATGTTCTTTATTCTTAGATCATAAAGAATATAATTCTAAAATTGAACATTCTCTTAGTAGGATAAGAGTTAAGAAATGTGAATCTAAGAAAAATATAGCTGAAGAACAAACCTCACCTAGTCAATTTAAGGAGTATTTCACTCCCACCACTCATAATTCACCTACGAGTAGTTGTATGCTCGTTGCTATGGGGCCATTTGAGATTAAGCATTAACTCATCCAAATGGTTATGTTTTTTTATGGGCTAGAATCTCAAAATCCTTTCAAGAATGTTGGTGCATTTCTAGAGATATGTTCCATTGTCTTCTTAGCTCTAGTGATGCCCTTCATTTGGGTCCTTTTCCTTTCTCTTTGAAAGATAAAGCTAAGGCTTGGTTGGATACTAAGACAAATATCATCACTTGGGATCAAATACAAAAGGAATTCTTAAAAAAAAATTTCTCTATTGGTAAAGTAACTTCCTTAAGACGTGTTATAACCACTTTTTCACGAAATGAAAATGAACAAATGCATGAAAGTTGCAAAAGGTTTAAAGATTTGTTGAGAAGTTGTCCTCACCATGAGATGAGTGCAATAGGCAGATGGTTGATGCATTTTGTAGTGGTAGTTTCTTGTATGAGACTCATGAAGAAGCTTGGGAATTGCTTGAATATTTGAGTGAAAATTCACATTTGCATGCTACTTTCTCATATTTTGATTTGCCTAGGCACTTGGGAAGTAAAGAGGGAATTTATCAAGTTTCACATTCAATTGACCTTTCTAGTAAAGTTGATGGTTTAAATAAGAAATTCGATCAATAGTTGTGCATGAACAAAGTGTCTAATGCCCCCTCTATGCAAGATGTGTGCTCAATTGTGCTAGTTTCATGCATTCTTCTGTTGATTATCCTTGGTGTTGGTAAGCTTCACTGTGTGACTGAACAAGTGAATATTGGCCAAGGATTTCCTCCATCCAATAATCCTTTTTCTAATACTTATAATTAGAGTTGGAAAAGTTTGACCCGACACGATAACACGACTTGAAGTTACTGAGAGAAACACGAACCCGACATGGGTCGAATCAATTTTAATCCGAAGTCGACACGATTTGACCATTTAGCGTGAAAACATATTATTTTTCAATTATGAATAAATCTAAGCTATTTTTAGAACTGATATGAAATTGACCCATTTATTAAATTGATCAATCCGAACCAACCCATTACCCAACTCTACTTATAATCATGGTTGGAGGAATCATCCTAATTTTTTGTGGAGGTCTCAAATGTTAAGAATCCTCAAGCCCAGTCTAGCCAATCTGCCCCTCCTGGTTTCCAAATCAGAGATATGCTCCTCCTACTTCTCATCAAGCTCCATCTGGGAGGTCTGACATTAATAAGATAAATTCTGGTCTTGGTACCTTGACTTCTGTTGTGCAAAATATTGATTCTAGGGTCCAACAAACTAAATCTAAAATGCATATTATTAACTCTCATTCATAATCTATTGCTAAATTAGAAACCCAACTTGGGCAATTGGCCATAGCTATAAGTAAACAAGAGGAAAGAAAACTTTCGAGTCATCCCACACAGAACCCTAAAGGCCAACAATTTGAACAATTGACAGTTGTAATAGTTTTTAGGAGTGGTAAAAAAGTGTGATGCATCTGATTTTGCTATTGGTGCTGTTGTGGGTCAAATAGTGAATGGACTAGCTCATGTCATTTCCTATGCTAGTAGAACTCTAATTGATGCTCAAAAAATTATTTTCCTACTGATAAAGAGTTGTTAGCGGTAGTTTTTGCACTTGATAAATTTTTGTAACAGTCCTATGAGTTGGCATATCTAGCACAACTTTCACTATTTTTGAATTTGCTTCTATGCCTCTTTGTTGATCATATAATCGAGAAATGTTCATGCTATTGGCCCGAAGGCACACTTTTTGGGGTTCAACTTCATACGGTACTTTCTTAAAGTATCAAAGGTCTCCTTTATATCTAAGACGTGTTGATCTAAAGTCTTAGATTATACAATCACATTATCAATTTACACCTTCATGTTTCTTCCAATTTAACTTTAAAAATTTTGTTAAACAAGCCTTTTAAGTTTGGCATTGGCATTTATCAATCCAAATGGAATTGCCTTGCAGTAAAATCCTTGGTAAGTGATGAATGTTGTATGATCCTAGTCCTACTTTCATATTGGTACTAGGCGGAATCCTGAATAGGCATCCACAAAGGTGAGGTGCCAATGACTACTAGTAGAATATACTAGTTGATCAATTTTTGGCACTAGGAAGCAATCATGCGGGCAATAGACCTTGTTTAAATCAATTTAATCCACACACATCCTCCAAGAACCATTAGGTTTCTTTACCATAACTATATTGGCCAACCAATCTAGGTAGTAACATTTCTTGATAAAACCCAAGATGTAATAATTTCTACACTTCCTCCGAGACAACCTTATTTCTATTAAGAGAAAGTTTCTTCTTTTTCTTTATTGGTTTTGCCTAAGGATTTATGGCTGACCTGTGTGTCATGATTTTTGGTTCAATTCCTATCATCTAGTGTTGATAAGCAGACCCATCTGTGTATTGACTTAATGGGGATCTTGATGACTCTACAAAATTTACATCTATGTCTACCCCTATTTGCACAACCCTAGACTCATACAGTGCTAGAGGTATCTCCTACAATTCACGCTAAGGCTCGGGCGTAGGATTTTTCTTATCCTTATTGTTAATGTCCAATAACATCACAATGTTGATCTTTGGTTGCTATTGCACTACTTGCTTCTTATATCTCCTGTAAGGCCTCTCCAACTTCAGACTCAGGGAGTGGGACTAAGGCTTTAAGGGTTACTATGTGGCACTGTCTCACACTCTTTTAGGCACCTACTTTTCATTCTATATAGCCATTATCACATCTCCATGTTGTAGGTGGATAGCATTGCTCTTAAATAGTTCAAGAGCACTCTTCCCACTATTAAAATTTATGCAGAGGATACATCCATTGCTATAAATCCCACCATCTTCTGCCTGGTTCTTTCCTTTTACATCTCTACCTTTGTACATAGTTTAATCATCCCCTTAGAATATATGTATGCACTGTAAGACATATAATGGGGAATTGACTAGGAATATGTGTTGTGCAGACTAAGATTAACAAAATAATCATAACATATAATATCTATTGAACTTTATGTATCTATCGGTACCCTAATAATCTCATAGCTAGGCACTGTCAACTTGAACACTAAAGGATAATCATGGCAGTGAGTTAGAGGTCGAGCTCCTTTAAAGACCATCTTCAAGGCCCTATTTGACAGTGTAGCTAGAGGTGGCCTCTTGGAGATTACCTATATAGTTCCCTTCAAGGTATCTTCTTAAGAATCTTCTTCTTCTAACCCTTATTTTTTATGCATCCTTTTCCTCTAAGGCATATTCCTAAGGTATTGAGCTTGCTTTCCCTTCTTATCCATGTCATTCAATACCTTGTCTATGTCCCAATAGTAGTTTGTGTCATGGTTGCAATCTCTATAGAACTCTTGTTTTCAGGCCTTTGCTTGAGAGATTTGACCCCTTCCATTTCAAGATTTCAATCTTGGAATTGTTAAAGATGTTCTGCCTTTAGGGTTTTTTTTTATGTTTTCTCTTTGATTTTGTTTCTTGAATCCCTAATCGTCTCTCTTCGGTGTCTCTTTAGGAGCCCTAGAGGCTCTCATAACTACCTCAACCTGTGTGTAACCCTCAGCCTCTTTCAAGGCATTTGCTAGAGTGGTTGGGGGTTTCCTCATCAACTTCTCTTCAGTTGAGGATTGGTTACCCCATTAACTAAGGTTGTGACTGCCGCATCTAATTTTCAATCCAAGACACAAAGCATCTCCTAGTTAATCTTATTTACAAATTCAGTAAGAAGCTTCTCGTCTCTTTATACACCTTTATCAATTCTGCACAAGTTTTTGAAGTCGTCTTGCTCCCTATAAGTGAGCAATAAACATAGTGGAAACGTCCTTCTAGGAATTAATTGATCCCAGAGGAAGTTTGTTGAACCATGTTTGTGCTACTCTTTTAAGGGTTGATGACAAGAAGTACCAACAAACCATTGCTTCGATGTGATATGACTACAGGTATATCTAGCTTAGGCAGACATCCAAGTATTCCCAAGGGTTTGTGATCCCATCATAAAGGCATATCTTTGGCACGTTAGTTCTTTCTAGAAGCTTGGCATTTTGAATCTCATAATTAAAAGGTCTGTTGATTGGAGGGTGATTTGCTAGTGGAGCATATTGATTACTAGCTTCCCTAGTTCACTCCTAAGTATACTACCTACTAGATGTGGCTCTGACAGAGGTATCTCTGCTACTAAGAATGTTCTTTATGTTTTGGATGAGACCTTTCTTCGTTAGGCTTCTTACGCACAAATTGTTCATGATCAACCTTCTTTTGGTCCAAAATCCATTTCAAGTCTTTCTCTTTTCTCAATCTCCTCTTAGGAGACTTATTCTCAGGGTCTCCATCCTCTCGATGCTCAAGGAAAAGCTCTTTATTGAGATGAGTTTAAGAAGTCCTTATTTGCTGTTTAATAAATAGCCTTTTAGGGACTGTCTTCTTTCACCTTTTTTTAGCAGCTAAGAAGGCATTTGTTTTTTTTCATCATTGGCCTTATGACCTCATTGACTTTGACAGTGGTTAGTTGATCAATTCGCCTCTACATATTGTCTCTTTGCTCAAAGAGACACATATGTCTGGAAGACATATGTCCTCCAAGACCTCCAAGTCTAAGGCCTCTTGACCACATTATCTCCACCACTTATAGGATTTGTATCTTTTGATCCCCCTATCTGTTTTGCTTTGTTGTAATCCTTGGGTGGCATATTGCTTAACTCAAGGTTCCCACAATGGAACTAATCTTTTAACACAAGAAAAGTTCCAGGGTGTGTGAACCACGTAAAGTTTGCATCACTATTTAAGGAGCCTTGGAAGAGAGGGATTTTCTTATTTTCAAGAGCCTTCGAGACCAAGGTAGAGATTGAAACTTAAGGAAAGATTATAGAATAAAAGCCTAAATGATCTATATCGACCTACCGTTAGGGTCTCTCTGTGACTTGTTTATGTAGGGGTATTTAAGCGGCTCTCTTGGAGGAAGTTAACTAGGATTTCATCTTTTTACGTGTAGATTTTATCTCTAATTCTATTTATCTTTTAAGATCTTTATCTTAGTTGGAAATTTTTTACTAGATCTTTGTTAGATCCTCTACCCCTTGCATAAGTCATGGGTAAATGAATGAATCCCAAGTTGGTATGGGCTAAGTTTACACTAAGCTTTGTATTTTGGCTTGGGCCTAATGCACAATGTTGATAGCTTGGCTAATCTCTTTTGCATTATTCTTTTGGCTTTTTATTGAGCTTTAAGGCTAGTACCTATAGACAATTTATCTACATAAATTGCACTCCATTAAAAGCACATAGCAATTCTTTGGTGAAGAGATCATCTACTTTGTGGAAGATTGGTTTAAACAGGTACACTCAACCATGCAGCAAGGCTGATCATGATCCCATGAAATTGAAGAAGCAAAACAGTTCAGCGATTTGGGATGATAAGATGCCTATATAAATTTATTGCACTATCATAAGCAAGAGACCAAGAGGTTTCCAACATGAATGAAGTGGGAAGCCTTAAATAGCGTTTGTTGAGGAAGATAAAACCCTACATAGACCTTTGATTATGATTAAGGTCCTCAAACTTAATTACCATAATGCTTACGATCTATTTTATTGAGCTTTTGCATGTGAAATCTCTTATAAGCCATGGTTTATGAAGTTGGATTTTAAAATGGCTTAAAATAGCTTCCATGTGTCTACTTGTTAATAGAGTCTCAAGGAAACCATAAACAATACTAGAACAATTAAATAGTCGAGAGGTCATAATTCAAGTGGCATTGAGGTGGCCTTTCAAACTGAGAGTCATAAGATTGAATCCCATGTCTTGAAATTTTCCTAATGTGAAGATGTGCAAGGCCTCCAGCCATGCGCTTAGGCATGGGTATTGTAGGCTAGGCCCATTCATACTTTCCCCGCCTATATTAGGCATGTTGGGTTGCCCTGTATAGGGGCCTCATGGGTTGACAAACTTACTTTTCTTTTTAAAAAAATCAAAACTATCAAACAAGATGCTATAGTATGTAGCAAATGTAGGCCAATTCCAAGGAATTAGAGCATGAGATATGAGCATGCACCTTACACACCTCCAATACACAAAGATACATTAACTATAAGCAAAGAAAATAAGAAGCATTTAGCAAATAATAATCTACGCTTTTAATGTCTATTAGGATCTACAATTAAGTGGCAGATCCAAAAAATTCTTCTATGGGATCTTCCAGTAATTAACCTTTGTAATAAGTAACTCAAAATTATGAGATCCGTGTTATATGTCATGTTTTTGTTTTTTCTTTCTATATCTTAATATGAAAACGTAAGTAATTTTTATGTTTTTAAAGTTGGGCGCTTACAACCATGAGTTTGACTCCATCACTTAATTAACAACTATAAAGAATTTGGGTGTATCCACACAAAGCTACCGATTGAGATCTTAGGCCTACTATTAGGATTTATGAAGTGATATGAGAAGCGAGGGGGCTTCCCAATGGCATCCTTTCTACAGTGGAAATCAAAGAAGATTTGTCAAGTAGCACAATATTTAAGATCTATTAGGTCTAGTTGTTGTTACAGATTTTTCCCATCATGTGCTTAACTTGTGCAAAAAACTGAAGTTGTTAGATAATTACTAGGCTGGCAACTCTATTATAGTCGTCACAGGTTGTTGTAACCAAATTGCTTCTTTCGCTTTCCCGCTTAAATTCTCAACTAAATAGCAGAGATGATTACTGTTGGCCATTATGTGAAGATCAATGCAAAATTTTCACTCTCTCTACATTCTGTTCTATGTTTCTCACTCATTTCTTCTTCCAGATCTCAAGGATTGTATCAAGTGGTATCAGAGCACTCCGATCCTGATTTAGGGTTTTGTTACTTCGAATTCAATTAGCTGATTTGCATTCCCAGCTAATCCAGATTCAATAATCAAACACTTGCTTTGTGTTCTTTGATTAATTGGCTAGTACCACCAATTAATCTAAGCTTGCATAAGTCAATTAGGATCATTCACCTACGACAATTTCTAAGAATACAAGAACTACAAAGCTAGGGGAAAATCTTAACAGTTTGCAACAATCTTGGGCTACTTTTTAGAATGAGATCAAAAATCAATTGTTCGAACAGCGAGCTCAGTAAGATAAGGTTAATGGCACTCTGAATGAGATTATCACTAGTCTGAGTCAACAAGTGTTGTAGATATTAGCTTAAGTCAATAAAGGATGTAAACAGAATTCTCCTCATACCAATAGTTCTTACTCGAATTTTTCTAAAATTTCTAGGGTAGATTTTCCAAAATTTGATGGACACGATGTGCAAGGGTGGGTGTACAAATGTGAATCATTTTTTGGGTTGATGGAACCCCTGAACATGTGAGGGTTAAGATAGCTTCCATTCATTTGGAAGGAACGACACTACTCTGGCATCAATCTTTCATGAAGTCTTTTACATTAGGACAATGGCCAACCTGGGAGAGATACAGGGAGGCTATTATGAAGGTTTGGAAAGCAACCTTTTGATGATCCATTATATGAATTGATGCAACTAAGGCATATGGGATCAATTGAATAGTACCAAGATGCATTTGATGCATTGCTGATCAAAATTGAAGATCTATCTATTGGTCATGCAATTAGTTGCTTCCTGAGTGGATTAAATCCAGAAATTCAAAACACTATGAGAATGTTCAATCCTAAAACCCTACATGATGTCTATTACTTGGCTAAGTTACAAGAGGCCACATGAGCTTCAATAGCCAAGAGGAAACTAATCCTGGAAATGCCAGAATATTCACAAACCTTCGCACATCAACCCAAACCAACTTTCTCAGTTACATCTTCTAGTAATTCTTCCTAAAACCCAACTACCAAACGTGCTTCATTTTAACATCAATCTCAATTCTCCTCTCAGAGCAGCTCTAATACAAGGTTCAAGAAACCTAGTAGATCCTTGACTGCACAAAAGCTATATGAGAAAAAAGGAAAAGAGTCTATATTTATATTGTAATGAGAAATATACACCAGGACACAAGTGCAAGGATTAGATATATAAGATTGAGCTTAGGGGTCAATCAGAGGAGGAGCAAACAGTTGAGAATGAGGAGTTAGGGGTGGAGAACTTAGAGGACTCTTTAGTTTTTCCTTAAGAAGCTCCTTATATCTCCATAAATGCCCTATCTAGGCTCAATACCTATCAAACAATGAAAGTTGTGGGAAAAGTCAAGAAGAACCCCCTACACATTCTCATTGATTCAGGGAGCACTGATAACTTCCTGGATTTGGCTATTGCAATAAGGCTTAGCTGTGACATAAGAAGTACAGTTCCATTGCAAATTTGTATGGCTAATGGACACAAACTAATTAGCACAGCTGTGTGTAGGAATTTCACTTGGTCCATTAGTGAGGAAGAGTTCTAGACTGATGTGATGATAGCTCCTTTGGGTAGCTGTGAAATGATTCTTGGGGTTCAGTGGTTATCAACTCTAGGGCCTATTCTATTAGATTTTGAGAGGCTGAAAATGGAGTTCAGACATAGAGGGAGGCAATTGATACTTGAGGGAACTCAACAAGCTTCCATACAATGGATTGAGAACAAGGCTATGTAATATGTATTATCCACTTCATCAACCCCACAAATCTTTGCGATTTGGGTTCATTCCATTTCTACTAAACACTCTTCTAAAATATCTAAGGTAATCATTACTTCCTTGGCCCAATTATTGGAAGAATTTGAAGATATATTTGCTGAACCAGAAGCCCTGCCACCTCATAGGAGCCATAACCACCATATAATACTCAAAAAAGGTACACCTCCAATTGATGTCAGACCCTATAAGCATCATGCACTGTAAAAAGATGTCATTGAAAAAATATTGTAGGAAATGTTGGAATCTAGAGTGGTTAGACCTAGCCTGAGCCCATATTCATCACCCATTATATTGGTTAAGAAGAAGGACGGTACATGGAGGATGTGTGTAGATTATAGGGAATTAAACAAACGCACTAGCAAAAATAAATTTTCAATACCAATCATTAAGGAGCTACTAGATGAGCTTTATAGGTCAAAATACTTTTCAAAAATTGATCTTGGATCAGGATATTAGCAAGTGAGAATGCATGATGAAGACAATGCCAGAAGAACATTTAGAACACATAAAGGGAATTATGAATTTGTGGTAGTGCCTTTTAGGTTCACTAATGCTCTATCTACTTTTCAAGCCTTTATGAATCATGTGTTTAAACCTCAACTCAGGAAGCTCATCTTAGCCTTTTTTTTATAATATTTTGATCCATAGCCCTACTTTTGACCTTCATTTGCTCCATTTGAGAACTACTTTTGAGATACTAAGGGACAATACTTTATATGCTACAAGGAGCAAGTATTTTTGTGGAGACAAGCAGTAGAATATCTGGGGCATATTATCTCAAAAAAATGAGTGGCTCCTAACTCAAAAAAGACAGAGGCTATGCTACATTGGCCTACACCTACCACCATCAAACAGTTAAAAGGGTTTTTTAGGGCTCTCTAGGTTATTATAGGAAATTCACTAAGAGGGATAGCATCTTCAGCAAACCCCTTACTGACTTACTAAGGAAGAATGCCTTTTATTGGAACCCTAGGGCAGAAGCAACATTCGTAGCTCTGAAAAAAGCTATTATTGCAGCGCCTATACTAGCTCTTTTCAACTTTCAAGAGCAGTTTATTATTAAAACTAATACTTCTGGGTTGGGTATTGGTGTTGTTCTAAAGCAGCAAGGACACCCTATTGCATATATTAGTAGAACCTTGGCACCTAAACACCAGAGTTTATCAACATATGAGAAAGAACTATTGGCCCTTATATATGATGTGGAAAATGGAGATCGTGGTGGGATCACATTTTGTCATTAAGACTAATCATTTCAGTTTAAAATACATCTTGGAGCAAAAGATCTCCACAACATTTACAAAGCAAGCCACTACCTAAGTTGTTGAGACTAGACTATATCATAGTCTTGAAAAGGGAAAGGACAATACTATTGCTGACTCAATTTTCAGGGTTACTAGTGCACAGTTTATGGAGCTTACTCTAAGTTCTACTAACACTAAGTTGCTTACAAAAATTCAGAGTAGCTAGGAGAGAAAGTGAGACTTACAACATTTAATTCCTAAAAGCACTCACGCTTTAAGTTTACTTGGTGTCAAGGCTTGCTAAAGAGAAACGGAGGGTTGGTAGAGGGACATGATCAAGAGCTAAGGAGCAACTTGATTAAATTGATCCATGTATCTCCTTTTGGGGGGGCATTCTACAGTTGAGGTGACTTATAAGAAGCTGTCTAGTAGGTTTTACGGGAAGGGAATGAAAAGAGAAGTGAGGAATTGAGTGAATGCCTATAAGGTTTGCTAGAGATACAAACCTATGCTACCATCTCCAGCTGGGGCTCTACAGCCTCTGCCAGTTCCCGGAGCTATTTGGTTTGTTGTCTCAATGGACTTTATTGAGGGTTTACCTACTTCTAGAGGCAAGAACACCATTTTTGTGGTAGTGGATAGGTTAAGCAAACATGCCCACTTCCTGCCCTTGTCTCGCCCTTTTAGTGCTACTGGTATTGCTCAGCTATATTTTGAACACATTTATAAGTTACATGGCCTCCCAAAGACTACAGTTAGTGATAGGGGCAAAGTGTTTTTGAGCAGGTTCTGCTCAAAGGTGTTTTCTCTTCAACATGTAGCACTGCACATGTCAACATCTTACCATCCACAACAGATGGACAGACAGAGGTAGTAAATAGATGTTAGGAAACTTTTTTGAGGTGCATAGATGGTGAGAAGCCCAAGGAATTGGTGCTATGGTTACCCCTAGCTGAATGGTAGTACAATTCCTATCGGCACTCAGCCATTGGAACCACTGCCTATGAGGTGGTCTAAGACTATATGGGCAACCACCCTCTCTTCATGTACCTTAAATTACTGGGGATAACCAACCAGAGGCAGTGGATAGAAGTTTGAGAGCAAGGGAAGAATGCATTAAAATGCTGCCGCTTCATCTTACTTGAGCTCAGAACAAGATGAAATCCCAGGCTGACAAGCACAGAACTGATGTAGCGTTCCAAGTGGGGGGCCTAGTATATATTAAATTGCAACCGTATAAACAAAATTCAGTGGCTTTGAGGACTTGTCACAAGCTGCCAACCGCTAAATACTTTGGACTGTTCCTGTTGTGGCCATAATTGGTGAGGTGGCCTACAAGCTGTAGCTTCCCTCCACTACAAGGGTCCATCAAGTTTTTCGCATCTCACAACTCAAGACGCATGTGGGTTCTGCACCAGTCCAAGGTTTTATGCCTGAGATTGATGAGGAAGGGTTGTGAAGGCTATTTTTAGTAAATAGCCAAACGGCCACTTCCCTCATTTTCAGGGAGGTGTGGCCTAAAAATAGGGGGTGGCAGCTTAGGGGCTAAATACCCTAATCTCAGTGATTAAAAGTGTAGAAGAAAAATACAAGCATACGTTGCTGGTTTTACGGCTTTTACTTTCTCTCAGTTTCACAAACGCACTACCGTTCAATTTCTTCGGGTTTTGAGACGTGGGAATCCACCGGGACTCTAGTAGCCTCCGGATTGCAACACACACGGTTCGTGGTTCAGAGACAACTGGGAAATCACACGCTTCCGAGAGGTTAGTCCTTATGCATTTCGTTTAACAGTGGTATCAGAGCCTGCCTGGTTGTTTTTGTTCCCGAATAGCATGATTTAATGGGTTTAATTCGACATGCTGATGCAAGGCGCTATGCAATTTTTATATGTTACAATTCATATGGCCCCCGGTGTTCGACCCCCTCCCCCCTCGAACCCTCTGTCTCCCACCAACCACGGCACGGTTATACTACCAAATTATTTACTTAAAAAAAAAAAGAGGAAAAGGTAGTGTAGAATACCATCAGCCGCCGCCAAAACCCCCAGGAAGGGTGGCGCGTGTGTGCCACGCGCCTCCGAGAGGTCATCCGTTTTGCCTCTTTCTTCCTCGATCCGACCTCCAAACGCCCCGATCTACAACCTTGCACAACCAAAACCCCAAAAACCCAACATGGGGCGGCGCGTGTGACCCACGCGCCGCCGCCTAGGTGGCGCGTTCCGAGAGTGGGTGGTACCGGTGAGATCGTCGTCGCCCGATCTATGTGATGGCGACGGTGGTTCTTCCAAAAGGTTGCCGGAAAAAGAGATCGAGAGCAGTTTAGAGGCCGGGGGGGCGGCGGTACATCATATGGTGTTTTTTTTGGCTGGGGGGGTAGACGGCTGGGCTTAGTGCCGGAAACCATGGAGAGCTCGGTGCTGGAAACCATGAAGCTGGAAACCAGGTAGAGAGAGAGAGGCAGAGGTGGAGAGAGCGAGAATTGAAGAGAGAGAGAGGCTGCTGAGGGGTCTCGGTAATGACCGAAAAAAGGGGGGTGGGGGTTTAATAAAAGGGGGGTTCATTAATTTTTAATGAAGATGTTTATTTAATGACCGAAAAAATGGTTCATGCTACTTACTCTCTTAAAAAAAAAAAATTGTTAATGAAGATGATTGAGTATCATATTTTGATTATGTATTGAATTTAAGTTTGTTCTCATAGCCCGCGATTAATCTGTTTAGTTTGGCATATGGGTAATTTATTTTTGTTTAGTATTCAGAATTAGGTGATTGTGAATTTGTTTTACAATTATCATGAATAATTTTATGTGGTGAGCATGTGTTTAGATATGTTTAATAACACATAATATGAACTTGTAAATTCGTTTTATAAATTATTAAGTAAATTTGTTTTACTTAGTTTTTTTTGACTTTTTTGTGATGTTAAAATGATTTATGTTAATTTGTTTGACGTAATATGTTAGTCAGTTTGTTATGATTACGTATCATGCAATTATTCAATTTTTTTTGTTTCGAACATGCCAATTAAATCAATTTACATATATGAATGAGTTTCATGTCATAATTAATTCAATTATTAGTTAATTTTATGCTTATTAATTGGCATGTGAAGCAACAATATACGCTATGTGTGTTGGATCAATAAGAGATTAGTTCTTCTTTATTTTAAGCTTAAATTAAATGTGTTTTATATTATGCTTATTTTTTGACGTCTTAGTGATGTTTAGTTTTTTGAATGTTAATATGTTTAACGTTGTATCCATAAGAATATGTTTATTGTGGATTAATAATAATCAAATTTTTCTCAAATTCTTAATTCATATAGTATGTGATGATTATGAGCTTAGCGAAATTTTCGAACATATAAACATGAATGATAGTTTTTGAGATTATTTTTGATTATATGTATGATATGCCTAAACGTCCATTTTTCCCTTCTTACTTGTAGATATGGCTTCGAACACCTCTATGATTTTTGACTTGTCCACCAGTAACAAGTTGGATGGGTCCAACTATGATATGTGGCACAGGAAGATTGAGTTTCTCCTGGAAGAACGTGATGTGCTAGAGCACATAACGTTCATTATGCCACCCCCCGCGACAACGGACAATGATGATAAAGATATCACCGCCACTGAGGAATACAAGGCACGCTTGGTTGAGTATCAAGCGTGGTGTAAAAAGGATCGTAAGGCACGCTATACTATGCTGTATTGCATGCACGACGATCTAATCGGCGAGTTCGAGGTTTTTCCCACAGCTAAAGAGATGTGGGATAACATTCGAATCCGATATGGTCAGACTTCGGAAACGAGGCTACAAGCAATGCATCTTAAGTGGATGTCTTATGTGATAGAATCTACCCGAAGCGTAGCTGAACATATCAGGACTATGCAGTCCATGATTCGAGACCTCAGAGCTGGCGGGATAGACCTTTCGGAGAAAGACCAAAGAAACAATCTGCTGCGTGCACTAAACCAAGGTGATCCTAAGTGGAAACCGTTTCTCACTCTAATGGTGCATAGTACTCACATCAAAACCTTTGGTGAGATTGCTAAGCACCTAGAGTTAGAGGATGAGCGCCTCAGGGCAATGGCTCCACCTCCCTCAGCATTTGTTGCTAGAGTGGACAGGCCGAAAGTAAACAGGTTTAAGCGAGGGAAGAAAAATGTTCGTCCCTCACAAAAACTTGGCCCTAGAGGTGGGATTGCTAAGAAGCAATCGAAACCTAAGGGTAAGGTGGAGAAGAACATGGCACGTGTGACGTGCTATGCCTGCAGGAAGAAGGGCCACTTTGCTCGGGATTGTCCCGAGCCTCAGGCCAAGGTACCTTCTTCAATCCCTATTAGTGATTTGTTTGTTTGTTCCCATGCATTTGTTGCTAAATCTTTTCCTAACTGGATTATAGATTCGGGAGCAAGCAAGCACGTAGTTCGAGACCAAGAAGGGTTTGTGTCTTTCTACCCTTACCCGGTGGGGACACAGACTGTGACACTTGGTAATGGGACTGCAAAGGACGTTCTGGGTGTCGGAACGTACAAACTCAAGTTACGTGGAGGAAATTCGTTGCTACTCCACGATGCCCTTTATGCACCTGGGGTGCGATGTTCGCTTGTTTCTTATGTTTCTCTTTGGAAATTAGGTTTTCAATTCGTTTCGCAAACTGATGGTTTGAACATTGAGTATGGTGGCAATTTGTTTGGCCATGCGTCTTTGGTAGACGATTTCTTTGTGCTTGACTTAGACAATGATTATTATTCTAGTAAAGCACCTTCTGTTTTTTTGTCATCTGTTGATTCTAGTAGTGATTCTGTAACATGGCATGCTAGACTTGGACACATAGGTCAAGATAGAATGACTAGACTTGCTAAAGAAGGTCTATTAGGCAAACTTACTAAGGTTAAGCTACCTATATGTGAGCCTTGTTTAGCAGGAAAAGCGACTAAGAAACCTTTTGGTAAGGCTTCTAGAGCGCTTACTCCCTTAGAACTCATTCACTCTGACATTTGCGGACCAATGAATGTTCGAACACGTAGTGGTGCTGTATACTTCCTCCCTTTAATAGATGATTACTCTAGATATGGGTACGTATATCTATTATCACACCGCCACGAGGCTCTAGATGTGTTCAAACGCTTCGTCGCAGAAGTAGAGACCAAGTTGGAACGGAAAGTTAAGACTCTTCGGACCGACCGTGGTCGTGAATACCTTTCTGATTTGTTCAAGGTGTTCTGTGAGGAAAAAGGTATCGTAAGACATCTAGCGATTCCATACACTCCGCAGCAAAATGGTGTAGCTGAGCGTAGGAATCGCACATTACTTGACATGGTCAGGTCCATGATGGCCCAAGCTAATCTTCCAATTAGTTTTTGGGGGTGATGCCTTGCTAACGGCTACTTATATCTTAAACCGAGTACCTAGCAAGAGTATACCTACTACTCCATATGAGTTATGGAATGGTAGACATCCCTCCTTGGACCATTTACGTCCATGGGGTTCGGCAGGCTATGTGCATAACCCAACCCATAAACATGGTAAGCTTGGTCCAAGGGCCACCAAGATGATCTTTATTCGATACCCGCAACATTCAAAGGGTTATGTGATGTATAGAGAACATCCAGATGGAGGCATGAAGGAATTAGATTCCCGAAATGTCGATTTCCTTGAGGATGAGTTCCCTAGTATTGGTGACATAAACAAGGACTTTCGATTGTATGAGTTACAAACGCACCTATCTCTCGGTGAGGGGGAGGATTTGTATACTGCCCAAGACACCGAGGATATGCATCTCCCTGACATTAGAGATAGTGGGAGTGTACCTACTGTTTCTACGCAGGGAGACCTGCCTGTTCAGGACACTCAACCAGAGACTGAGAGCCCTCATTCTCCGGAACCCACACGCCAAGGGGTTAGTGGGAGTGATTCTTCTCCTATTCGAGGTTCTGTATCTCAAAAGAAAAGGGGGAGAAATCCTGATCCCGAGTCTGAACAAGTTAGACCACCAAGTCCTAAAGTGTTTCGACGAAGTGAGCGTGGAAGAGTTCCTCGACGGTATTTTCAAATCGAAGAGGAAATTTTCTTTTGTGCTACTTTAGAAATAGAAGAGCCAACCTCTTATGTAGAGGCTTTGGAATCACCAAACGATAAGGAATGGATGGATGCCATGAGAGATGAGTTGGACTCGATGGCAAAGAATGAAGTCTGGGATCTAGTTGACCTTCCCCCCGAACGCAGAGCCATTGGAAACAAATGGGTTTTCAAGGTTAAGCGTCGGGCAGACGGGTCAATTGATAAGTTCAAAGCCCGTTTAGTAGCGAAAGGCTACACCCAAGTTGAGGGTGTAGACTACGAGGAAACTTTTTCTCCTGTGGTGAGATTAGCCTCGATTCGCTTACTTCTGGCGCTAGTAGCCCATTTGGATTTAGAACTGTTTCAAATGGATGTGAAGACTGCTTTCCTAAATGGAAATCTTGAGGAAGAGATATATATGGTCCAGCCTATTGGTTTTGTATCAAAAGGCCAGGAAGACAAGGTTTGTCACCTTAAAAAATCCATATATGGCCTCAAACAGTCTTCTAGAGCATGGTACTTCAGATTCCATGAAGCCATCACCGTGTTTGGCTTTACCATGGTTTCAGAAGATCACTGTGTATATGTCAAAAGGACAAGTGTAGGAATTATGTTTCTTACCTTGTATGTCGATGACATTCTACTGGCTGGAAGTGATATGGAGATGATCAATGCCACCAAGCGGTGGTTATCTTCCGTCTTTGAGATGAAGGACATGGGTGAAGCTAGGTATGTCCTAGGTGTGGAGATTCTCCGAGACCGTTCGAAGAAACTTCTTGGTTTAAGCCAAAAGGCATATATCGAGAAAGTCCTAGAACGGTTTCGGATGCATTACTCCAAACCCGTTGATACTCCAGTAGACAAGGGTTTGATTTTGAGTCTAGAGCAATGCCCTAAAACAGAAGTTGAAAAACAGAAGATGAGCAATGTCCCATACGCTAGTGCTATAGGTAGCCTAATGTATGCCATGTTATGTACACGGCCTGACATTTGCTTCGCGGTTGGTTTGGTAAGTCGTTACCAAAGTAACCCGGGAGTCGCTCATTGGCAAGCCGTCAAGAGGATAATGCGTTATCTTCGGGGGACTACCGACTTGGTACTTTGCTACCAAGGAGTGGACTTGAAATTGAGAGGTTACTCTGATGCTGACTGGGGTGGTGACTTGGATGAGTCTAAGTCCACCTCAGGATATGTCTTCACCCTTGGTGGGGGAGCCATATCTTGGTGCAGCAAGAAGCAGGAGTGCATAGCTTTATCAACCATGGAAGCGGAGTATGTTGCTTGCTGCCTCGCCGCTCAGGAAGCGATCTGGCTCAGGAGTTTTCTTCATGATCTCAATCTCACTCCGAGAGTTGATGATCCTGTGGAAATGTGGTGCGACAATACTGCCGTTATCCAATATGCTAAGGATCCTAAATTCCATAGGAAGGCTAAGCATATTAAAAGGCGTTATCATTTTGTAAGAAACGCCATAAAGTTAAAAGAAGTCATTGTAAAATATTTACCTACTAGTAAGATGGTTGCTGATCCCTTAACTAAACCTACTCCTAGAGATACGTTCAAAACTCATGTGATGAGTTTAGGTCTTCGTAGGTTTTAGTTATTGGGGATGTTTTGTTTTGGACATATGTAATGAATGTTTCTTTTGAATAAAGATTGATGTTTCTTTTTCGAAATGTTCATTACTATATTGTGGTTGTTTGATCAGGCATATCTAAATGTCACTAGGCTTCTGATCATCTTATCACATGGATGATCAATCTTGACGCCTAAGTAGCGGGCAGGAAAAGACTTGATCATATTGACATTGGGTGTGTAATATTGGTTGTCACCGCGATTCTAGTAATGCGGATAATGGATAGTCGCTTTAGTAAGTCTAAAATGAGATTTTGGGTAAATCGGATATAACACAACCTTATATCGAAGCCTCAAGCCGAATTTTGAGTACGGAGGTTGCGTTTTGTACGGTAACCAAGTAACTCTAGTCAGTTTTAGGGAAAAACTGGACTTGTAATTCGCATGGTATATAAAGTGACAGCTCACCTCAGTGGGAGTTATACCATGACACACATTCATACTGTGTGTGCTTAAGTCGACCAGGGGAGTGACAATTGAATCCCTTCCTTGTCACTATGTGATCCCTATAGACTTCGTAGTCTATTTAGATGACACCCTTTGACCTAGAACCATGATGTGAATTTGAAGCATGATGCAGCTACTTTGATGTGAACTCCAAAGGCTATAAAATAGATAGTCCAGCGGAACACATTAGGAAAGCTATCATGCTAAAATGGAGCATTATGTGTGTCTAAGGAAGAATCGATCCATCATTGCTATATCAGCCCGGGCGGTTATATTGAGATTATAACCATATGATATATCAGACATAAAGGGACGTTGTATGTCGTTGGCAATGTGAGGATGATTCAGGGTAACATCGCTAGTGTTGAAAGTGTCTTTGTTAGATTGACGATATCTTAACAAAACACTACCTGTTACTTTTGGTCGCACGTCTCATTCCTGATATGACGCGTTTTTTGAGAGGAAACATTGTTAAGAGACGATGTTACGGCTTAAGTGGCCGAGTGGGAGCTGAAGGCTATTTTTAGTAAATAGCCAAACGGCCACTTCCCTCATTTTCAGGGAGGTGTGGCCTAAAAATAGGGGGTGGCAGCTTAGGGGCTAAATACCCTAATCTCAGTGATTAAAAGTGTAGAAGAAAAATACAAGCATACGTTGCTGGTTTTACGGCTTTTACTTTCTCTCAGTTTCACAAACGCACTACCGTTCAATTTCTTCGGGTTTTGAGACGTGGGAATCCACCGGGACTCTAGTAGCCTCCGGATTGCAACACACACGGTTCGTGGTTCAGAGACAACTGGGAAATCACACGCTTCCGAGAGGTTAGTCCTTATGCATTTCGTTTAACAGGTTGATTATGGCGCAACCTGTAGTGTTAGATAGAAAATTGGGCAAAAGGGGCAATCGTGCAGTAGTGTATGTTTTGATTCAATGGTCCAACACATCCAAGGAGGAGGCTACATAGGAATTGTATCCTGACATCGAGAACAAATTCCCTCAGTTCGACTTACAACGTTGAAGGCATGCTTGTTCTAAAGGGAAAGGATTGTTACAGATTTTTCCTATCACGTACTCAACTCGTGCAAGCAACTAATGTTGTTAGACAACTGCTAGCCTGGCAATTCTATTATAATTGTTACAAGTTGTAACCGAATTGTTTCTTATGCTTTCCCGCTCAAACTCTCAACTAAATAGCAGAGATGATTACTGATGGCTGTTACGCGAAGATCAATACAAAATTTCCATTCTCTCTCTACGTTCTGTTCCATTGTCTCTTTTCTTCTTCCACATCTCAAGGATTATATCAACTGCCTCTCTTCTTCACTCGGCACAATTAAACTACCAACATTTCTTACTGAGTGTATGTTGAAGACTCATGTAGGCTATTTGCTATTAAATGTTCATCATCAAGGGTCAGGGGACTACGGCATGTTGAATTAGACGGCAATGCCTGTACCAGCTAAAGTAATGGAGTCGCATATTCAGTGCCTTCACCTAACGGGATCTTTGTTGCAATGGTTATGCAGAAACCAGAATGGAGCCCTGTTTAGCGTTCATAGGCTCCCCGGAAAATGTATTATTGAAAGAAACTTTCCAGGAAGTTGCTGTCAGGCACAATGAAGTGTTCTGCAAAACTGGGCCATGTACATTCTTCTATCTAGCTGAGTCGAAACTCAAGTCTGGTTGTATTCCCCTTTATGTAACATTTAGCACATTCCTTGGTGACATTAAAGCAATGCAAAACATGATGCCCAATACACAATTCACGTTGAACTTCAAGTAACACAAAAGACAGCTCTCTCCTAGGCTAAGCTAATATCGTATGGGCAAAACGCATGCCGCACAAATTCAGCCTAAATAAAGATCGTTCTTTTCCATAGCAAATAGATTCATCAGAATTCAGCCCTCAGGCTCTGTGGAATCAGAAGGGCTTTCAAGATCTTCCATTTCTGCAGAGACAAAAGAATGGAAGGAGTCCACTGTTGATGGGCAGGAAATTGTATCCTCCGAATCAGAGGCCAAGTGGTGATGTGCATAAACAGGATCTTCCTCCGGTATTGCAGGGGCCGGGTGGTGATGTACATAAACAGGTTCTTCCAGTTCTGATGCTTCAGATCCTGATGCTCCCAGCAAAAGCTTGTTTATTGCCGCCTTCGCAGTCTCAGAAAACCACTCATCCTCCAGAAGCATGCTGTGAAATTATGGAAAGAAAATAAGAGTTCGTGTACGATTGTGCATAATCACCATCAGATGCTCTGAAAGAAAGGCTACCTCTGTGGGTCAATTCCTCTTGCAGAAAACGTCTTGACTGCGCGAGTTATAATTTCAGATGCTAGGTGCAACACGTGCCTTGATGAATAGCCAGCAAATCGTGCAATTTCAACAGTGAAATGCATATCAAGAATCAACTGCAACAAAGACATCAAGAAAATGATTAGCTCTGCCTGGGACAGAGGAAGGAAGAGTGAAGGGGAGTGAACAATTATAGAGGTGCTGAATTTCTCTTACCTAAAATCAACCAAGCATTTCCAAGCAAATATGGAGGGATATCTCTTTTCGTAATGCAGATCCTCTTATTATATCAAACTCCAGAGAAAGTTGTATTTAGCTTTAGCTGATACAATATATGTATTACCAATTTTACCCATCATTTAATATATGTAATCTTCTCTCAAAGGATGTAAATCTCAACCAACGTCAGCTCCATTGTCCCTCTTACAACTCTAATTAAACATCCCAAACAAGGAAAGTACAGATTTTCTTTTTTGACTCCACTCACTCATTGTGCTCAATACTCAAGCTCATTAACTACAACCCCGTAGACACCAAAAATAAATAATTCATCACAGGAAGGATTTATCATAAGAGCGGATTGCTCAAGAAATGATACTAAACAACAGGGCATGAAAAGGTGCAACAGATGCCATATTAATTTTGCTCCTTGTCCACAAGACTCAAACCACCACAAGGCTTTATCATTGAAAAGAGTGGATTAATTAAGAAAATGTGCCAGCAAAAGAATAAAACAGTAAGGCATGAAAAGATGCATTAAATAGCGTACTTATGTTTCCTCTTTGGATAGTCTATGGTAGGATGCTTGGTTTCTACAAAGACTAGGGTTTTAATTCTCCTTAAGATGTATGCATTTGTGAAAACTACAAGTCAAAAAAAGAGGCCTATTTTTAACGAGCAATCAGAAAGTGATGCCAAGGGGATGTCACCTATGTCGAAAAAAGGGTGGCTGCAAAATCATCATCCCTCAGCTCTCCTAAATAATCCTATTAAAAGTCCAAAAAGTCAATCCTGTACCACAGATGAGACTTTGACTCCAACTGTACAAGAATCTCAAAAGACTAAGCTAAAACAATAATTCATTTCCTTCCTAGTACCCCGCCAAATAGGCAACAAAATCATCTTCCAAGTTCTGAAAACCTTAACTCTTTTGTAAAGTTCTTCTAAGCCACCAACACCTCTTTAACATTAAGTGATTGAATCAACAAGCTCCATCAAGGAGAGACAAAGCAAGGCAACCAACCGAAAATGAAAAAGGAGATTGTCTACTGATTCTCTTCCTCCACAAGGCACATAGAACACCTACCAGCCACATTCAAGTTCTATTTTTAAGCATGTCCTCCATGGAAATCTTTCCTTTAGTAGCCACCGCAGTAAAGACTTCTATTAAAATCCATGTCTGAGGACTCCATAAAGTGCAGTATGGCTAGATTTGTAAACAAAGACATGGAATAATCAAACTCCATAAAGTGCTTTCCAATATAGTCAAGCTGCCCCCTTTACACAAAAGCTTTGCCACCCACCCAACTAGTTTCTTAAAGAACCTCTTCACGACTGGCTCTCAAACAAATTCTCACTCATGTGAAACAGAGAGGAAGACCAAGATGGCATTACATGATAAAGCATAAGGCACACTCAAGCAACAATAGGGTAGTTTAGTGGTGTCTACGCGATGCTACCTTCCATATGGCATTTCCTAAATCATGAGGGGCCCTCACAACTCAATATGCATCTTTTCTTCTGATACGTATGCCCAACCTGACACAAAATTTGTAACCAACAACTATAAAATAAATATAATGAATATATGCGGAGGAATTCTTGAGGTTATGCTCCACTTTTGAGGATTTTCTTCTACAATTTGTCAATGGGGCTATAGTAAGGGTTTACCCCACGCAGAGTTTTGAATATGCATATTACCCTCGGGGGATTCTCACTTGTGAAACAGGACTTATATTACTTGGACTCTTCATTTTGCCTCAAGTACCCAAGTCGGATACTCTATACTTGGACATGGGTACGGACACTCAATCCTTCCACAACTCTCAATCTAGGTCCCGCTTATGCGAGGTCTGGGGAGATCTAGACGTATGTAAGTATCTTTATGCATATGATGCTTACACTCAACCCTTCATTCTAGAATAAAAAATGTACAAAAATTCTCAAAAGATTCCAGTGCCCGACGCGAAACCCGTGTCAGACACTCGACACTTCAACTCGGGTATCGCCAAGTTCGAGTCACATAGAACGGGACCAAAGATAATATGACCTGATATCACCTTGTTTGTTTCTCTTAGCAATTGAAAATATTACAAGAATGTTGATGGGGGTTGAGGCTCCAACTTCCCAGTTCCCCCATAAATTGAAGCTGAGATCCCTAGATTTTGCTTTTGCATATGATCCATTGTTTTCTCATAGAGGTGAACTCTCCCTGGCTACTGCAATAAAGAGGCTAATTGAGGACTTCGCTAGCTGTTTGGTCCCGTCCCTAAGAAAAATAAAACTCATGTCTTTACTGGTGGAGTCAATAGACAAACAGAATCCCTCTGCCACGCAATACTACCAATTAGATACATGGAAATACCACTCTCCTCTCCTAATATGCTGACAACATGATGGTTAAGATTGAGCCTCGTATAGCCAGAACTATGCTACGCAAGAAGTCAAGAATTGATGGCATTCAAAGTTCTGCTCTAGAGCCTTCCTAAGTGCCAACTCTTTCTCCTAGTCAGGGAACATGACAAGCGAAAGGAATATGATTGCATGGCAAACTGTTATTATCCCTGCCAGAGAAGAGGGCAGTTCGCATTTCCACGAAATATCCGCTTAGAATAAGGCCACCCCCTGTACATCAAATATTTTACAAACAATACTAAAGTTAACTTACAAATAGCCTTGGCCCACTGAAAACATTTTGAAACACAACTCTAGCTTGGAAATCCAAAGTGATCAATGGCAATTGATGTGGAAAAGGACAGTCCAAGTTTACACATCAGGGATGGTATAAAGATTCCTCACAAAGATACGACATCTTACAAATTGCTGTGCAAACCTTTGAGGGAGATGAGGGCAGAAAAAATTTACTCAGAGCTCAAAAATGAAGACAAATTGGGAAACAGTTGCAGGGCACATATTCCCAAATTTTATTTTTTTTAGGGGTGTTGGATGTCATAAATCTCAAGTTTCTGGATGTTGGATGTCATTAATCCCAATTGGGGAACTAGACATCATTGCTCCCAACTTTGACTCTATTAATTTCCTTTGCACCGACATCGAGTCCAACTCGGTGGTCTGATGATGTGGCATGGCCTAAAGCAACCGTGGATAGTATGATTGGGCTAAAAGCCAATTTTTTTTATTTTTTAATGACACGTCAGCACAAATGAACTTAATATTCATTTTTGAAAAAAATCCAGATCATTTTTCATCTAACATATAACTTTCATTTTTTATAAACTTGACATTTATTTATTTTCTATTAACTTCATATTTGTTTTTTATGAAAGTTGATGCTCATTTTTGAAAAATGTTCAATTTTATGACCACTGCAACTGACCAACAAAGGCATGCCACATGGCATACACAGCCAACCAAATTATGCCACGCCACCCACAACACCCTTCCCCAAAATTCTCTCTCCTGCATCTCCCGAACCCCCTCAAACCCTAGCTTTGGTGAATCTGACCCGATGACCCGGCCCACAGTCCGCGACGCTTGGGTCCAGCAAGGCCAGGGCTACAATCACCATACTTCGGCCACAAACATGCTAATTTTGAGCCCCACAGCCCATTTCCGAGCTGTCCTCTATGTCCTCGCCACCCATCAAAACCCTAGCATCTTGGAGACCATCGATTTTCCATCTATAACGCACCACGGGACACCTCACTGAAAATGGAGGAGCCTTCTCAACCTGATTTTCTTGGCTTAATTCGCCGGAATTGCAACAACTGAATGATGGGAGGGGGCAGAGACACGAGTTGTACACGCAGGGACTGACCGAAAAACTGCCACAAAACACAAGCTCTGGAGGTATGCTGGTGAAAGGTGAATCCAGATGTACCCTCACCTGAGACCGCTATGTCTGCCTGTCTGGTAGGGTCTACCAGGGAGCGGGGTCATGTTCTGATCTTGTGGACAGGGTCAGCAGAGAGAGTGGAGGAGATGGGATGAGAGAGAAAATGTTTATATTTTTAACCAATTTTAATTTTTTACAAATAATTAGATGAACTTAAGGGGAAAAAAAAACCCTCAAAAACTCTGCTAAAAATTACAAAATAATTATTAAAAAACCTTCAAAATTAAAAATATATGATGTCATTAAAAAATGGGTTTTTGGAATCTAATAGTCCAAACTTTGGGGGGTCTAGAAGGCAATAATCCGAACTTAAAAAATCCTTAACAGTGAGCTGAACTTTCAATGTATTTGTTTCTAGTGTTCCACCATCGAGTCGGACTCATCGAAGATGTGATGTGGCAGTGGCTAAGTCCACATATATTATTGTAACATTTAACAAAAAAAGAAAAGACATTTTTTTAGAATTTTTTCTACAGCAATGCTTTAATGTGCCCCCTTTACCCTCTCTCTTTCTCTATGCAAATTAAGAAAAATACAAAACACCATTTTAAATTATGAAATTCATTTATAATGTAATTACAATTAATAATTTTCCAACGTTTTAACCTTTCCAAGAAATAAAACCCAAAAAAAAAAACAAAATTCACACCACCCAAGCCCCCACCCCGAAAATTCCAGCTAGCAACCCCTTGGCCGGCGAGCATTTACGTTGCTGCACAGATTTTTGCATGCGCCACCCACTAGATGTGGTCTAGACAAGACGCCGCCACCATGAGCCTCACCGACGAGCAGGAAACTTCTATTGAGGTCGTGGCTGACCTGCAAGCCACAAGGTGGTGGCAATTAGTGCCTCCTGACCACTCAATTCCGTCACGGTTGGAGCCATTGCAACCGTTGGCAGCAAACTTGACCACCTTTTTGTGGGTTTTCCGATCAGTGGCTTGTTGCTAGACTTGGTGGTTATCCCAAATGCGAGAGACAAGAATGACCTACAACAATTCATGATGCTCACCATGATGCTCGCCGCTAACCAGTGAACGTTCGTCGGGAAGCGCCATTGGCCTCGGAATCGAGACCCAACTCGAACGCACCCTCCCCTGTTTCTCTCTCCTCTTTGACTTGCATTGGTGAGGGAATGGGCTGGGGAAGGATTTGGGATCATTTTTAGGAAACTAAATTTTGGCCAATGAATTCTAACCCTAGGGCTACACCACAATCCTCTCACTCTCACCCTATCAACCTCATCTCAACATATATATATATATATATATATATATATATATATATATATATATACACATATATATATA
>JACYFF010031957.1:54656303-54669970 GCA_017589665.1 Selenicereus undatus
TATATATATATATATATATATATATATATATATATATGTCTATGTATGTCCGTATATGTGTATGTATACATGTATACATATGTATGTATGTATGCATATGTATATATGTATGCACACACACGCAGGCACATGCACGCGGCCGTGCACGCACGCACACACACACGCACGTAGACGCACACGCACACATGTTTAAGGGGAGGAGAGAAAATTGGGAGGGAAGGTAGCTAATGTGTTAATAAAAATAAGGTCAACCTGATGTGTTTGAATTGTGATCAATATAGGTGTTTTCTTTTTTTGTTGCTCCATTATTGCGCGTCTTTTTCTACCACCGCCACGTCACATCTCCGACGAGTCCGACTTGGTGGTGGAACACTAGAAACAAATACATTGAAAGTTCAGCTCACTAGGAAGGATTTCTTAAGTTCGAATTATTGCCTTCCAGACCCCCCAAAGTTTGGATTATTAGATTCCAAAAACCCTGAAAAAATTAAAAGTTGACTTTTAACCCAACCACCATCCATGTGTGCATCTGGCTATGCCACATCATCGAACCACCTAGTTGGACTCAGTGCCGGTGCAAAGAAAATAAATAGGGTCAATGTTCGGAGCAACGGCGTCCAATTCCCCAATTGGGATTAATGGCGTCCAACGCCATAAACTTGGGATTTATGGCGTCCAATAACCCTTTTTTCAAAATGAATTTTTTGGCTAGCATGTATGGTCTCCAAAATAGAGACAGAATATGAAGGATAAAATACAGACAGAATATGAAGGATAAGGAACAACATTACTGCTAGTGTATCGGAAACCATAAACCACTTCTTTTTAATTGGTCTTAATCCAAAACAATAGGCACTTCATTGGATGCCAACACACCAAGGTTGCAAAAAACACTATGGTCGTTCCTTGTGAAGCAAAGGAAATGAAGGGTATATCATATTTAAGATCCAACATGCTGTGCTCACAAAAGGCTTCCACCATATTTGTCAAACAAGACATGGGAAGATATTTTAGATAGCACTATCAGTCATGAAATGTCAACTCTCTAATGAAGAGTCACTTTAAAGAGAAGAAAAATCATTGCAAGAAGAGTACCTTAATATTAAACTTAGTAGTCATGTAAGGGCAATGAGTGGTAGTTTGAAAGTAGAGATTGGGCCTAACTGCATTTTTTAATATTTACGGTACGCCTTAGGAAGTTATGAATATCAACTTGAGCTATACAGAATATATTAACCTTCTAACTAAGGACAACATGTATTAACCATACTGGAATCAAAAAATAAATACGTAAATAAATAAAATCAAGAGGCATCATACACAAAAGACACCTTTCATGCTTATGTCAGTGTCGCATCCCAAATGATAATATCGCATCAAAATTTGCAACTCAACTTTTAGTTCTTAACAAGTTCCAATGCTATTTACTAGTTTGACAAGGATGGAGTATCAATTATTTAACCAGCATGTCTCCTAATCAACAACCAACAAAGGAGGGATTCGTTTATTTACATTAAAACGCAAAGCTCAGCAAGGATTAAGAACCTGTTGCAAGCCACATGGCTTCAATGACACAGACTCGTCCTCGAACACACCCCAAAATTCCTGTTCATGTGACAGCCACATCACTATGGTTTCTGTCAACCTTGCTAACAGCACTTTCTGGAGCTTCTCCTTTCCAAGCAACACATCACCAGCCACTGTGGCTAACTGCTGGAGCCTTGCAAATAAGGCCTGTATTCAGTTGAAAGGGCAGTTTTAGAATGTTATTCTCTTGTCAGTGTGCACAGTACGGAAGCACTGCTCAGGATAATCAAATGACATGAGAGGTTTCCAAAGGTGACAATGGACACAACAAGTGAACTCAACAGCAAGACCTCTGAATATCTATAACAAATCCTACATTACATCAGCAAACAGATATACTCGGTCCATCATTTCAACACCAGACTTACTAATTTGTACATCCTTGACACAACTTATAGTATGCCAGGTTTATTCCAACCCCAGCGCAAGCAAGCCCGATCCCCGTGGCCCTAGCCACATTTAAGCCTGTCTTTGGCATGAATCATCTTACACCCAAACTGATGGAGGTCTGGTGGTCATCCCTCACTTCCAGAATGTTTAGGCTATTCCCAAGCATTAGAAACAAGCCTAGACAATTAAACGCACCTTGCTACTTGGGACGTTTGCAACTGACCCGTGAAATCTGGTCATGGTCACCTAATTTTGAGATGACTTAAATCCTTAATTTTGGTGTTCTATTAAACCTTAGGATGTTAGCTTTCGAATAAAACAAGTTTCAGCCTCATTGGATTTCATTTGGTCATCCAAAACCTATGTTTAAGTCAAGCTGCCCTGAAGACAGTTTACATCCAGATTTTACCCGGTTTTGGTGATTATATTTCTTAATCTTCCATGAGGTTTAAATGTCCAATTTTTGCATCCCTGGAAAGCTTAAGATCTTAGCTTTCATTTCCAATTTGAATTACCAGATTTGGAGTTCATTTGGTTAGGGAACGAAGCTGATTTTCAGTCATGTGCTGTTTTGAACCCAGTTCTGCACGGTTTGGGCATCGCATCTTTTTCAAGGGGTAAACGACGTCCAAATGCTCTAATTCCAAATGGAGGGTATTCTAGACTTCTTGAGGTTTCCAGCAATGTAAAAAAATCCCAGAATACTCAACATTTGAGGTGTCAACCATGCATCACAAGTCAAGGCAGAAACTGGCACCTATATACCCGGTTGCTTAGCAAGGAGGATTTCCTTACTAAATGGGTTTCCTTAATGTGAAAGCATATTCACCAGCTTGGTTTGAGCTGCTTGGAGAGCTGCCACTAAGCCAAGCATGAGGGAGACACGTGGAGCAAGTGAAGAGGAGACATTTGGCAAGCATGTAACCGGCCACCCTAGCACCACATGTCAAGCAAGCAATATTCAGCCCTTTTGAGGTGTAGCCGTGAGAAGCTTTCCTTCTTAGTAAGGAAATTGACTCATCTACATTCCTTAGTGCTTAGGAAAGGCTTATATTCATGCTAAGATGTATTTAAGGCCTTAAACTTTTTGGTTTGTATTAGATTAGTTCTTAACTATGTACTAAGTAGTATTAAGTGTTTAATGACTTTCCTAGCTTAGAAGGAAAGCTCATTTCATGTATTTTGAAGGCTATATAAAGCCTTTAGTTGTTCATTTTGTAATATATACTTTGAGTTTAAATTTGAGAGAAAAGACTTTGTGTCTTGAGTTCCCTAAATACTTTCCTTGCTTATCTTAGTTCTTGGCCGAGCTAAGTGGTGATCAAGAGAGTCTTAATCTTTGGTTAGGTGGTGTATCTTATCCTAATCCGAGATTAAGGGCCCTAAGCTAGTGATTAGTGGTGTATCTTATCTCATCACCTAGCTTAGTACTATCCAAAGTCATTTGAAAAACACTTGAAGTACTTGAGGTTGCCTTAGGTTTCTCCTAAACCGTGAAGCTTCTTTGAGTTCTAGCTTGTGATATTCATCTATCTTTGTATTCCTAAACACACTCCCATCACTTCCCCCTCAAAATAAACCTTCCACAATTCCATTCCCATACTCCTTCAAAGTTTAGACTATCTCTAATAGTCTAACACCAAGCCATACACACAAACACCTCCAACCGTGCAAAGTGAACCTACACGGTTTCATGGAACAGCAAAGTGGCACGGCCTACCCGTGCCTAGGGGCACGACCGTGCCACCTTTGAGCCGTGAAGTTCTCCTTCTTTTCTTTGTGTTCTTGGAAGGCCATAGCTTGGGACTTCCTTCCCTTGCAGACTTCCATCACAAACACTAGCAGCCAAGTGCTGGACAATACAGTTAAGAGAGTACCCGGAGTAAGACTACATAGTGATGACTGATTCCAGACATAGTAAACTAATAGGACATGCCAAAAATAAACAGGCCACATGAACTTAAGGCCATCCACCAAACATTTCTGTAAACTATTAAACTTGCTCATGTCACGTTTCTACTCTAGTGTTTGGATGGTTTCCAAGTATGGTCATAAAACCTTTTGACCTCTTCAAACTCAACAATGGTAAAAGGTCCACTTAAGGTGGTGTTGCAAAACTCAACATAAGGATAGTTATGTAAAAAAGAACTTAGGCCCTGTTCTTTTCGTGGTTTAATGAACTCATCCCACTCCTTCCACTCTCACCCACTTCTTCCCCCCCTTTCCCGCATCTTCCCACACTTTAAAAAAATACCACTACTTCCCACTCTCACCCACTCCTTCCCACTCCTACATATAACTATTTTTCATATTTTAAAAACTTTTATAATTTACGTAATTGTATGTACGAATAGTCTGATAACAATTATGAAAAGTTTTACTTATTTTTCAGAGATTATGGATATATTTGTTAGTCGTGTCAGAAATTGTAGATGACGTAATTTTTGTTATATATATTGAAGATATAATATTTTTTTCACGTTGTTAAGCAAATGTTTGTTATTGGTGACTGGTAGATATGTTGGATTTGATTCTGTATATGGAAGAGATGCTTATTTTTTTTGTTAGTTACAAAATATTTGTTGTAGGCTACCAAAGCGTAGATGATTGTTGTTGTATGTGTAACAGATTCATTTTTAGTTCATTGTAATTCATGACAGCAATTGCAGATGTTGTTTCTGGCACAATGAATGAATGTGTAATTTTTTTTGGCATTGTTTGTAATTCGTGACAGGAAGTGCATATGTATTGTACGTGTATTTTGAGCAGATATTTTTTTCCGTGTGCATTAGTAACAAAATATTAGAAGTTCTTTACACAAATTGTAGATGATTGTTTTCCGTACACGGAGGGCTTGTTCTTTTTGTTCGGAAATATGGGTTGGTAAATGGGTGAAGTTGGTTGAGATTGGTAAAAGTGGATTGAAATAGGTTGAAGTGGGTATTTTTTTACTGAAGTGGATTGAAGTGAGTTGAAGTAAGTTGAAGTAGGTTAAAGTTGGTTGAAGTGGGTTGAATTTTTTTTTGTATGATGAGTGAAAGTTGGTTAAAATAGTTGGAAGTGGGTTGAAGTTAGTTGAAATGTCTTGAAATTGATATTTTTTTTATTAAAGTTCGTAAAGTGGGTTGAAATAGCTTGAAGTAGATTGAAGTGGATAGAAGTTAGTTGAAGTGGATTGAATTTTTTTTTTTTGTATAATGGGTAGAAGTTGATTAAAATAGCAGAAAGTGAGTTGAGGCTGGTTGAAGTTGGTTGAAGCGGGTTGAAGTTGATATTTTTTTTAATTCAAATTCGTGAAGTGGGTTGATGCCAGTTGAAGTTTGTTGAGGTTCGTAAATTTGGATTTACAAACGAAAAGAACAGGGCCTGAACATATGTGTTTTTTTCGTTGTTTGTATTTGGTTAATATATGGGAAAAAATACATTCGTAATTTATTTTACAAATAATGAAAATTACAATTTTTTTGGGTAACAACGGCCACAAAATAATATTTTGTACCCCATTCAACAAAGAAAAATATTTTCCAGTCCAAAAAAAATATTTATCATCAGTAATTACTATCACAAATAAAAGATTGGATTAAAAAATAAAATACGTAACTTACATAAACTTTCCTACTTCATTCAACTCCTTCTTACTCCTTCCCACTTCTTCTCACTCCTTCGCACTCCTTCCCTCTCTCACATATAGCAAACTACTCGTACCCACTCTCACCCACTCCTTCCCCCCGTTCCCACTCTCACCCATTCCACACCCGCAATTTCCTAACGAAAAGAACAGGGTCTTATTATTAGGATTCAATCCAATGAAGTCTGCACATGCAATTCACATGAGTTACAGAGTTACCTCCATGTATTCAGCATGCATGCCTAAGATTCATATAGTACTAGTAATTCAGGATTAAGCAAGCGCAATTGCCCAAAAAACAAAAAGGATCTTATCCCCCCCCCCCCCCGGTCCTGATCACCAAGGGCTATGACTAACTTAGGAGACAAACCACAAATATGTACTAAAACAGTGATACAACAATCTGACAAAATGGTAAACTAGCAAACTTCAGTTAAGTTCAAGCCAAGTAGGAAAGTCATACTACTACTGTGACCTTTATAAGTCAAGGCCCAATCATATAACCAAAGTTCCTAGTAATGCAGAACTCTGTCAATCCACACTGAGCTCATGCAGGCAACTATTTTTAACTAACGAATTTATTAGCGTCAATAATTCACCATTCTTGCATAAGGAAGTGTACATTCACAAGTCCCAGCAGGTGATGCTCGGTTGACTGAAGAAGTGGACAACAACCTGATGCCCAAAAACAAGCTCCTCAAAGCCTAAACAGGACAGAAGCCAGGCCCATCCTCATCCATCATATTCAATGTCCAGCTGGAGATATGCTTGAGTTTTTCCACTACGGATGCACCTTTTTCCCAGCAATGCTAGGTAGTAGGATGACAATCATGAGATACAAATTCAATAAACCAAGTGCTAATGTCATGAAATATTCAAATGTGAGCAATGCTGCTTCCTCAAGAGTGATAATCCTATGACTGTAAACACATCAGGCCATAGTAGGATCTGTAAATAAATCTTAATTGATTCTCTAACGAACTAATTTTGTTTCTAATATGAAATTAATACTTCAATAAGCGATTGGATTGAAGATTTTTTTCATTGTGTAATGTACATTTATATAGTTATATCACAATATCATATCAACAACAAACACTAGCATACGGAGCTGCTTTAAAGGCTGCTTTGGAGTTTCTGAAAGTGCCACTTCATTGTTCCTCTAGAAAATAGAATGGGAAAACTATGATGACATCATCACAGAGACAGTGGTTTTACACCTTGGTTCTTAAAGAATGACTTGCACAGTAAACAAAGTTTCTAGCCAAAAATATGATAGGCCATTACAGTTACAGATATCACCATTTGCTTTGATTCCTGCTAGTGAATTCCAGCATATTTGCATTTATGGTGCCCTTACATGGCACCTACATAAGGCTTTATTTCCTTTGTCACTATGTACTACATAAGGCTTTATTTCCTTAGCCACTATGTACATGAATAACAGCTCACTCTACTGGATCAAGGTCCATTATGTTTAGAAACATAAATCATAAGCATCGAATCTACTTTCCCTATGCTGAAGAACAGCTAATAGATAGAACAAGGCCAGGAAGACAAGAGAGCACAATGTGAGTCATTATTAAACTGAGGACAATATTTGAAATAAGTTCTCAAATTGTAATGGTAATTAGCATAAAGCACAAGCATCTGAGCAAGAGGATACATCCCATCCAATAGAAGATGAGATATCACCTGGAATGGAAGTGAAGGAAGGAGATCTGCATTGAGAAGCACATCCTCGCCTTCTCCATCAACATAAATTCTAGCATCCAACCGAGCTTTCCCCTCTCGAGAGTATATGAAGTTCAAAACATACTGTCTGCAGAAATAATCCCTTAATTTGTCTACAGAATGCTGAAGCTGACGTCTCCAATCCTTGAAATCAACAGCACTACCTATATCAGGCATGCTGGTCTCATGCGATCCAGTTATTTGGTCATGAGATTCCATTTGGACATTCCAAATTCTGGACACAGCCATTGGAAGTAGTTCATCCACAACAGTGTAAGCAACTCCCAAAAGTGTTAGCTGTTGGGAATCTGTCTCAGCTTTGTACGGCAGTGTCTCTTTTAACTCTGTAATGCCGTCATCCTCAGAAGGGCTAGGTAAAGCCTTTGTTAAGAGGTCCACAAAGTTGTCAAATAGATGCAAAATTCTAGTCAAAACACGTCCTCCAAAGTGCACGATGACTGGTGGCCTTAGCAATTCAACTATCTCCTACAATTTCACAAGAAAGGCAGAGATAAATAGATAAGCTAAGGACATTAAGATGTACGTACAAAGATCACTGTAATCTACATGCACTAGAAGGAAACCATGAATTTGCCAGAAAGAAACAAAAAGAAAGGAAAAAGAAAAGAAAATGAAGATTCTTTATTCACTCCCACTCATTAATATTGTCAAAAACCATTCCTAACAACTACTTTTTTTCTCGCTGAAATTTCTAACAATATAATTGAGCAATGCTGCAAATTTCTTAAGTATTTTGAAAACCAATTAACATCCTTATTAGACCACTTTTGGTTGCTAATAGGAATTTCAGAACATGAATGACTCCCACAGGTGTGGCGGAGCCCTTAGTAACTGGTTTTATGGCCTAGAAATCCTATAGAGAATTCCGTTCTTCACCACTTCAGATCTTAGTTTTAAAAGGCGCGAGACATAGCGAGGCACATAGGGTCCCATAGTGCAAGGCACAAGGCAAAGGAGCATGCCCCATGAATGCGAGGCGCACTTCTATGCAAAAAAATTTTATAAGTCTTTCAGATTTCACAAAGCATATTTTGTAGAAACAAGTCAAATAAATGCATTAAAAAAGTGATTAGGCATCAATATAACTACTAACACCACAAATAATCATAACATATGTTATCGTATCATCGTAATTCCCTATGCACAAGCTAACTATACAAGCATAGCTCACCTTTAAGCTTCAAAGGAAGGAAAAGAAGAAAAAAGGTAAAGGCAAGGCCAAGAAAAAGAAGAAAAAGGAGGAAGATATAGCCTTGCATCCTTGAGGCACACTTCATCCCCTCCAAGGCGTTAACCTAGTAACCTCACGCCGAGGTGCTCCTAGGCGTGCCTCAGGCGGGCTTTTTTAAACTAACTTCAGTTCCCTTCATATCCTTGGATTCTGTTCACCTGACCATGTACAACAGGTTGAAAATTCTTCAGAAGCAGTAACCACAGATTCTTGTGAGATCACAAGCTCATATTCTGCCAAAGCTCAAACCAACCTAAAATTTTGAGTTTTTGGACATAACTTTTTCCAGCTAAAGCAAAGCAACTAAACCCAAAAGAATTGTGCATCAGCAAGTCAATTGCTGCCATCCAGGGTCAACCGGTTGACTCAATGAACTTACGGATAAAATTTGATTGAAAGCCTGTCCCTATAAACAGTGGTTCTGTTGCCCACTTTGCTTCCTTGTTTCCTGGGAATAGTTACTTGTATGATTTCTTTTTCCCTACTCCGAAGGACATGAAAATATACGAACAAAGTCCCCTCTTCAATTTAAAAGGATTCGCAATCCCCTTGCTAAGTTCATCGTCAGTATAGATACAGAGATCAAAATTTTTAAGCAATATAACTCTTTAAAAATTTTAAATATCTAAAGTAGTATAACCAATATCCTTTGTTCCTTTTACATCCAATAGAAGGTTCATTTCTCTTCTCTTAATCACATTCTCTAGCATATCCCTTCTTTTTTTTTTTGGGTACATCTCTCTATCTACCAACAACATTTGTGCACTTAATGTTAGTAAAATAATGATTGCATACAAAAAAAGGTACCCAGGTATTCTCCAAGATACAAAATTAATAAGAAAAACCTAGATACTGGAAGGTGCACTTGAACCATTGGCTTAACCCTAACTCAAAAAACTAGGGGGTTAGAGATGGGCATTCCTTGACCCGAACCAGAGGCATATACCTGAACCCAAATTACACCATACCTGAACCTAAAACCAAACCCAATCGACATACCTAAACCTAAGCTTCAAACTTACCCTCCACTGAATAACTGCACATTAACCGGAGAGGAGATATAACCATGTTGGAAAACACAATTGAACATTGACAAGTGACTATGTAACTTACATAACAAAAAGGAAGTTTCACTAGATAATATTTTGGATCAAGTTTTTTTAGGAAACCCCCTTTAGTGGGTCTTTCCCTTTTTTGCAATAAGGCAATCTTCCAAAGTTTCTCACTGATACTAGAACAACCAGCATCAATATGGTATATCCCAGTTACACCTGGCAAACTTGACTCACACTAAAGCACTTGACCAGTATGATCCATGCCAGAGATAAGAACCAAAATAGGTAAATCTTATTTTGAACCACAACCGAACCAATCTAACCAGACGGTCCAGGCCAATAATAGCGAGAAATTTTTCAGACCAATATTGCTTGTATTTTCAAAACAAACTTATCAGACTCATCGATACAGAAGCTGAACTTGACTGATCCCACCTGACCAAACCTGATGCAATTACCCATCAACCTGAATTTAACTCAATTGGAAATGAAGCCTACTGCCTAACTGATCAGTGGTTTTGAGGAGGAAACAATAGCTGGTGGCAGGGACTAATTCACCCTTTTTATTTAATTTTTTATCGGTGACAGAGGTTCTGTGATGATTGATACTACAGGATCCTTGCAAACTGTAATAGACAGCAACCAGCAGCAGCATGAGAGATTTGGGTGCTAACCGGATAGGATGTATATTATAAGGGAAAGAGGCCTGGGACCAGAAGATTAAGACAGAGCAGAGCATCAAAATCTGTCATTCTCTATCAAAGAAAATCTCAATAACTGCGCAAAGGCACTTTGTCAAATGGTTATGACAGAATACAAATGATAAAAGGATCCTATAACCAAAAAGGTATAAAGAAAAAAGAGACCCAAAAAAAGCCCTAGGGGGTAATAGTGCGTTGCAATATTTTTGGAGGTACTTCACAGAAGATGATTTCCAGATTTAATCTGTTCCCATGCCATCCACATATTCATTCACTTATTTAGGTTTTTCTAAAATTTACCAGCCTATTACACCAAAAATCAACAAAGTTCCCCAAGATAGCCCAACAAAATTTGCTATCCAAAGCATACAGCAACACTTCCCAAGTCTTCCAAATAATTGAAAAAGTAAATAGCAAATAATTAAGAAAACAGCTTACTTTCACGATAGCTATAAATTTCATTGCGCTACTAATAAGAGCACTATCTGATGACGATGCAAAAACCGATAATGGAGATAAAAACCGAGGAGACAAAGGGGGATCCTCATCATTTTCTGCCAAGTCCAGAAGCTCCCGCCTGGCTCGTCTGAAGTTCATCTCCAAAACTTCTTCCATATATGGCTGCAGTAGCACCATAAGTAATTTGGAGAGCCTCAAGCCTTGTGATTCTAGGAATATACAATTGTTGAGGCAAGACTGGACACAAACACCAGCTGCATGCAAAGCAGTAACTGACTTAGATGGTGGACCATTTTCCTTCACCAACCGAACAAACGATTCGAGTTCCTGCTCAGCCCACTGGACCATTCTATTTTTATAAACAGGATCATCCCCAAAAGTTGAAGACGTTTCCTTTTCTGCTAATGAGATAAAGGAAAATATTATTTTTGACAATGCAGCTGGATATGTTGCAGGGTAAAGAGAACACGAGGGAACAAAAGCCTCAACTCTCTTTCGAAGGCGAGATGCATATCTTTTCAGCAGTATCTGATGAGCTAAGGGTCCTTTTCCAAGTTTCACCAAGCCAAGTATTGCCTTCTTCAATTCAGTATCACCAAGTGCGGGCTGATCAGCAGTCGCAATTAATTGCTCCTCAAGAATTGCCTTCCTTTTCAAGAAAGCAGATTTATAAATGGACGCATCTGAGGAAGTATCTCCACTACTTTTTAACTCTGGCGAGTTTTTCTCCTCTAAATCTAGAGCTTCTAATGCTTCCATGGCCTTATGCTCAGCCAAGAGGATATCAATCTTTTCCAAAATTATTCTCTTAGGGTCATTTGCGCCTTTATAGGGAAGATTTTCAAGCTCAAAACTTTGAGAGTCAAGTGTACCTTCATGTTCATCAGCTTTTATCCACTCTGCTAATTCCTGGCATAGACCACTCAGTAGGTCCTGCACCAGAATCCCCTGGGCAGAAATGTGCTTTCTCAGCTCGCTCAATTCATGTTCCATTTCAACTACTTCTTCCGATAGCCTGGGATAGCGCCCATCAATATGTTAAAAGACATAAATACCAACCAAGCAGTAAAAGACAGAATCCAGTGACAGATCAAAGAGATTGGTAAAATCAATATAGAAATTTTGGCAACATTAGGCAAATTTAATATACAGTGAAAAAAGAAAGAACAGATGCAGTAGACAGGGAAATAAAAAGAAGTTGACAGATATGGATAAGAAAGTATCAGTCTGTTAAAACATATAAAACCAGTTATCTTCTATCAGAGCAGTACATCTTGATCAACAACTCCCAGTAAGGGTCCTGCTTTCGTAGGGTTTGGGGAGATCCAAATGTAGGCAGTCTTACCCTTGCAAGCACACCGATTTCCAAGAGACCCACAAAATAACCCAAGTATCCCACATCTCTCAACAAAACTTTTCCCAAAAAAAAGAACTGCACTCAGGAGCAAGCTGTCAAACAAAATTAGAAAAAATCTTGAATGTTATTAAACCTGCTAATAAAACAAGCTGGTTTTGAAATACCTCAAGAAAGCCAAGTGTTTTGCCCTAGTATTTCCACACAAGTTCTCGACAGCATCTTTCAAATCCAACAGCTCACAACACAGCTTTCTGATTCCCTTCACCAATACATGTGCAACAAGTGAGGATCAAGAAGCAATTAGCAACTTCAATGCTGGGGAGGAAGATATTTCGAGCAAATTGCAACCAAAGTGATAGTGACAAGACATAATAATTCAGAAGCCAAACACAAATATTGATGCCTATGTCCAAGAAGCAAAAAGAATATGATACAACAGTTTTATTTTACTCACGTGAGTATCTGGTGACCTGTGGCAGGAAGTTAAATCAAGAGTTTGTTAGAGTGGGTGCTAGGTGGTTAGCATGCAGAGAGAGCATGTATATGTGCAATAGCTCTCACTCTCTTGACCAATGAAAAGTCTGAGTTACTGTAATAGTACTCATTCTTACGATCAGCGAAAATTCTCTCTCCCTCTCTCTATATGTACATACGTACGCACAAGTACACCTGTCAGTTCGGTCAGGCAGGTTAAATACACGTCAAGTGTATTCGGATAAAATACAAGTTGGGTGTATTTCGGGTTCGAGTAAAATAGGAGACGCATATTTCGGTTTTACGGGTTTCCGATCAACCCAACGGGTTTGGAGCGTCTTTTTAGTGAGTTATTTCTCTTTTTGTCAAAATCAAAATCTTGGCATATTTGTTACGTAAAATTGCGTATTTAATGAACAAGCACTCTAATTGTAATTTCTTAAAAGAATATAAAAAATATTCAAACTTTTCAATGTGACATGTGAACACCATGTACCGGTGGCCAATGAGTCACATTTGAGTGGTTTGGTCCGTATATTAAAACATTAATAATAGGTCGGGTTATTCATGGGTTTGCCCATCTAAAGCATAATAATGGGTTGGAGCAATTCGACTTGTTAATAACCCACTTAATTATTCGATATTTTGTTAATTAGCATATCATTTATAAATTGCATATGATGTTATTTTATGGAAATGAATTTGGAAAAGAATGGATACCATGGTCTAATTTGCAAAGAGATACAATGTCTCTATAAACGATTCGTTACAATGAAAACATTTATTGTTAAGGGAGAAAAATTAAAGAAAATTAAAAAAAGGATATATAATTCGGGCTGAGCACGTCGGTTCAGGTTCGGGTTGAGCTGAACCCAAAAATTTGCGTATTTTTCAGGTTCGGTTTATTTTGGATTTGGGTCGAGAAATTCGTGATAAATCCCAAAACTTCCGGGCGGGTTCGAGTCGGGTTAGTGTTTGTTAGGTCAACGTATAGTATAGTATATATATATATATATATATATGTATGTGT
>JACYFF010031957.1:54712609-54722991 GCA_017589665.1 Selenicereus undatus
TATACTAAAAATAATTACAAACATGGTGCATGATTTTCGACTTAACATATTACATTCAGCTTTGATGAATATGAATGAATAAAAAGGCTAGAGGCTATTTTCTCTCTCAAAAATCTCTTAACCTTTATCTCTTTTTAGAGTGGTGATTTAGAGTCATCCCTTTATATTAATCCTTGGTGCTTAGGCTTTAGGGGATTAATTGGTGGATAGCTTATCTTGGTGTTCTTTCAAGAATCAAAAGAGTTTCCTTTTAATTTGGGATTTCCTCCATTTGGGTTGTTCAAGAGGTTTTTTACCATTGCCGGAAGCAAACGGGTAGTTGTAGTATAGATAAAAAGATCGCTCCTCAGGGACCAATTAATCTATCGAGATTTGTCTATCAAAATATGCTAAGTAAAATTCTAATTCAAGAGTTTCGATTTAACACCTTCTAATTCACTAATTTTAAATCAATTAAGGAAGGATGCCTAGGAATTCATGTAGTTATGAAAGTTAATTGGATCAAAATGATAAGCATGTGCTTTTCTCTTATCGGTTAATCTCAAGGAATTACAATCTCTCCAAAAATTTAGTCTATTCTTTTGAAATCAACCAAATTTGCCCAAACTAAGCAAAAGTCGCTCTTTCAAACTAATTTATCTTAATCCAAGTTAAATATCTTTGGTTACTCTATAGTCCTCCTAACATGCAAATCTCTCTTTCAAAACGACGTTATGTCAGGTCTTATCAAGCAGTCTAACAATCAAATGTCACCTTTTAGTTTTTCACTCAATTGTTTCAAGTATGCAAGCAAATTTTGGCCAAAAATCTACTCACAACATGATAATCACTTGATTGAACGAAATCAAGCCAACCATGAAATAAGCACAATTCTATAGATTAAAATATGATCCAACAACAATTTCATAAACTATTAAATCCCTAGACAAAATAAACTACTCACACATGATAAACAATTAAACAACTAACCAATGTTTTGGCGAAATCTGAGAGGAAGAGCTTGACTGAGATAGCCTTTGAACCAAGGGCTTCAAACTGCCTCTAGATCAAACACACACTCTCAAGATTTCTCACTAAAATAATAATTAAACTAAGAATCTAAACTAAAAGGAACAGAATTTGAGAAAGAAGATGAACTATGCTATCCTTGTTTGCTTCTTCATTGTTGCTGAACGACGCCTTTTATAGAAAAATCTGGATGTTTTTAGCCACACAGTCAAAGGAAAACAAAGAGGGAACAGTTTCAACCTCATCACGGTCCGTGCCAGGCACCACGGTTCTATCGTGGCCTTGGCTGCAATCGATTTTCTGTTCTTTCTTGCTCCACGGGCATAGCAGCACATGGGTGTCCATGGGGGAGGTCAAAATACATCCAATAAGGGTCAAATGCTAGGTAAAAAAAGCCTAAAATTCAGCAAAACACATCAAACAACCATACCCAAGCATAAATTGAGAATAGGAGTACAAATTATGATACTAAGCATATAATTCTCCTAAAAATGTCGCAAAATAACCCTAAAATGATGTACACATTAAGCACTTATTAGTTTTCATCTTAATAGGTCTTTACTTGGATGATTAAACGTTTATTTGGCTAAATGGACTTCTAATCCACTTCAATTAGTATCAGAGCACAAGGATCCTTCAAGGGTAAGCATCAAATCCTCACACTTTGTGATTGAAATTTGTTGTTTAAGTTCTTTGCTTGTTATTTTGGGATTTGGATGCTTTCTACTCCACCTTCTTATTCTCCTCAAAGAGCCAAGCACTCTTCCATGCTTCCTTTCCACTCCAAAACCCTAAACACCCACATTTGATTTCTCCATAAAACTCCTCTTTTAGTCCACAAAGAACTCCCAAAATAGCCCAAACACAATCCCAACGAAAACACAACCCAAAAACTCCACAAAAAAGCTGAGACACTCATCCGCGTCGACCAGGAATTTGGCACATCCTGACCGTGCCCTCTGGCACGACCGTGCCACTCCTTGCCTTGAATAAAATTTTTCGGTCTTTTGGCACAGCCACGCCGTGCTACATATCACGACTGTGCCACCCCCATTTTGGCACGTGCTTCCTCTGGCACGACCGTGCCACCTTTTTCCAAACCCTTAATCTTCTTCCTTCTCTTGTCTATCTTCAACCATATCCAATGATGTGGAACCTTCTCAACCTAGAGGCATCTCTCTAGAGTTAGCCCATGAAATGAGCAGAGACAAGGCCATAATCGACCTTCAAGAATAGGTGAGAAAACTCACCATGGAGCTAGAGCGAGTTAAAGGATCTGAACAACGAGTTTCCTGACCTAGGGAGCTTGATGTCAACCCCATTGACATTGACTACTCATCTTTTCATGAGGACCATGAAGATAGAGGTCTTAGGGGAATACTTCATCCTAGAGATGATCTTAGTGACCTCAAGGTTGAGGCACTGAAGTTTGATGGCAACCTCAAACTGAAAAACTACATTGATTAGGTGCAAGCTATTAAGAGGATCATTGAACTCAATGAGTAAATTGATGAAAAGGCCTTCAAGTTGGTCATTCTCAAGTTAAAGGGGTATGCCTCCTTGTGTTATGAAACCTTGAAGAAGAATAGAGCAAGGGAAACTAAGTTTAAGATCAAGACTTGGTCCAAGCTTAAGAAACACATGGAGAAGAGGTTCTTACCACCCTCACACAAGCAAGAGCTCTACCTCAAGATTTCCACCCTTAGCCAAGAGAATCTCCGGGTGGAGGAGTACATTTGAGAATTTAGGCAACTCCATATGAGAGTTGGTTTGAATGAAGACAATGAGCTTACTATTGCTAGGCTCATCAAAGGACTTTCTCCTAGCATCGCTCACAAGGTGGAACTACAACCCTACTTGTCCCTTAATGATGTTTGCCACCTAACTATCAAGGTAGAGAAATAACTTAAGGGTCGAAAACACTTCGCAATTCCTTCCCCTCATCGACCCCAAAGCACACCTAAGAGTTTCCGTTCCTACAATAAGGGTGACACTACCCCTACACCCATCAAGGCCATTGATAAGGGTAAAGGGATTGCTAGTGAACTTCCTAAGAGGTTGGAAGGAAAGAAGTGCTTAAGATGCCATGGTTATGGACACTTCCAAGTAGATTGTCCCAATTAGAGAACCCTCTTTATAAGAGAGATGGAAGAGATCCAGGCTCTAGAGGAATAAACTAGTGAAGAAGAATTTGAAGAGGAAGATCACACCGTAGTCACTCCGAATGTTGGAGAGTTATTGGTGATTCGAAGAGCCCTCCATGCCAAAAAGGTTCCCCTTGAACCTAGTCAAAGGGAGCAAATCTTCCACAATCGATACACCATTGGAGGCAAGGTATGTGAGCTTATCATCGATTGAGGTAGTTGCACCAATGTGGCTTCTATGACTCTCATTGATAAGCTACAAGTTCCCACCAAGGTGTACCCCACTTCTTACGCTCTTCAATGGCTAAAGCAAGGAAGCGAGGTAACCGCTTCTAAACAAGCTCTTATCCCTTTTTCGGTTGGTCCTTATTGTGGTGAGGTCCTTTGTGATGTTCTTCCTATGGATGCTTATCATATATTGCTTGGTCGACCTTGGTTATTTGATAATTATGTGATGCATGATTGGCATGCGAACACCTATGCCCTTAAGTTCAAGGGACGTAACCTTACTTTGATCCCCTTACCACCACCCAAACCTCTCAAAATTAAACCGGGAAAGGGAAGTGAGAAAAGCCTCTACATGAGTGAGACGCGGGTGGAGAGAGCCATTAGTAAGAGCAAGCCTTTATTTACCTTACTTATGGTTGAATCAAACACAAGTGAGGAAGTGAAGTCCTTACACCCTCTTGCTCAATCACTCTTGAGAGAGTTTGAGGATGTTTTTCCCAATGATATACCGTCGGGGCTATCTCCTATAAGAGGAATTGAGCATGAAATAGATCTCCTATCGGGTGCTCCTTTGCCAACAAGCCGGCTTATAGGTGTAATCCTAATGAGTCGAAAGAGCTCCAAAGACAAGTCGAAGAGTTGCTTGATCGTGGGTACATTAGTGAAAGTTTGAGTCCTTGCTCAGTTCCCGCTCTTTTGGTAACTAAGAAGGATGGTACGTGGCATATGTGTGTGGATTCTAGGGTCATCAGCAAAATCACCATCAAGTACTAGTTTCCTACTCCATGATTGGATGACATGCTTGATGAGTTGCGTGGGTCCAAGGCCTTTTCCAAGATCGACGTTCGGAGTGGTTATCATCTAATCTGAATGAAGGAAGGAGATGAGTGGAAAATGCCCTTTAAGACCAAATATGGGTTATATGAATGGCTAGTAATGCCCTTTGGTCTTTCTAATGCCCCAAGTACTTTTATGAGCCTCATGGATGAAGTCTTGAGGTCATTCATCGAGAAGTTTGTTGTGGCATAATTTGATATCTTGGTGTATAGCCAAGATAAGACATCTCATACGGAACACCTCTCTCAAGTGTTCCATGTCTTGAGGCAACAAGCTCTATATGCCAAACTTGAGAAGTGTGAGCTCTTTACTCCTCAAATTGTCTTCCTTGGGTATGTTGTCTCTGGTGAGGGAATCCAAGTTGATGAAACCAAGGTTGAGGCTATCAAGAGTTCGGCCGTTCCTACAACCATCATGGAAGTCCGTAGCTTTCATGGGTTGGCTTCTTTCTATTGCCGGTTCATCAACGATTTTAGCCCCATTATGGCTCCCCTAACCGAGTGCATGAAGAAGGGTACCTTTAAGTGGACAAAGGCTGCCGAAAGGGCCTTCGAGTCCATTAAGGGGAGGCTTTGTTCGGCCCCTATCTTGGCCCTACACAATTTTGAGATCCTTTTTGAAGTTGAATGTGATGCTAGTGGAGTTAGGATTGGTGCAATTCTCACTCCAGCCAGGCGCCCTCTTACCTACTTTAGTGAGAAGTTGAATGATTCAAGACTCAACTACTCCATTATCATAAGGAGTTCTATGCCATTGTTAGGGCTTTGGAGCATTAGAATCATTACCTCAAGCCCAAGCCTTTGTACTCTATTCGGATCACAAGGCTTTGTCTTTCATCAATGGTCAACACACATTGAATACAAGGCATGCTAAGTGGGTTGAATTCCTTCAATCCTTTACTTTCTCTTGCAAGCATAAGAGTGGGAAGAAGAATGTGGCTGCTGATGCCTTGTCACGGAGGTATGCTCTTCTAACGGTCCTGGAGGCCAAAGTTCTTGGCTTCTACTCCATCAAGACCTTGTACATAGAAGACGAAGACTTCAAGGTGGTGATTGAAGATCCCTTTACCTATGGCACTTATACCTTGGAAGAAGGTTTCCTCTTTAAGGGAAACAAGTTATGTATCCCCAAGAGTCCTCTAAGGGACTCGATTGTTAAGGATGCTCATACAGGAGCCTCAACCAGGCATTTTTGCATCAACAAGACCCTTGAGATCCTTAAGGAGCACTTCTATTGGCCCAAGATGGGTGGGGATGTCCACAAGGTAATCTCAAGGTGTGCCATTTGTCATATGTCCAAGAGTCACTTTCACCAAGGCCTTTACACCCCTCTTTCGGTTCCTTTAAGGCCTTGGGATGACCTTATTATGGACTTCATTGTGGCCCTTTCATGGACCCCTCGAGGGAAGGATGCCATCATGGTAGTTGTTGATCGGTTCTCCAAGATGGCACATTTCGTTGCTTGTCACAAGTGTGATGATGCTACATATATTGCAGATCTCTTTTTCCAAGAAATCATAAGGCTTCATAGGATCCCAAGCACTATTGTATCGGATAGAGATACCAAGTTCTGATCACACTTTTGGGGAAGTCTATGGAGGCTAGTGGGGACTAAATTACTTTTTAGTACCACTTGCCACCCCAAAACTGATGGACAAACAGAAGTGACCAACCGCACACTCACTACCTTGTTGAGAGGTATGGTAAGTAAGAGCTTAAGAGATTGGGACACCAAGCTTCCCTATGCAGAATTTGCCTACAACTGAACTCCTTCCTATGCTACTTCTCATTCACGCTTTGAGGTATGCTATGGCCTCAACCCTCTCACTCCTCTTGATCTCATTCCCATTCCTCAAGAGTCCAAAGTGAGCTTTGAAGCTGAGAAAAGGGCTCAAGCTATGAAGAAACTACATGAGCAAGTGAGAGCTCAAATTGAGAAGTTAAATGAGCAATATAAGATCAAGGCCAACAAGAATCGAACTCATCTTGAGTTTAAAACGAGATATCTTGTATGGCTACATTTGAGGAAGGAGATGTTCCCTTCAAGGAGGAAAAGCAAGCTTATGGCAAGGGGAGATGGCCCTTACAAAATCGTGCACAAAGTGGGAGACAATGCTTACAAGATAGAGCTTCCGGATCACATGAATATCTCCTTCACTTTTAATCTTGGAGACCTTACTCCCTACATTGAGGATGAAGATGAGGACATTTGGAGATTTAAGGGCAAATCCTCTTTCAGGAGGAGAGGTTGATGCGGAGCAAACCATGAAGCCTAACCTCCTAATCAATATCAAGGATTGGGTTCAACTTGGGCCCTTGGTCACCTATGAGGGTGGTACATAATTACTTGGCTCCCCTAAGTGCTTGTTGATTTGGGAGCCTTGAGGGACCCAAATTAAGCTTAGGAAAGGTGGCATGGCTCTTAGTAGACTAAATAAGGAGCCTAGCTATTTTATCTCCAAGTCACCCTATTTTATTTTACTTCCTTGTTCCGGGCAAAACATATGGCTTGCATTCTAACTCATTTTTGGCTAGGTAAATGGATCTGTATTGGGTAAATTTTGCATGGATGGATAGCCCCATAAGTTTATTTTCCAACAAGCTAAAGAGCATTATCAAATTCCAAGAATCGAGCAAGTTATGGGCTTTTAACCGAGCCATGGTCTGTGGAGGGTCTGGAGGTGCACGTTTTTACTCAAGGATTTATTTCAGCCATCAAATGGGAGCATTAAGGGCCCAAACTTGGTGGCTAACTGATAGACTCTTCTAGAAGGCTCCCATAAAAATCCCCACCTTAATCTTCCCCATTTGGATAAGTGAATGACATCACCAATGAGAAGGAATGTGCAACCAAATTCCAGCACGCCAATATCCCCTAGTGGTCGCCCTTTAATTGTACAATTAGCTTGAATTTCATTGGACAAAATCCTTGAAATGCTTTTGGCTAGTACTAGGCTTGGGGTAGGGGGTATCCTACTATTTAATTCCTCATCTCTTGTATTACATTCAGCTTTGATGAATATGAATGAATGAAAAGGCTAGATGCCATTTTCTCTCTCAAAAGTTTCTTAATCTTTATCTCTTTTTAGAGTGGTGATTTAGAGTAATCCCTTTATATTAATCCTTGGTGCTTAGGCATTAGGGGATTAATTGGTGGGTTGCTTATCTTGGTGTCCTTTGAAGAATCAAAAGAGTTTCCTTTTGATTTGGGATTTCCTCCATTTAGGTTGTTCAATAGGTTTTCATCTTAATGGGTGTTCACTTGGATGATTAAGCCTTTATTTGGCCAAATTGAGTTCTAATCCACTCGTAATGGAAGAGAGGCTTAGTACATTTTGGTGATTCAAAAACAAGGGAAGAAAGAGCATCTTGATTAATTCCCACTTCATTGATGCTCTCAAACACACTTATGCACAATTCTTACTCCTTCCACTACTTTAAAATTCACTAGGGTTCTATGGCTTAGTAACACCTCTAAAGGAAGTGTGAATGCAAAATTGCCACTCAACTTTTGGACACAGTAAAAAATGTCACTGGATTAACTTCTTACCTAAGCGCGTCATTCACCTTAATTATTAAAGTCAAAAATTTCACTTGTTTAATAAATGATTAGCTACAGCAAGTGTTGTTTTTATGTTTTTTAATTAAAATTTTAATTGCAAGAAATAAATCAAGTGTTTAGTTAAAGAAAAAGTAATGCCCCTCCCCTAGCAGCTTGCTGGTTCCTCTTCTCCCATTTCCTTCTTCAGAACAGTTGTTTTAGGGTTTGATTTGAAATCCTAGATTGAAAAATAGCTTTGAATCTCACAGTAATATTCAAAATTGTTTGAGAAATTCAAATTGGCAATTTAAGTCGGTAAAGAGGAACCTAAAAAATGTTTGCTTCGATTGCTAAAAGGCCGACCACTTGTGTACAAATTTCCCTATTTCTAGAATTTTTTTAAAATTTCAAAAAATGCCTTCTCCTTTTGCTCACAAATTCTACTTATATCTTTAGGGTTTTTGTTTCGAATGAATAAAAATTAGAAGAGAAGAACAGGTTCTTGTAAGAGAGGAAAGAGAAAGACCGAAGTGATGGAGGTCTTGCGTTCCTAAATTGATCAATCTTATTTTTCGCACTAGATAGCGAAGGCATGGGTTTTTATCTGCAAAATATTGTTCAAGCAAGGTTTCACCTGCTGTAGCTGGCCAAAATGGAAATTTTGACTTTAATGACTAAGTCGAGTGGTGCGTTTAGGTAACAAGTTAATGGGGTGACATTATTTTATCAAATTTAATAGTTGAGTAGAAATTTTACCTGAGAACTCCCACTAAGGGAGCCGGCTACTCAAACCAATAATGCTTCCTCCTTGTCTTTATCTTATTGTTTGTTCAATGCTTTTCTCCTCGATCAAGATGGTTGCGATTTGCCCTTACAATCTTTACTCCTTTACTTGGTTTAGAAGAGAAAATATCAAGCGTGAATGGAGGGTTTCGACATGGAGGGTGAAAAAGAAGGTAAGTTAAAGATTCCATTTTATAGAGATACATCAGTACTTGATGCTTCACATGCAAATCTGTAGCTAGACTTACTCATGCTAAGCCACAGGGTTATGATTCAAGAATCACTCATGGTTTTTGTTAGCTTTAAGGTGTCCCTTTACTCTTGCATTACTGGTGTGTGGCATCACAGGTGTGAGGCATTACTATATCACTTTGCTTTGTAAAGCTTATCACTAGATAAAGATTCATCCTCATGCAAATAGTATGTCTGGCTACACCATACAGTGTCTACAATACAGTTTTTTTCTAATTGGCTTGACTTACTAATGTTGAACTTCTATTTTTCACAATTAAGCGACATTAAATACTTCATGGCCAGTTATCAAAATCTTGACCTTGGCTTCCTTAGTATGTCTTATGTCATGCTATACAAAAGTAGGCATAATCCTTTTGACAACTTCACAAACAAACCTTACATGGATCTATCCATGCAAATGCATGTTCATATAGTTTTATATGTAATTTTTAATACCCATAAAAAATTCATATGAATAAGGTTTTATGTATAACGTAGTCTTATGCTTTGGCAAAACTATTAAGTAATAACTATGGAAACCAATAACTTTTTTTCACCATTACATACTGAATTCAATATGTCCTAGACAATTATCATTTCCCAAATAGGCCTATAAATTTCAATAAATTGCTGCATGAAATTTCTTTTAATTTCAGTGGTAAGAGAGTACATCCTGTCCCCCTTTTAAAAGTTTCTTCAATGAATCTTAGACTGTGTCTATAAAAAAAACCCTGGATACTTTCCTCTCTTTTCATCCCTTAGTTTCCCATGTAGGTTTTTGTATACCATGCTGAGTCGACACTACTTTAGCTAGTGACACATCTTTGTTCCTTAACTTTTTAACTCAATAGTCTATTGTTTACACGACATCTCTTCATATTCAACTCCACCTGGCACTATCTTTAAAGTTTGATGTTTAATAGCATGTAAGGGATTGTAGACATATTTTCTCAACTGAGAAAAGTAGAATACATCATGGATATTTTGTAGATTGGGAGGCAAGACCAATTAATAAGCCATTGGGCTAAGTGTGCAGACAATCTCATAGGGATTAATAAAGCGAGGACTTAGCCTTCTTTTATCATTAAAATTCTTTATCCCTCTACTAGGAGAAACTTTAAGAAAGAGTTTGAACTATAATGGTCCCTTTCGTGATTTGCATATGATTTTGTCTGTCCTGTGTTGCCTTCATATTTATTTTGACCAATTTGTTTTCGTTTATCATATTTTGTATCATTTCACCCGGAAGAGTAGTTTCTAAAAAATAATTCTAGTAGAATGGTGACTTGACCCTAGCATCCATAAAGTGCGTCAAATGTGGTCATCTGTACAATGGCTTGATAACTATTGTTACAGGAGAACTCCACCAAGGGTACATATCGCTCCTATAGTTTTTGGAAATAAACCACACAAACTATCACCATATCCTCTAAAACTTGATTTATTCTTGCAGCATGTCCTACTGTTTCTATTGGATTATAGCTTTGTTCCAATTACTCTTTGTAAATTCTGCAAAAAATGATATAGGAAGCTTGTATCCCTATAAGAGAGGACATTTTTGGGAATTCGATGTAACAATCCCAACACACACACACACACAGAGAGAGA
>JACYFF010031957.1:54738072-54772499 GCA_017589665.1 Selenicereus undatus
AATTCCAGAAACTACTACATTCCTAGACTAAGAAAACTACTTAGACATGATAAAAGATAAACTAATCAAAAATGTAAGGTCCGCGTACCTTTTTTCTGTTAAGTTGTTCGTGACGCGTTTTTGCGTTATAAAAACCTATTTTATTTAAGGATATGAGTTACATTATTAGTAATGTGCCTATGTGATCGATAATTTTATTAAAGTTCTTATTTCTGAAAATCCTTTGATGATTTTTAATAAGCGTTATTAACGATTATGAACAAGTACGAAATCGATTAGGAACCCGAATACGGTTAGGTCGTCAACCTTAGAAGTAGTTCGATGTTATTAAATCGAACCTAGATAGCGTTGGGAACGAATTGTTGATGAAGGAGTACATTATTGATTTTGGGTTTAGAGTTCGGATTATGAATTAGACTAGCGGTATCGTATTTGAATCAGCTTGGGGCAAAAAGAAAGAGATAGGGAGGGGTATTTTAGTAATTCACGCACGACTTATTTTCTTCTTCCTCCTTCCTCTCAACGTGTGACCCCCTACCCCGACACTCTCCCTCTCCTCTCATGTTGCTGCCTTCTTCTTCCTCCTCCTCTCCTCTTCCATTAACGCGACCCCAGAGCTCAAATTGGGAGCTGCTTTTCGCCATTTTTCGCTACAAATCATCCCACTCGACCTCCCCTCTAAGTTGGCCACCCATTTGGTGTGAATTTGGGTCGAAATCCATACGAATCAACCACGTTCTGGCATCGAATTGGAGCTCAAACGCGTGCCCTAGGTATGGCCATGAACTTCACCTCTTAATTGCTTCAATTTCCTACGAATTTTGGTTGCTTTCAAACCCCGATTCAACCTCAATTTAGGAAGTGATTTTGGGTCGTTTCTAGCGTTCGAATTCTGGGAGTCTGGGCGCGATTTGGGTCCTGTTCAAGCGTTGGTGAGCAAGAGCCGAAAGTTTGGAGTTGTTTGAGCCCCTAAAGTCGAGCTCATAGCAGTGAATCGAACCCCTAGCTTGGGTTCAAGGTGAGGGTTCCTTTCCTCCTAAATTACTATTATTTTCGACGAATTTAACTAAATTAGTTAGCACATATTAATTATGAGATTAGAAATCAGTTTGGGTGAGATTGGATTCAAAGTTGAGAAATCATGAATATGGTGTTAATCGTGGGTTAATTGGATGTTGAAACTGGCGTTGGATTATTTATAGCTAGACAGTTTGAAAGTTCATTGAATTAATAATAATCAGATTGTCACCTTAGTGTTGTCGTAATGTTAGTTTATTAGCCTTGAATCATGTTATGAAGTTTGAAAATGCTAATCGGGTGAATTGAGCATTAGACAAGCATGTTGGTTTCTGCTTAGAAGTTATCGTTAAATCAATACAACTGTATTAATTTCTATATGAGGCTATCATTGAGAATGTTATGCTTATATATGATGGTTTTATGAATTATTGGTTTATTTATGACAACATTAAACCGGGTTAGTAGTTGGATGGCTTGAGGTGGAACTGTTGAGAAATTTGAGGATCTTGTGGTCGGTGGTGTGTAAGGAGGGAGATAGGGTTGTGAATTGCCGCAATCGTGTGGATTGCGAGGCCATGTGTGGCTTAATGAGTTGTGATATGAAGTGTATGAATGTGCTATGTGTAAACCCTTTTCCCGCAATGTGCTATGTGATTAATTCTTGAAAGTTTAGACGTTTTAAAAGTTTAGACGTTTTTAAAACAAAAAAAAAGGATAGGACATTTAGAAAGCTCGTGTATATGCTTGAAAAGGCTTTTAAATGTATCAGTTGCCTATTCGTGTGTTAGGACGTCTAAAGTGTGAAAAGAGTCCTAAACTGTCGAACTGCTCAGTTAGTGACTCGACTGAATAGTCGATAGGTTTAGGAACTTCAAAAGCGAACTAAAAGTGAGTTCAAAACGGTTTTTAAGGCATTGGTTTGGGAAATGACCCCTCCTCATGTTTAAAAGAATTTATACGATCCGAAAAAGAGTACCTTAAGGTACTAATTATGAAGCTTAGCTTATATGCATGCTTTTGGTCACTTAAGTCTCTATTGAGTTTCGATCTACGATTTAACAAACATTTTACGTTTAAAAGAAGCTTTTAAGCTAAAAAGTGAAGTCGTTTTTATGAGTGAGCAATCGTTTTAGATTTATAAGAAGCTTTTTACTTGGAAATGAAGTCGCTTTACGAACTAACATATGTATTACGCCTATACGAAGCTTTCAAGTTAGAAACGAAGTTGTTTTTATGATGTAGCAATCCTACTACGTTTAAACGAGGCTTTCAAGTTAGAAACGAAGTCGTTTTATGATTAGGCAACCTTATTATGTTTATATAAAAAGCCTTTTAGTTAAAAACAAAGTCGTTTTACGATTTAGTAAACTATACAAAGCTTGTTACTTAAAAATGAAGTCGTTTTACGATTCAGTAAACTATACGAAGCTTTTAAGTTCGAAACGAAATCGTTTTACGATTTAACAAGCTCATTGCGTTTTTAAGAAACTTTCAAGTTTCAAAGGAAGTCGTTTTACGAGTTAATAAACGTATTATGTTTATGCTAAGCTTTTGAGTTAGAAATGAATTCGTTTTATAAACTAGCAAACGTTTTACGTCTATAAGAGTTTCTTAAGTTAAAAACGAAGTCATTTTGCAAGTTAGTAACCATATTACGTTTATACGAAGCTTTTAAGTTAGAAATGAAGTTGTTTTGCGAATTAATAGACGTATTATGTTTAAGAGAAGCTTTCTAAATTACACACGAAGTTTCTTTATGATTTAACAAACGAATTAACGTTATAAGAAGGTTTTAAGTTGAAAACGAAGTGAACTATGAGCATTTGGAAAGATTATGGTCGCTTTGTTTAAAAAGCGAGTTTTCAACCAAGCAAGCATTTGAAACAGAGAATTGAAATATGTCCTTAAAGTCTAAGAATGTGATGGGAAGTTTGCCAAAGGGCAGAAACTGGACGCAGAAAGGGCGTGAGCTGTTTCCCCCTGAGATAAGTAAGTTAGGAACTGGACTCAAGATACAAGTTATCTTGGTGTGAGCTGTTCCTGGAAACTGGACGCAAAGATGGCATGAGCTATTTCCCTCTAAAGAAAAGTTAGAAACTGGACTCAAGATATGAATTGTCTTGGTGTGAGTTGTTCCTGGGAACTGGACTCAAGATATGAAATATCTTGGTGTGAGCTGTTCCCCAGATAAGTTATGATGTGTGACGCGTAAGAAAACCTTGAGGGGGACTGGACTCAGGATATGATTATCCTGGTGTGAGCTGTTGCCCCACAGAGGACAATATCAAAGTTTGAGTTTATCTACTGAGACGTGTTTTGGCCAAAAGTTAAGTACGTATACCTCGGGGATAACGTAGAATAAGAGTGACGATCTCACTTAAGGGCGGTGTTGACCTCCCCAGCCAGCACAATAAGATTTGGCTTTTTCCCATTCTAAGCAGTTCAGAAAGGAAAGGAAGATTTTTTTATAAAAAAAAAAGTAATACGAGCCTCAAGAGGCCAAGTAAGGCATTTTTAAGAAAAGAAGAAAGCTTTCAAGTGCACGTAACCCACATATTTTATGAATGTGTTCTGAATATAGTTTAAATGAATTTCAAGTGTAGTTGGTTACAGCCTAGCAATGCATTGAACGTTTAAGTTTTTAATGGTGTATATCTTAAGAAAGAATGTGTTGAAGGTTTTTGAGGGGAAATGGAAAATTAAATTAAAGAAAAAGAAACATGATGCCTCAAATGCTCACGATTGTCAGTCGTAGTACTTAAGGGTCGGTCCACAGGAAAAACGTGAAATTATGGTCATTTTAAAACTAAACGATTAAATTTAACTAATTAAACTAAATGGAATTATTCAAGGTAATTTAATAACCTAATTCAACAACCTAAACCTAACCTAACCTTTATATTGATTAACCAATTAAACCAAATTAAACAACTAAACTTGAAATTAAACATGGTTTAACCAACTAACAACTAAATTACTTTATTAGTCTGAAATTAAACTAAGGCTAATTATGTCATGGAATTTAACTAAGGGGGATGAAATTAAACAAAACCAAAATTGAACATGAAGAACCGAAAGCAAAACAAACAAAACAGCAGCAAGCTCCATCAGAATACCAAATCACTGAACCAGAACAACCCCAACTTGAAATCAAAGCCTGAATCCAGAATCGTTAATGCAGCTATCATTCAGAACAGATGAGCAACAACAGGGGAAGGGGAAACAAAACCGAAACAAAACGAAGGCAACATTGAACGAATTGAACACAATCGAGGCAACATTCTCAAAAGTAAACTGGAGCAGAATCAGACCTCGGTGATGAACAAGCTTCAAACACCCTCTCCTTGCCTCTAGAAGAACTCGAACCAAGGGAGGGGGAAATCGACTGAAATTACTCAAATAAACCCCAAAAATTCTTGCAATTTGTGAACTAGGATTCGAAATCAAGCGCATTTACATGAAATTGAATGTTGAAAACAAACATAGAATCGAAACCCTAATATGAAAATCAATTACGAAATTGAAATGACAAGCGAATTTAAACTAAACCTAAACGAAATTAAACCTAATCTACTCCTAAAATCCTAACCCTAAATTACCTAAAACTCCAACTTCGGCTTTAATGGCGTCGTCTCCATCTTTAAATACCCAATCTCCTTCCACCTTGACCGTCGATTTGTGATGTGCTGGAGGTAGATGTGGACGGTGGCGATGTGGTGGTTTCGGTTTTGGGGAAAACCGTGGGTAGAGGGTGTTCTGGGGTTTCGGGAATTCGGTGGGCTGGGGGTGTACGTGGGGTTGTTGTGCTGGAGGAGAGAGAACGGGTAGAGAGAGAGAGGAAGCGAGATGGGCATGGGGGTTTCAAGGGGAGCTTTCTGGGTCGAGGGTCTGGGGTTTGGGGAAGCAGTTCTGTTTCGAGGAGAAAATGGAGAAGAAGACGGACGCGAAGAGGAAGGGGAGGGGGTCTTTAAACTGAACCGGTTCAGCTGAACCGGTCGGTCCGGTTCAGGCTGGACCGGTTTGGTTTTTTTTATTTTCTTCTTTTTCCATGACCGGTTTTTCATCGATTTTTGGCCCGATTCTTCAACCTCCGACAATTCTTCTATTTTTCTCACTTTTTTCGCCATTTTAAGCCCTTTTTTCGTATTTATTCAAAACCTGCAAAATAACATAATCTCCTATTAAAACCCTAAAAATATTATTAAAACGAGCATAAAACTGGTGAAAAAGTACCTTAAAAATATCACATTTTTGGCTCAAACAAATACTCTCACACCAAGATTTTGCTCGTCCTCGAGTAAAATAAACTAAGCTAACTAAAAGAAAATGAAAAATAAGAAAAGAAAATCCTAACTCACTGTCGTAGGAATCACGATTGCATTTAGCGTATGCAACAAGCCCTTTAAACCCATTGGACTCCCAAGTGGACGAGTGAGGTCTCGTGAGGGTTTCAAAGTGAAAATACCCACAAAATTATTCAAAAATAAAAGAAAATCTTTTTGGGTTTTCTCAAAACTGGTATGTACAAAACTCGGGAAACATATGCACAAATCCTAATCAGCTAAATCACCAATGTACTCAGTTATTGACCTGTATATACATAGAATGTACTTCAAAGCCCTTTACCTCTAAATGACATCAAAACATTGATTTTTCACCCCATTGAACATCCAGATTTTGAATCCATCCTGGTGTTTGTGTGCAAGTGTATCATCATCCCCAGGACTCAGATTTACCAGAACAGACTCAATCCCACTTAGTTGACATAACTACATTATTCTTATCATGACTTTGGAAGCAAGCTTTCCCAGTAGCAATATTGCCTCAAAGGGTAACACCTAGTAGCACGTGCCTCAAAGGGTCCCAGTGGCGCATGCCTCAAAGGGATACTTGTCATTCCAAATTTTATTCTTTTTTCTTTATTTATAATACAATTTTTTTCTTTTTTTCCATTTTTCCAAAGTAATCATGCCATAGCTAGTGGAGAATCATTCATGGAAACCTAAAACCTAAAGACAATGATGAAAGGATAATAAGGACTGGATAACACAACCTATAATGAACAACTGGGGTTTAGCATCAGGGCTTAGAATATCACATTCGAAGTTGGAGACTTCTCATGCACATCCTACTTATATACAAACTAACAACTAAAGCACAGGGGATTCAAACTAATCAGAAAAGATACAAATGTCCCTCAAAACAACAAAAATTTTGAAAATTTTGAAAAAAGGCACCTCACTCCCACACCAAAACTTCACAATGTCCTCATTGGGAGAATTAAGGCGCTAAAAAGCAAGTACATAAACTAAACAACCGTAAAACCTAAAATATATACAACTAAAACACGACCAAAAACATAAAACAAAACCAAAATAAAATCAAAATGAAAAAGAAAAAGCAAGACTAAAATCAAAGAAACACACAAAAAGTGAAAAATAAACCACAACCCCAAAAACTAAAGAAAAGAAGACAAAAATCAAAACAAAACCAAACACACACATATATTTACAAAAGCAAAACTAAACAAAAATCAAAGACCTATTAAATTACAAACTAAAAAAGAAATCTAAAGCAAAATAAAGGAAAAAAAAATGAAACAAAAATGAAAAGAAGATGAAAAAGGAAAATAAAAATGAAAGTCAAATGAAATAAACAAAAATAATGAAATAAAATGAAATAAACAAAAATGAAATAAAAAGGAAAAACTAAAACATGCTAAGCTAAAGAAACAAAGTATTTACAACTAACACATATTCACAAAATCCTAATATATACAACTAAATACAAAAAGAAATAAAAGAAAAGAAGAGTGGAACGATCATACCAGGTTGGATACAGGTTGTACCCAAACTATAGAGTGTATGGAGCATCAGTCACTCCATATTAAGCTGAAAAGGTGCTACGCAAATCAAAACTCGTTAGAGCACGTAACAGCTTATCAAACACAGATGCCCAACTCTCAATAGTATAACGACTATGAAACGCAAGGAGTGGACACCAGATCGAGTACATCCATATAGTCAATAAAGCACAGTTAAGGGCCTGTTGCAACTTATCAAATAGCTGGGCCCACTCAGGAATGAAATGAATATACTCAAAAACAGCCAGTGGTGAGGTCATAGGCCTAGAAACTATGTCAGCATGAACGAGCAATTTAGGCCAAGCAAAGGGTTCAAAATCCACAAGTCCTTTAAGTTCAATATGCATATGAGTCTGGTCAAATGTCTCAGTGGTCATGTTCTCAGACTCAATATAATCAGACTTGCAAGATTAAAAAAGGAAGTCACTCTGGATGGAATTAAAAGAAAATGACTCATAATCAGCATAAAAACCATCATCAGAACTTCCATGGATACCAAACTCACCAGAAAAAGATTCATATTCTACAGGAAGAATATTATCATCTAATTCAAACATAGTGAGTTCAGGTATCTCATCATGCAACTCCTGTGAAACATCTTTTGAATCACCCAAATCATGAAACTCTAGTGCAGGTATGGTGCTAATTTCTAACTCACGATCAGAATCAGATTGTTCATTAGTGACATTTTCAGGTGAGCTAGTGCAGGGTGCAAGATCTGACACTAGAGACTTAGGGAGGTCACCTTCTTGTTCTAAGCTAGGCAAAGGCATGTTTTCATTCAAATCAGGCCTAGTAGAATAAGAAGGTTCAGAAACATCACAGAGATCAATATCAGGTTTAGGAGATCCTAAACTAGAATCAATCTCACTAGAAGTCTCCCTATTTTGATTAAAACATTGAGAATATTCAGCAATTCTCAATTTCATGGTCTCTATAAATTGATCAGTCATATTATCAATTTTGATCATTTGATCAGTCATATCATCAATTTTCTTTTCAAGTCTTGCACAGGTAGCATGATAAGGACACATAGAAACATCATGAGAAGGAGATTCACAACAATCGCACAGCACAGGAGACATATAAGAATAAGATGGGTCAGATGAGTTTAGAAAATGATCTGGGGGGGAAGGATTAGCATAAAAAGCATACTCATCAGAAGTTGGGTATCCAGAAAACTGATTAGCTTGTTCAAACTCGTAAGTATCCCAACCTAATTTTTCAAAGAAATCCCAAACTTCATCTTGAGTTTTAGATAATAATCCTAGCAAACCCCCTGGGCACATGGACTCAACATGACCACGAAATTCAGAATTTAGACCCAAAACAATGACCTCACAAATTTCCTATTTTTCAAAAGTTTGAAGCAATTGAGCACGATAATCATTAAGTCGCGATAAATAGCACCAAAAGGGTTTATGCTCATATTGTGGGAAACTGAAAACTGGCATTTTGAAAATTTTTAAAGTTTTTTGAAGTTTTTCAATTTTTTGGATTTTTGGTTTTTCAATTTATTTTTTTTTTGGGTTTTTTGAAATTTCTAATTTTTTTATGGTTTTTGTATTTTTCAAATGTTTTTGAATTTTTAAGCATTTTTCATTTTTTTGGATTTTTTTTTTTTTTGGTCTTTTTCAAATGTTTTTTGGATTTTTTTGGTTTTTTCAAAAACGAAAACGATACCAAAATGAGAATTTGAAAATCGATTCGAAACTTAAAGTTACGAAATGACTAACAAGAACTCATTAAGTAAATAACAACTAAACAAGATAACAACGAAACTACACAAATACGAAAGCAACTAAAAGCATGACCAAATCTCACCGTCGTCCCCGGCAACGGCGCCAAAATTGTTGAAGGCTTTTGAGGGGGAATGGAAAATTAAATTAGAGAAAAAGAAACATGATGCCTCAAATACTCACGATTGTCAGTCGTAGTACTTAAGGGTCGGTCCACAGAGAAAACGTGAAATTATGGTCATTTTAAAACTAAACGATTAAATTTAACTAATTAAACTAAATGGAATTATTCAAGGTAATTTAATAACCTAATTCAACAACCTAAACCTAACCTAACCTTTATATTGATTAACCAATTAAACCAAATTAAACAACTAAACTTGAAATTAAACATGGTTTAACCAACTAACAACTAAATTACTTTATTAGTCTGAAATTAAACTAAGGCTAATTATGTCATGGAATTTAACTAAGGGGGATGAAATTAAACAAAACCAAAATTGAACATGAAGAACCGAAAGCAAAACAAACAGAATAGCAGCAAGCTCCATCAGAATACCAAATCACTGAACCAGAACAACCCCAACTTGAAATCAAAGCCTGAATCCAGAATCGTTAATGCAGCTATCATTCAGAACAGATGAGCAACAACAGGGGAAGGGGAAACAAAACCGAAACAAAACGAAGGCAACATTGAACGAATTGAACACAATCGAGGCAACATTCTCAAAAGTAAACTGGAGCAGAATCAGACCTCGGTGATGAACAAGCTTCAAACACCCTCTCCTTGCCTCTAGAAGAACTCGAACCAAGGGAGGGGGAAATCTACTGAAATTACTCAAATAAACCCCAAAAATTCTTGCAATTTGTGAACTAGGATTCGAAATCAAGCGCATTTACATGAAATTGAATGTTGAAAACAAACATAGAATCGAAACCCTAATATGAAAATCAATTACGAAATTGAAATGACAAGCGAATTTAAACTAAACTTAAACAAAATTAAACCTAATCTACTCCTAAAATCCTAACCCTAAATTACCTAAAACTCCAACTTCGGCTTTAATGGCGTCGTCTCCATCTTTAAATACCCAATCTCCTTCCACCTTGACCGTCGATTTGTGATGTGCTGGAGGTAGATGTGGACGGTGGCGATGTGGTGGTTTCGGTTTTGGGGAAAACCGTGGGTAGAGGGTGTTCTGGGGTTTCGGGAATTCGGTGGGCTGGGGGTGTACGTGGGGTTGTTGTGCTGGAGGAGAGAGAACGGGTAGAGAGAGAGGGGAAGCGAGATGGGCATGGGGGTTTCAAGGGGAGCTTTCTGGGTCGAGGGTCTGGGGTTTGGGGAAGCAGTTCTGTTTCGAGGAGAAAATGGAGAAGAAGACGGACGCGAAGAGGAAGGGGAGGGGGTCTTTAAACTGAACCGGTTCAGCTGAACCGGTCGGTCCGGTTCAGGCTGGACCGGTTTGGTTTTTTTTTTATTTTCTTCTTTTTCCTTGACCGGTTTTACATCGATTTTTGGCCCGATTCTTCAACCTCCGACAATTCTTCTATTTTTCTCATTTTTTCCGCCATTTTAAGCCTTTTTTTCGTATTTATTCAAAACCTGCAAAATAACATAATCTCCTATTAAAACCCTAAAAATATTATTAAAACGAGCATAAAACTGGTGAAAAAGTACCTTAAAAATATCACATTTTTGGCTCAAACAAAATGTTTCATGCAAAGCTCTTACCACCAATTTGGGTGTCTCATAAGTTTTTAGAAAAGTTGTAAGTTTTAAAGAGGGTTACATGATTTATAATTCTTGGTATTTCTCGAGAGTCACTATGTTTTCAAAAGTGAGTTTGAAAGCCTTTGTATTTAGTCCTGGTTGCATACTTGTTTGTGTGCCTGAATGCCTGCTAGTAGGGAAGTTTGGTCATTGAGGGCCTAGAATTGAGTTGAATGGTTGGAGTGAAGTTTAGTGAGGGCAATCGTTCCTTGGGATCTATGATTGCCTAATATGATAGTAAAGTATGAATGTGTGATATATGGCTATTATTAGTATTATTGTCTGCAACTGTTTTGGGTTTTAAGGAGTAGGGGAATTCTCACTGAGCGTGTGGTTGCTCACCCGAATACTCTTTCCCCTTTTCCCCCCAGTCTTTTGTTATGGCAGGTGAAAATCAAGCTACTCATGCGAGCTGGAGTCTACCCCTACATGAAAAAGAGTTATGTGTGCCATATAGAAGTAGATTCATGTGTTTAACGATTTAATATAAGGTATTCCTAGTTTGTAAGTGTTGTAAACTAAGTTTTCTAGTTCATATAATACATATTGTTCATGAGTCGCTCTGTATGGCCATGTGAGCCAACCATCTGAATAGTTAGATGTCTTCTTGATTAAAGTTGGTTGTATTTTGGGATGTAAACCCTAGTACTCCCGTTGTGTAGACCGTTGAGTTGTATCTTTTATTTTTCATGTGTTAAAGAACTATTCTGTTTGGTGTACTCTGAGCGGGTGGCTTGTTGAGTTGTGAACTCCGGCGTGTGGCCGTTGAGCTTCTTTTAAATGTTATGCGCTTTCGTTGATTTGCAGGGAATTTTTTGTAAGGCTTTTAGCCTGGAAACAGACAGTTTTTAGGAAAAACTCTGTCCATTTCACTCCAGAAATTAAGTAAGAAGTAAGAAGACGTAACGCTTCCGACCCTAGAGGCTGGTGGTGTTGCAAAAAAGATCGGAAAAATCTTGAGCGGAAGGGACTCGACTGAGATGGCCTTCACCAAGGGCATCGAAACCGCCTATGGATCAAAACTCGCACACTCAAAACTCGCACAAAACTAAACAAAGAACAAAATTTTAGAGAAAACAAACTAATCTAATCTAAACTAACACTACTTGCTTGCTTGCTTAGAATGCTCTTGAGTCCTCTTGCTTTGCTGCAGGACGTCCCTATTTATAGGAAACTTCAGTTGATCTCAGCCGCACAGCAGAGGGAAAACAAAGAAGCAACAGTTAAAGGCACACCACAGTCTGTGGGGTTCACCACTAGCTAACCGTGGTCTGCGCTGGATCTAGAATTTTGCTCTCTCTTTACTCTACGGTCGTGGCATAACATGCATGACAGTGGGGGAGATCAAAATACAGCCATTAAAGGACAAATGTTGGATAAAAAGACTAAAAATCCTGGAAAACACATAAAACAACTATACCCAAGTATAAATCGAGAATAGGAGAGCAAATAACATCATTAAGCACAAAATTCTCCTAAAAACGAGCTAAAATTGCCCTAAAAAGATGTACTTATTAAGCACTTATTAAACTCCCCCATGCTTAAATTATTGTTTGTCCTCATGCATTGCAAGGATTAAAGATATACAGCCTCCTCAGGATACACATAGATAACATTCAAATGGCAAGGATGATCTAAAGGTAGCCCAAAAAGATGCAAAAATATAGTTAACAAACAGAATAGGGAATGAAATTTCAAAAACGTTTTAATCGACCATAATGTAAAACTTGAACCAATTGTCCCCCAAATTGTTAAATACAATCACTCTAGCATATGAAATGAGTAAGACTAGCAAGGCCGGTAGAACCTCACTATAGTTATTTGGCACTCAGCACTCATGTGTGTTGACAATGTATATATATAAAGGTTCTCTCAATTCTCATTCCTTCGACAAAAATCTACCATAAGCTTGACAAGATTCTCAAATTCGCCACCACTAAACTACAAATACACTAAACAATCATGAGGACTTTCATAGGAATGTAACGGGGCTAAGGTAAAGGTGAGCGGGGATCAAATATTTTTTTGGAAATGAGGAGCTAAAAGTCATAGACTAAGAGCTTAAACAATTCCAATGCATCATACTACATCTTTCTCGAACCTTATCAACTCATCAACAAAATAAATCCCAATATCAAAAGAGATAGAGTCGAAAATCACAAATACCTTACATTCCCACCACGACTAATCACTTTCTTCGAATTTTTTTCTTTTTCTTCTTTTGTTCAAATCTTTTTTTTTTGCTTGATTTCTTTTTTTGGTCTTTTTTTTATTTCTCTTATTTTCAAAGAGGAATGGCCAGGGGAATTTCATAACGAACTCTTAAAAATCGAACTCTTCTCTAAACTTTACACAATAAAACAAAGGATTTATCAAACGTTTGCATCCCTACACCAAATAGCCAAAATTCACTAAAGAGAATAACAATCCACCTTGCCAATGCCCTATCAAACTTGATGCAAAAGAATGTAATGCTCCTCTAGCCTTGGTTTAAGGGTAAGGCAAGTATTTGGCCATGGACTAAAAGTAGGAGGTTCAGATCAAGAAAAACAGTTAGGCTCAAAGGGGCTAACAAGGGATACAAAACATAACAAGGGTGGCTATTTGGCCATGGGTTTCAAATAAATCAAAGAAAGAAAAATGAATCAATCGTATTGCCTAAATGCATATGCGAAATGTGATCTTGAATGATAATCAAGGCAAGTTCTAGAAAAATGACATCAAGGAAGAGTCACACATGAAAGAAAATATGAGACTAATAATGATGAACAATCTCTAAAGGCTCAAAGTCTCACGGGACATCTACCACAGTCAAAACTAGCTCGCTAGCACACATGCCACAATTTCATGTAGAGACTCATGGGGAAAATCCATTCGCATTCAACATGTGGTCAAAACATGAAATTCAGTTCGAAAATTCATTCACAAACTTTTATGCACAATTTGGGCGAATCAAAGGATCAAACTAACCAAAGAAAGCTACCAAATCTATAAACATCATCATCGGAGGATTTTTTTTGTTCGTTTTTTTTTTTGTTTTGCTCCTACAAATAATGGAAGCTAAAATGCAAAAGAAACTAACAAAAGAAAGAAACTAAAATGCAACCAACAAGAAAACTAAATGCACTACTAAAACAAAAACTAAAACAAAAACTACAAAAACTATCACTAAAAATATATACAAAACAAAAAAAAAAAACAAACACACCAAACAAAAACAAGCATTAGACGCCAAATATAATAATTAACTCCCCTATGCTTAAATCACACATTGCCCTCAATGTAGGATCATCATAATAAAAAGGGGAGGGGAGTAGTAAAAATCAAAATCAAAGAGAATGAGGTGGAGAGAGAAAGTGTCGAGTGAAGAAGATGAAGTGAAGGGGAGGGAAACGGCACCGCGGTAAAAAACCTAGACTACGGCCCGTAGCAGCCCACCACGGACCATGGGGCTCACCATAGACATTCCGTGGTGTCTGCTGCTACTCATTTTTCTATTTTTTTCGGGGTTGGCACCCACGGTCGTATTTCTGGTGTTCCTGACCGTGGTGCCAACATTTTGTTGATATATGTATATTTTTTTCTCTCTTTTTTTTACTTTTTTCTCAATAACAACAAAAATGAAATTTCAAAAATCAAAACTACAAAAAGGAAAGAGAAAGAAAGCTTAGGTTGCCTCCAAAGAAGCGCTCTTTTAAGGTTAAGAGCTTGACCCTTGTTCTAGGCTTGGTCCGGATCAGATGGTGTACGGACATTGGCTTTGTCCGGACCACAAAATCAAACTTTTTCAATTGAAGGTACCACCGCAAAACTTCTGGCTATAGGTTCTTTGTCTTCATAACTTGGTCACAGAACGCACTGTCTGCGTATAAGACAAATTGCTCTCTTGGCTCATCAAACGGGATATCATCAACTTGCTCAAGCCCTAAATCAAAATCAGCATCAAAACCTTCTAAATGGGGCATAGAATGAACAACCTGTGCAAACCTGCAATACACACTTATCGAAGAATCATTAGAAACAACAGCCTCAACCTCGGGCTTGTTAGGTGGCATAGGAGCAGAAAACTCCACCCTAACATACCCTTGGTCAGGGTCCTCATATGAAATCCATTCAGAATCAGGAGGATCTTCATCATACAAGACATCCACCATATCATACTCGGGAGAAAGGGTTAATGCATCCAATATAGAAGAATGAGGAGAAACCGCATGATCCTTCCTATGACTAAACACAACAAACCTCCTCTTTACCTCAAAAGAAATACGACCCTCTCTCACATCAATATGGCAACTAGCTATCGCAAAAATGGGCCTACCTAGGATAATTTGGGAATCTCAGTTTCAGGCATATCGACTGTAATGAAGTCTTCTAACACTCAAATGTCTCCTATATAGACAGGCACATCTTCCAACGTGCCTATGGGCTGTGTTACAGAACCATAAGCTAACTGTAGTGAAAAGGGGGCGGCTAGTAATGGTCCTCGGTGCAGCTTATGAAACAAAGAGTAAGACATTATGCTGACACTTGCACCTAAATCACATAGCCCTCTTTCAATTTTTACCTTTCCTACAACACATGGGATAGAAAAACTACTTGGGTCAAGAAGCTTAGGGGGAAAATGGTGGGGATCTGAATAGAGTCATTCTCTACAAATGTGACAGCCTTGCCACCATAGTTACTCTTCTTACTACCTGCCATAGTTATCTCTCTACCCTCTTCCTTTGGTACTTCCTCAGAGTCAGTTAAGTCCTTTTCATCATCTTTCATGGTGACACAGTTACAATGCTCTCAAGGGTTGGGTTCGGGCTTACTGGGAAGTCTATTTGGGGGCACAGATGAAAGAGCAGCTTTCTGGGTAATTTGGGTCTCTAACATCCTATTATGAATTGTAAGCACATCAACCTTTGAGACTAATTGCTTAATGTACTCATCTTGTTTCTGATATGCCATAAGCATGTTTTCTATCATTAGTTCTAAATTTGACTTTTTGGGCATCTGAGAAGGGAGCAGGTGTCTTTGAAAACCAGGGGGTACTCTAGCATATAAAAGGGGCATATTCACAGGATTTAGGTTAGGCCTATAAGAGATATTCGGGTGATTCTTCCAACCTGGATTATAGGTATTAAAGTAAGGATCATTGGTTTGTCTCGGGTTGAAATTTTGAACACAATTAACTTCATTAGGGTCCTGGAAAAAAGGACTCCCAATTTGACAGTGCAAAGATATACGCTCAATTGAACCATAAATCTCACAAAGAGAAGGGGCACTAGAGTTTACGTCATTAACATTTAGTTGGTCCAGTCTTTTAGTCATAGCATCTACTTTAGCAGAAATTAAAGTAAAAGCATCAACTTCAAGCTTACCTCTAACCCGCCTGGGTTGGGCTCGTTCAGTGGACCATTGAAAGTTATTAAGCGTCATCTCCTCAATAAGGTTATAGGCTTCATCCTCGGTCTTTCTCATTAGAGTTCCTCCTGCCGCTGTATCAATAGTGGACCTCACAGCTTGGGTCACACTATTATAAAAGGCCCGGATAATCATCCAATGCCAAAGACCATGATGGGGGCATAAACACAGTAAATACTTAAAACGCTCCCAAGCTTCATAAAGCGTCTCATCCTCTTTTTGCAGAAAGTTGGTGATTTGATTTCTCAGGCTCGTTGTCTTGCTTGGAGGGAAGAATTTGGTGAGGAAAGCTCTTGTCAACTCGTCCGAAGTAGTTATGCAACCAGATGGCAAAGAGTGCAACCAAGCCCTCGCTTTATCCCTCAATGAGAAAGGGAATAAGGACAATCGAATCGCATCACTGGAGATTGCGTTTAACTTTAGCATATCGCACACCTCTAAAAATACCTAGAGGTGTAGATTTAGGTCTTCCAAAGGAGTTCCGCCGAATTGAGATTGCTGCACCATGGAAATAAGTGCTAGCTTGAGCTCGAAGTTATTGGCATTTACAACAGGCCGAGCTATGCTTAAGGCGATCCCTTGGACTCTGGGAGTAACGAAATCACGAAGGGTCGTTCTTTCTTCACCTGCCATGTTTAAATTCCTTCTTGTCTCGTGCCTTTATTCGTCGATCCCTTGCTTTTTCCTCCTTAAGCGAAAAGTCCTCTCAATATTTGGATCTAGCTCGTACAAAACCATACTTGTCATAAACTAGGAAAATTTCCTGCAAGCACTTTCACCAACACTGCCAGCACAACTAAACAGGAAAAAGAAAAATAACAAGAAAACAAAAGAAAACAAAATTATAAAATGCTTAGTCACATTCTTAAGACAATACTCAATAGTTAGCAATTTAGTCCCGGCGATGGTGCGAAAAACTTGATCAACACACTGTCGTAAGCGCACGGGTGTTCATAGTATAGATAAAGATATCGTTCATCAGGGACTAAAGTAATCTATCGAGCCTAGTCTTGTCAGAATATGCTAAGCAAAACTCAATTTCAAGTGGATTTGATTAACTACTGCAAACAAAAAAACTTGTCTAAATCAATAAGAGAAAAACATCTAGGAATTTTTGTAGTTATGGAAGAGAATTGGATCAAAATGAATAAACATGTGCTATTCTCTAATTGGTTCATTCCAAGGAATTGCAATCTTGTCAAGAAACTTGATCTATTCTTTCGAAATCAATCAAATTTGCCTAAACTAAGCAAACGTTGTTTTTTCAAACTAATTTGACTTAATCCAAGTTTAATATATTCGATTACTTACCAGCTCTCCTAACATATAAATCCCTCTTTCGAGACGAAGTTATACTATGTCTATTCAAGCAGTCCAACAACCAAATGTCATCTTCCGAATGTTCACTCGATTGTTTTCAGTGTGCAAGTAAATTTTGGCCCAAAATCAACTCACAACATATAAAACACTTGATAGACCGAAATCAAACCAATCATGAAAATAAGCACAATTCCTTAGAAAAATCGAAACATGATCTAATAACAATTCCAAAAACTAGTAAATCCCTAGACTAAGAAAACTACTCAGACATGATAAAAGATAAACTAACCAAAAAGATTGGCGAAATCTTGAGCGGAAGGGACTCGACTGAGATGGCCTTCACTAAAGGCTTCGAAACTACCTCAGGATCAAAACTCTCATGCTCAAAACTCACACAAAATTAAACAAAGAACAAAATTTGGGAGAAAACAAACTAATCTAATCTAAACTAACACTACTTTATTGCTTGCTTAGAATTCTATTAAGTCCTCTTGCTTTGCTGCATAAGGCCCCTATTTATAGGAAACTTCAGTTGATCTCAGCCACACAGCAGAGGGAAAACGAAGAGGCAACAATTACAGGCATACCATGGTCCGTGGGGTTCACCAAGGGTTGACCGTGATCTGTGCTGGATCTGGAATTTTGCTCTTTCTTTGCTCTACGGTCGTACCATAACATGGATGATCGTGGGGGAGGTCAAAATACAGCCATTAAAGGGCAAATGCTGGGTAAAAAGACTAAAAATTCTGTAAAACACATAAAACAACTACACCTAAGCATAAACACAACCATTATGCTCACCTTGACTCAGTTTTTGGGAGAAGAGCGATTGAATCGCCACACCTTTGAAGATTAAAATCTAAAAAATTGTAAAACTTGTATTAAAATTGACACACTTAAATTCTTAACCCAAAAACTATAAAATAGTGACAAAACATAAAGAAAAGACTCTAGCTTTTAGGTCTTGTATGCATGGGGGTGCATGTGGTGCATCCCACTTACCACAAGAAAAGAGGGGTGAGAGAGAGAGGCGGCTGCTTGGTGGTTACCGACAACGGTAGGGAAGTAGTGGTGCTTGGGGGTGGCGGCTGCTATCGTGGTGGAGAGAGAAAGAACCGTGAGATTGAGAGAGAGAGAGAGAGACATGTGTTTGAGAGAGGGAGAGAGGCGTGAGGTTGAGAGGGATAGAGAGAGAATAAAGGGTGGGGTTAGCCAGCCATTAGGGTAAAAAGAGGGGGGAAATTTGAAAAAAAAAATAATCTTGGGCCAAAGGTTAAATTTAGATGAAATTGACCATTAGGGGGTCCATTAAAAATTAAATATAAATAGGTAAATGAATATTTAAGTCTAGGAAGGTAAAAAATAATAAATCAAATAACAAATAAATCAAGGGAATATGACCCGGATAAAATTTTCAATCCATTCTTTTTATGAAATAAGTAAAATTTGAAAGGAAGTCATGAAGGGCAAATCTTTAGCATTGACTTGGATTATGAAGGTTGATCTACATCACATGGCTCCTCATATTGGATCTTCAGGGCTTTACATACTACCCCACTTAAGAAAGTTTCATCTCTGAAACTTCAATAAACAGTGGCAAATATTATCATTATGAAAATGAATTTTCAGGATTTTACATACCACCCCACTTAAGAAAGTTTCATCCCCGAAACTTATACGCACCTAGTTATAGGAATAAGTGAGGGTATTTATACCGCATCTCCGGCTCTGGTTCCTAGGTTGCTTCCGATATCTCGTTGTTGGCCTAGAGAACCTTCACCAAGGGTACCGTCTTCCTATGAAGTTGTTTTTCTCGCCGATCCAGGATCTGCACATGCTGCTCCTCATACAATAGGTCTTCTTGAAGTTGTATGGCGTTGGGCTCAATTACATGAGAGGGATCCAGGATGTACTTCCGTAACCGTGACACGTGGAAGACATCGTGCACCCTCGGAAGTTTCAGTGGTAGTTCCAACCGGTACGCTACTTTCCCAACTCTTTGTGTAACCGAGTATGACCCAATGTCTCTTGGGCTAAGCTTTCCGGCCATCCCGAATCTTGTAATCCCCTTAGTTGGCGACACTCTGAGAAATACTTGGTCACCCACCTGAAACTCTAAAGGTTTGCGCCTTCAGTCAGCATAGCTCTCATGACCGCTCTGGGCAGCTCTCATCCGTTCCTGAATCACCCGGATCTTGTCAGTGGTAGCTTGGATTAATTCCCGTCCAATGGTCAAGGCTTCGTCAATTTCTTGCCAGCAGAGAGGATTTCTACGCCTTCTCCTATACAACACCTCATACGGGGCCATCGTAATACTTGTGTGGTAACTATTGTTGTAGGACAACTCAATCAGTGCCAGCTACTCGTCTCATGCTTTCTTGAACTCCAGGGCGCAAGCTCTAGCATGTCTTCCATTGTCTGAATAGTGGCTCAGTTGACCCGTCCATGGTCGGATGAAAGGCAGTATTGAAATGTAACAACGTCCCAAACACCTCCTATAACTTATGTGAAAAACCCGAGTGGAGCCTAGTGTCTCGGTCTAACACTATGGAGCTAGGCACTCCGTGCAGTCTCACTATCTCCTCGAGGTATGCTCGGGCTAACTGGTCCAGAGTCCAGTTATTTTTCATGGCTATAAAATGCGCCGTTTTAGTGAGTCGATCCACTATTACCCAGATTGCGCTGTTCTTTGTTTAGGTCAAGGGTAAGCCCACCGCAAAATCCATGGACACTGAATCCCACTTCAACACAGGGACGTCCAACGGTTGTAGAAGTCTCGTCGGGCGCTGGTGTTCAATCTTCACCGTTTGATAGGTTACGCACCTTGCCACATAGTCAGCTACTTCTTACTTCATGTTGCTCCACCAGAATGTCTGCTTCAGATCTTTATATAACTTATTTCCCTCTGGGTGCATAGAGTGTGGAGTATTGTGACCTTCATCCAAAATCTTCTTCTTAAGCACCTCTGCTACTGGGACACACACCCGGTTATGGAATCTTATGGTACCATCCTCACAGATCACGAACCCGAGTGCTTTTCCCACCAATATCTTTTCCCTAATCCGTTCCAGTTGAGGGCCAGTAGCCTGTGCCACACTGATTTTTTCTATGAGGGTTGGCTGTGTTTCCATAGCTTAAAGCATAGACTTGGTTTCTGAGGTGATCACGTTAACCTACAACTTTCAGAATTCCTCACACAAGTCATTGGGTAGTGCCAACAAACAGATTAGTCCCAGGTACGGTCAGCGACTCAATGCACTGGCCACTATATTCGGTTTTCCCGGGTGGTACTGGAAATGGGCGTCGTAGTTCTTCAGGAATTCCAACCACCTTGTCCACCTCATATTTAAATCCTTTTAAGAAAAGTGGTGTTTTAGGCTCTGGAGGTCAGTGAAAACCTCGCAATGTACCTCGTACAGGTAATGCCTCCAAATCTTTAGTGCGAACACAACAACTGCTAACTCTTGATTGTGAGTTGGGTAGTTCCTCTCATGAGTCTTCAGTTGCCGCGAGGCATAGGCTATAACACGATCCTCCTACATCAGCATGCATCCCAATCCACTCCTAGATGCATCGCCATACACCCCAAAGTCCCTGTCGATGGTGGGTAAGGCCAATATAGGCGCACTCGTCAGTCTTTTTTTAAGTTCTTGGAATGCTTCCTCGTATCGCTCTGTCCATTCATACCTAGTGACCTTTCTGGTCAAGTTGGTGAGCGGGGTGATGATCTTTGAGAAGTTTTTAACAAACCTACGATAGTACCTCACCAAGCCTAAGAAACTCCTCACCTCTGTCGGATTTATAGGTCTTGGCCACTTCGTTACAGCCTCTATCTTATGAGGATCCACAGACACTCCCTCGTTAGATACCATATGCCCCAAAAATGCCATTTTACTCAACCAGAATTCACACTTTGTAAACTTAGCATACAGCCCGTTCTTCCTCAGTATCTCTAGAACGGTCCTCAAGTGGTGGGTATGATCTTCTGGAGTCTATGCACAACCTCAGGGTTCCATCCTTCTTTTTAACAAATAACACCGGAGCTCCCTATGGGGACGTATTGGGCCGAATATACTCATTTTCTAACAACTCATCCAGTTGTGTCTTTAACTCCTAAATTCCGCTGGTGCCATTCGATGGGGTACCTTAGAGATGGGGCTGGCTCCGGGTATCAGATCAATACAGAACTCTACTTCTCTAAGGGGTGGCATCCCATGAATCTCCTCTGGGAATACATTCGAGAATTCCTGCACCACTGGAATGTCTTCGAGTGAGGATTCAACAACTTTGGTTTTCACTACATTATATAGGAGCCCCTCGCATCCTCTCCCTAACAACTTGCGGGCTTTTATTAGGGTAATCAGCTTCACTCCAAGTCTTAAAACCTTGCCTTTGTGTACTACTTTGTCCCCATTGGGCCCCTTTAGGTTGATTCTTTGTTTTGGATAGTCTATCTGAGCCTAATATTTTGCTAACCGATCCATCCCCATGATGATCCCAAAATCAATCAACTCGAACCTATATAGGTCGGCCAAAAACTCATGCTTATACATTCGAATAGGGCAGTCCTGATATAGTTCCTTACACCTTACAGTCTTTCCATTAGGGAGAATCACAGACAGTAGAGAGGGTTTACGGGTTGGAACTAACCCTAGTTTCTCAACCAATTTAACAGAAATAAAAGAGTGCGTAGCACCCGAATCAAAAAAAATATCTACTGGTTAAACTTGAATACATAATGTACTCGTTATGACGTTTGGAGCATCTTCCGCTTATTCCTTGCACATCACGTAAATCTGCCTCCAGTGTTTCGCGGTAGTTGGTTGGGAGGTCGAGTGTGATTCTGCTGGGGTGCTCGACCCTGATGATTTGGGTTGGCCGCCTGCCTACCCCTGTTCTGGTAGTGTTGCTGGGACTATTGTCCCTATCCCCATGACCTTGGCCGTCATGAGGTGGGGGATGTGGGTAATCCCGGATCTGATGTTGAGAGCTCCAGCAGCGGAAACACCTCTTGACCGAGCGATACTCCCAGGCGTAATGTCCTGGCTTCCCGCAAGCATTGCAGGTCACCTTAGGGTGAGTGTTGGGGTGTTGGCCTCCACACATGTTGATGTTAGAGTAATGGTTCCCAAGAGGCCTCTTGTACAATTCTTGCGAGTGGAAGTTTTCTCACTGATCCCCCTTCCTCTTAATTCCACGTTGCTTATTAAAGTAATTATTTCTCTCCTTCATTGCCCTCTCTACATTGACTGTCATATCGTATAAGTCCACGTATGAGGTGTACTCATGCACCGACATCCTCTCCTTGACGTTAGGGTTGAGTCCCGTCTCGAACTAGTTCATCTTGAGCCTCTCATCGGCAACAAAGGTCGTGACAAAACGGGAAAGTTCCATAAATTTGGAGGCATACTCCAGCACGCTCATTCCCCTTTGCTGCAGTTGCATGAACTCATTCTCCTTCGCCCCTCTCGCACAGTAGCCCACCATAGGTTGGCCTTATCCTTAAGGTAGAACACAGCAAAGCCTACCTTCGACTCCTCAGGGCACTGGAGAGCATCGAACAGCTTCTCCATGCCCTTAATCCAATCCTCAAAGGCCTTGGAGTCATGGGTGCCATCGTAAACAGGTGGGTTTTGACTCGCGAATCTATTGAACATACACGAGTTGTCCTCCTCAACCTTCTTCTCCTTGACCTCCATCAGTTTCTACAGGTGCTCATTCTGTCACTGTAGCTACTCCCCTTACTTCTGCGGTAGCTCAAGCAGTAGGAGATTGATAAGTTCTGCTCTAGTAGATGGGTTGATTTCATCCACCTGGCTACGAAAGCCATTCCCATTCCTGGGATGGAGGGCTTCCAACCGTTCCCTGAAGCTAGACGTGGGAATCTCCGGGTTTACGGGGGTCCTTGCAATGGGTGGGGGTCCGGTCTAAGACTCATCACTGTTTCCCACCATCATGTTCTGGAAGTATGTCGAGTTTAGTTTCTCTTCTAATAGTTCACGGCACACGTACTACTATGGTTCAGCAAGACATCGTATATTGCTATATCATGCAAAATGTAACATAGGTTTTCAGTCATATTAACTTGTCACATTCACGTGGTGCAGTTACTTCGTCACATGCCTCATACACATCGTATTGGCAACACATTCACATAGTTCACATCATTCACAAATAACGAACATTGGTATCTTAGTAACTCAAAAAGGTTTAATTAGTCCATAGTGGCTTAACAAAAGAACAGAAAGGTAAACTAAACAGCATAGTCTTAGAAAGTAGCCCTTGTAATCAGCTACTAGCATCTACTGGCCAGGGGCGTCCATTGCGCAGGTACCCCGACACATCCTTCCACCTCTGCCCCCTTCCACCTGGTAACCTCAGGCTCGGGTTGCTCCTCGACTAGGTCTTCCTCCAGATCTTCCCTTATCAGCTGTTTTCTCCCGAGTCCTCGCCTTCTAGAGGATCTTCCTTATCTTCTAGAGGATCTTCGTTAGGTTCCTCATCGAGGTCTTCCTCTGGGCCCTCCTCTTCTCCGGGGTCCTCCTCAGGGTCTGCTTCCGAGTCCTCCCCCTCTATGGGGTCCTCCTCAGGATCTTCCTCTAGGTCCTCCTTCTCCATTGGGGTTCTCCTCGGGTTCATACTCAATTGAGGGTTCGTCCCTAGGGTCCTCCTTGTCGATACGTTCCTCTCCCAGTTCTTCATTTATTGGCCTGTTTTCTTATACCGACTCCTTATCCTCAGTATCCTCCTTAACAGGTGGTGGTGGGGTGTTGTCCTCAGTGTCAGATGTGGGTGGTTCATCTTAAAGACCTACATCTATCAGGCAGTCCACTAGCCCATACAAATCCAATCCTATAGGCTCCAACTGGCACAAACAACATCTGTCGGTGATGTGAAATGGCCTAGTCTTAGGTGAAGCTCCTTAACCCTATAATGCCACAATAGGTTCCTCGAGAGAGTCAAAAGGAAGAATAGGGTCTGGTTGTGATCAAATCTCAAGCGGTCATTCGGAATCCCCAATAACCTCCCATGGATAAAGGTCTCAATCCTCTATAAGTGGCTTTCCAAGCTAGCCCCAGGCATATTTCCCATCCTCTGATAACGGCATTGTCGTCCCATACATCCACAATGGCGGGTCATATTCATCTTATACATTAGTGGATCCACATTAGACACATGATCACAAGTAAACAAACATATGCAGACATGCCCACTTTTGCCCGTCCTATACTCACGCTCCGAGTAGTCCTTAAGTCTACTAGTTGTTAGGGTTTTTCATTTCTGATTACAATCTTTTAGGAGAGTCTTCACGTTAGTCAACCTGTGCTCTGATACAACTTTCTAACACCCCGAATTTCTAATATCTTTCTTTATTACCAATATTAGTCTATGTGGCAGCGGCAAACCTAAATGAGGTGTTACTACCGTATTTCTTTCGTGGAAATATCAGGCTGAGTATCAACCAAAACATTAATGTAAAAGATTCTTCAATAATACAGTAGTTTAAAGATTTCAACCACAATTATAGCAGCAGCTAAGCTAAAAAAAACCCATTACAATTTCTTCCTCAAAACAAACAATTTGTTCCAAACCATAACTTAAAGATGGAGCCTCGCTCTCTAACTTTAGGTCCTTATTTCCATCTGAATGCACTTCACCTGAAAACAAAACATTTTATAAAATTGAGATAAACTCAATAACAACCACCCCTAATAGTTAAAACACACATGCAAATTCAATTCAAACCATTTTACGGATGGGGGAGACAACATACCACATTTATACATTCTCAGTAGAGGTATATAGTCATACAAGTCTCTTTTATAAACTTTCAGGTTCTTAAGGGTGAGCGACCTCACTGGGTCTCATGGCCTGTGCTTGGGTTTAACGCAACCACTTAGCCTTAACCTGGCCTACCGTCGACTTGGACGGTTACCGCCTAACCATGCCCTGGCCTACCGTCAATATGGACGGTTACCGCTAACCTGGCCCACGTCCCCAAAAGGGCACATGACCGCTCACATGTGTGCACTTTTACCAGAGGAAGGCTAATGACCTTCAACATTATAAACATAGCTCACAGCCTCACCCGTAAGGCCATTTATTCCTAAATTCATACTTGCCCTGACATTTCAAGTGAACATGCACATTCTAACCCGACCCAATTTGATCCCTAAAGCATTTCCACAATATATATTTTTCTTGACAACACAATCATTTTAAATGCCTAGACGCTCACTGATTTAGCAAAATAACTCAATACATGCCACACAACTATTTCATTCCACGTTCAACCAGTAGAAACCACAATTTCACCTATACCAAAGACATTCAAAGACATCCCTTAGCATTTTCATCAAACACATTTTTCAAATGACTTTCGGGAAGGGTTAGGGCGTGATTGTTACCTTGAAATCCGTAAACTAACGGGCTCGATTTCTTAATTTGGCCTAATAATCAACACCTAGACCAAAACAGCATTTGCACTTAGTCCAAATCTTACGAACCACATCTATAGTCCATTCCTCGCTTATAAATAATTTTTCTACTATTTTTAGACACCCTTAGAAATTTTCAAACGTGGTTATTCCATTGTCCAGTGCAGGTCAGAAATTAGTTCCGACTTCCAAGAACCATAACTACAGCTCCGGATGTTGAAACTCAAAGGTTTTAGCCATTCTGGAATGGTCAATGATCAACACACTGCCGCAAGCACACGGGGTGTTCGTAGTTTAGATAAAGATATCTTTCCTTAGGGACTAAAGTAATCTATCGAGCCTAGTCTTGTCAGAATATGCTAAGCAAAACTCAATTTTAAGTAGATTCGGTTAACTACTGCAAACAAATAAACTTGTCTAAATCAATAAAAGAAAAACATCTAGAATTTTTGCGGTTATGGAAGAGAATTTGATCAAAATGAATAAAAATGTGCTATTCTCTAATTGGTTAATTCTAAGGAATTGCAATCTTGTCACGAAACTTGATCTATTCTTTCAAAATCAATCAAATTTTCCTAAACTAGGCAAACGTTGTTCTTTCAAACTAATTTGACTTAATCCAAGTTTAATATATTCGATTACTTACTAGCCCTCCTAACATATAAATCTCTCTTTTGAGATAAAGGTATGCTATGTCTATTCAAGCAGTCCAACAACCAAATGTCATCTTTCGAATATTCACTCGATTGTTTCAAGTGCGCAAGTAAATTTTGGCCAAAAATCAACTCACAACATATAAAATACTTAATAGAACGAAATCAAACCAATCATAAAAATAAGCACAATTCCTTAAAAATCAAAACATGATCCAATAACAAATTCCAGAAACTACTACATTCCTAGACTAAGAAAACTACTTAGACATGATAAAAGATAAACTAATCAAAAATGTAAGGTCCGCGTACCTTTTTTCTGTTAAGTTGTTCGTGACGCGTTTTTGCGTTATAAAAACCTATTTTATTTAAGGATATGAGTTACATTATTAGTAATGTGCCTATGTGATCGATAATTTTATTAAAGTTCTTATTTCTGAAAATCCTTTGATGATTTTTAATAAGCGTTATTAACGATTATGAACAAGTACGAAATCGATTAGGAACCCGAATACGGTTAGGTCGTCAACCTTAGAAGTAGTTCGATGTTATTAAATCGAACCTAGATAGCGTTGGGAACGAATTGTTGATGAAGGAGTACATTATTGATTTTGGGTTTAGAGTTCGGATTATGAATTAGACTAGCGGTATCGTATTTGAATCAGCTTGGGGCAAAAAGAAAGAGATAGGGAGGGGTATTTTAGTAATTCACGCACGACTTATTTTCTTCTTCCTCCTTCCTCTCAACGTGTGACCCCCTACCCCGACACTCTCCCTCTCCTCTCATGTTGCTGCCTTCTTCTTCCTCCTCCTCTCCTCTTCCATTAACGCGACCCCAGAGCTCAAATTGGGAGCTGCTTTTCGCCATTTTTCGCTACAAATCATCCCACTCGACCTCCCCTCTAAGTTGGCCACCCATTTGGTGTGAATTTGGGTCGAAATCCATACGAATCAACCACGTTCTGGCATCGAATTGGAGCTCAAACGCGTGCCCTAGGTATGGCCATGAACTTCACCTCTTAATTGCTTCAATTTCCTACGAATTTTGGTTGCTTTCAAACCCCGATTCAACCTCAATTTAGGAAGTGATTTTGGGTCGTTTCTAGCGTTCGAATTCTGGGAGTCTGGGCGCGATTTGGGTCCTGTTCAAGCGTTGGTGAGCAAGAGCCGAAAGTTTGGAGTTGTTTGAGCCCCTAAAGTCGAGCTCATAGCAGTGAATCGAACCCCTAGCTTGGGTTCAAGGTGAGGGTTCCTTTCCTCCTAAATTACTATTATTTTCGACGAATTTAACTAAATTAGTTAGCACATATTAATTATGAGATTAGAAATCAGTTTGGGTGAGATTGGATTCAAAGTTGAGAAATCATGAATATGGTGTTAATCGTGGGTTAATTGGATGTTGAAACTGGCGTTGGATTATTTATAGCTAGACAGTTTGAAAGTTCATTGAATTAATAATAATCAGATTGTCACCTTAGTGTTGTCGTAATGTTAGTTTATTAGCCTTGAATCATGTTATGAAGTTTGAAAATGCTAATCGGGTGAATTGAGCATTAGACAAGCATGTTGGTTTCTGCTTAGAAGTTATCGTTAAATCAATACAACTGTATTAATTTCTATATGAGGCTATCATTGAGAATGTTATGCTTATATATGATGGTTTTATGAATTATTGGTTTATTTATGACAACATTAAACCGGGTTAGTAGTTGGATGGCTTGAGGTGGAACTGTTGAGAAATTTGAGGATCTTGTGGTCGGTGGTGTGTAAGGAGGGAGATAGGGTTGTGAATTGCCGCAATCGTGTGGATTGCGAGGCCATGTGTGGCTTAATGAGTTGTGATATGAAGTGTATGAATGTGCTATGTGTAAACCCTTTTCCCGCAATGTGCTATGTGATTAATTCTTGAAAGTTTAGACGTTTTAAAAGTTTAGACGTTTTTAAAACAAAAAAAAAGGATAGGACATTTAGAAAGCTCGTGTATATGCTTGAAAAGGCTTTTAAATGTATCAGTTGCCTATTCGTGTGTTAGGACGTCTAAAGTGTGAAAAGAGTCCTAAACTGTCGAACTGCTCAGTTAGTGACTCGACTGAATAGTCGATAGGTTTAGGAACTTCAAAAGCGAACTAAAAGTGAGTTCAAAACGGTTTTTAAGGCATTGGTTTGGGAAATGACCCCTCCTCATGTTTAAAAGAATTTATACGATCCGAAAAAGAGTACCTTAAGGTACTAATTATGAAGCTTAGCTTATATGCATGCTTTTGGTCACTTAAGTCTCTATTGAGTTTCGATCTACGATTTAACAAACATTTTACGTTTAAAAGAAGCTTTTAAGCTAAAAAGTGAAGTCGTTTTTATGAGTGAGCAATCGTTTTAGATTTATAAGAAGCTTTTTACTTGGAAATGAAGTCGCTTTACGAACTAACATATGTATTACGCCTATACGAAGCTTTCAAGTTAGAAACGAAGTTGTTTTTATGATGTAGCAATCCTACTACGTTTAAACGAGGCTTTCAAGTTAGAAACGAAGTCGTTTTATGATTAGGCAACCTTATTATGTTTATATAAAAAGCCTTTTAGTTAAAAACAAAGTCGTTTTACGATTTAGTAAACTATACAAAGCTTGTTACTTAAAAATGAAGTCGTTTTACGATTCAGTAAACTATACGAAGCTTTTAAGTTCGAAACGAAATCGTTTTACGATTTAACAAGCTCATTGCGTTTTTAAGAAACTTTCAAGTTTCAAAGGAAGTCGTTTTACGAGTTAATAAACGTATTATGTTTATGCTAAGCTTTTGAGTTAGAAATGAATTCGTTTTATAAACTAGCAAACGTTTTACGTCTATAAGAGTTTCTTAAGTTAAAAACGAAGTCATTTTGCAAGTTAGTAACCATATTACGTTTATACGAAGCTTTTAAGTTAGAAATGAAGTTGTTTTGCGAATTAATAGACGTATTATGTTTAAGAGAAGCTTTCTAAATTACACACGAAGTTTCTTTATGATTTAACAAACGAATTAACGTTATAAGAAGGTTTTAAGTTGAAAACGAAGTGAACTATGAGCATTTGGAAAGATTATGGTCGCTTTGTTTAAAAAGCGAGTTTTCAACCAAGCAAGCATTTGAAACAGAGAATTGAAATATGTCCTTAAAGTCTAAGAATGTGATGGGAAGTTTGCCAAAGGGCAGAAACTGGACGCAGAAAGGGCGTGAGCTGTTTCCCCCTGAGATAAGTAAGTTAGGAACTGGACTCAAGATACAAGTTATCTTGGTGTGAGCTGTTCCTGGAAACTGGACGCAAAGATGGCATGAGCTATTTCCCTCTAAAGAAAAGTTAGAAACTGGACTCAAGATATGAATTGTCTTGGTGTGAGTTGTTCCTGGGAACTGGACTCAAGATATGAAATATCTTGGTGTGAGCTGTTCCCCAGATAAGTTATGATGTGTGACGCGTAAGAAAACCTTGAGGGGGACTGGACTCAGGATATGATTATCCTGGTGTGAGCTGTTGCCCCACAGAGGACAATATCAAAGTTTGAGTTTATCTACTGAGACGTGTTTTGGCCAAAAGTTAAGTACGTATACCTCGGGGATAACGTAGAATAAGAGTGACGATCTCACTTAAGGGCGGTGTTGACCTCCCCAGCCAGCACAATAAGATTTGGCTTTTTCCCATTCTAAGCAGTTCAGAAAGGAAAGGAAGATTTTTTTATAAAAAAAAAAGTAATACGAGCCTCAAGAGGCCAAGTAAGGCATTTTTAAGAAAAGAAGAAAGCTTTCAAGTGCACGTAACCCACATATTTTATGAATGTGTTCTGAATATAGTTTAAATGAATTTCAAGTGTAGTTGGTTACAGCCTAGCAATGCATTGAACGTTTAAGTTTTTAATGGTGTATATCTTAAGAAAGAATGTGTTGAAGGTTTTTGAGGGGAAATGGAAAATTAAATTAAAGAAAAAGAAACATGATGCCTCAAATGCTCACGATTGTCAGTCGTAGTACTTAAGGGTCGGTCCACAGGAAAAACGTGAAATTATGGTCATTTTAAAACTAAACGATTAAATTTAACTAATTAAACTAAATGGAATTATTCAAGGTAATTTAATAACCTAATTCAACAACCTAAACCTAACCTAACCTTTATATTGATTAACCAATTAAACCAAATTAAACAACTAAACTTGAAATTAAACATGGTTTAACCAACTAACAACTAAATTACTTTATTAGTCTGAAATTAAACTAAGGCTAATTATGTCATGGAATTTAACTAAGGGGGATGAAATTAAACAAAACCAAAATTGAACATGAAGAACCGAAAGCAAAACAAACAAAACAGCAGCAAGCTCCATCAGAATACCAAATCACTGAACCAGAACAACCCCAACTTGAAATCAAAGCCTGAATCCAGAATCGTTAATGCAGCTATCATTCAGAACAGATGAGCAACAACAGGGGAAGGGGAAACAAAACCGAAACAAAACGAAGGCAACATTGAACGAATTGAACACAATCGAGGCAACATTCTCAAAAGTAAACTGGAGCAGAATCAGACCTCGGTGATGAACAAGCTTCAAACACCCTCTCCTTGCCTCTAGAAGAACTCGAACCAAGGGAGGGGGAAATCGACTGAAATTACTCAAATAAACCCCAAAAATTCTTGCAATTTGTGAACTAGGATTCGAAATCAAGCGCATTTACATGAAATTGAATGTTGAAAACAAACATAGAATCGAAACCCTAATATGAAAATCAATTACGAAATTGAAATGACAAGCGAATTTAAACTAAACCTAAACGAAATTAAACCTAATCTACTCCTAAAATCCTAACCCTAAATTACCTAAAACTCCAACTTCGGCTTTAATGGCGTCGTCTCCATCTTTAAATACCCAATCTCCTTCCACCTTGACCGTCGATTTGTGATGTGCTGGAGGTAGATGTGGACGGTGGCGATGTGGTGGTTTCGGTTTTGGGGAAAACCGTGGGTAGAGGGTGTTCTGGGGTTTCGGGAATTCGGTGGGCTGGGGGTGTACGTGGGGTTGTTGTGCTGGAGGAGAGAGAACGGGTAGAGAGAGAGAGGAAGCGAGATGGGCATGGGGGTTTCAAGGGGAGCTTTCTGGGTCGAGGGTCTGGGGTTTGGGGAAGCAGTTCTGTTTCGAGGAGAAAATGGAGAAGAAGACGGACGCGAAGAGGAAGGGGAGGGGGTCTTTAAACTGAACCGGTTCAGCTGAACCGGTCGGTCCGGTTCAGGCTGGACCGGTTTGGTTTTTTTTATTTTCTTCTTTTTCCATGACCGGTTTTTCATCGATTTTTGGCCCGATTCTTCAACCTCCGACAATTCTTCTATTTTTCTCACTTTTTTCGCCATTTTAAGCCCTTTTTTCGTATTTATTCAAAACCTGCAAAATAACATAATCTCCTATTAAAACCCTAAAAATATTATTAAAACGAGCATAAAACTGGTGAAAAAGTACCTTAAAAATATCACATTTTTGGCTCAAACAAATACTCTCACACCAAGATTTTGCTCGTCCTCGAGTAAAATAAACTAAGCTAACTAAAAGAAAATGAAAAATAAGAAAAGAAAATCCTAACTCACTGTCGTAGGAATCACGATTGCATTTAGCGTATGCAACAAGCCCTTTAAACCCATTGGACTCCCAAGTGGACGAGTGAGGTCTCGTGAGGGTTTCAAAGTGAAAATACCCACAAAATTATTCAAAAATAAAAGAAAATCTTTTTGGGTTTTCTCAAAACTGGTATGTACAAAACTCGGGAAACATATGCACAAATCCTAATCAGCTAAATCACCAATGTACTCAGTTATTGACCTGTATATACATAGAATGTACTTCAAAGCCCTTTACCTCTAAATGACATCAAAACATTGATTTTTCACCCCATTGAACATCCAGATTTTGAATCCATCCTGGTGTTTGTGTGCAAGTGTATCATCATCCCCAGGACTCAGATTTACCAGAACAGACTCAATCCCACTTAGTTGACATAACTACATTATTCTTATCATGACTTTGGAAGCAAGCTTTCCCAGTAGCAATATTGCCTCAAAGGGTAACACCTAGTAGCACGTGCCTCAAAGGGTCCCAGTGGCGCATGCCTCAAAGGGATACTTGTCATTCCAAATTTTATTCTTTTTTCTTTATTTATAATACAATTTTTTTCTTTTTTTCCATTTTTCCAAAGTAATCATGCCATAGCTAGTGGAGAATCATTCATGGAAACCTAAAACCTAAAGACAATGATGAAAGGATAATAAGGACTGGATAACACAACCTATAATGAACAACTGGGGTTTAGCATCAGGGCTTAGAATATCACATTCGAAGTTGGAGACTTCTCATGCACATCCTACTTATATACAAACTAACAACTAAAGCACAGGGGATTCAAACTAATCAGAAAAGATACAAATGTCCCTCAAAACAACAAAAATTTTGAAAATTTTGAAAAAAGGCACCTCACTCCCACACCAAAACTTCACAATGTCCTCATTGGGAGAATTAAGGCGCTAAAAAGCAAGTACATAAACTAAACAACCGTAAAACCTAAAATATATACAACTAAAACACGACCAAAAACATAAAACAAAACCAAAATAAAATCAAAATGAAAAAGAAAAAGCAAGACTAAAATCAAAGAAACACACAAAAAGTGAAAAATAAACCACAACCCCAAAAACTAAAGAAAAGAAGACAAAAATCAAAACAAAACCAAACACACACATATATTTACAAAAGCAAAACTAAACAAAAATCAAAGACCTATTAAATTACAAACTAAAAAAGAAATCTAAAGCAAAATAAAGGAAAAAAAAATGAAACAAAAATGAAAAGAAGATGAAAAAGGAAAATAAAAATGAAAGTCAAATGAAATAAACAAAAATAATGAAATAAAATGAAATAAACAAAAATGAAATAAAAAGGAAAAACTAAAACATGCTAAGCTAAAGAAACAAAGTATTTACAACTAACACATATTCACAAAATCCTAATATATACAACTAAATACAAAAAGAAATAAAAGAAAAGAAGAGTGGAACGATCATACCAGGTTGGATACAGGTTGTACCCAAACTATAGAGTGTATGGAGCATCAGTCACTCCATATTAAGCTGAAAAGGTGCTACGCAAATCAAAACTCGTTAGAGCACGTAACAGCTTATCAAACACAGATGCCCAACTCTCAATAGTATAACGACTATGAAACGCAAGGAGTGGACACCAGATCGAGTACATCCATATAGTCAATAAAGCACAGTTAAGGGCCTGTTGCAACTTATCAAATAGCTGGGCCCACTCAGGAATGAAATGAATATACTCAAAAACAGCCAGTGGTGAGGTCATAGGCCTAGAAACTATGTCAGCATGAACGAGCAATTTAGGCCAAGCAAAGGGTTCAAAATCCACAAGTCCTTTAAGTTCAATATGCATATGAGTCTGGTCAAATGTCTCAGTGGTCATGTTCTCAGACTCAATATAATCAGACTTGCAAGATTAAAAAAGGAAGTCACTCTGGATGGAATTAAAAGAAAATGACTCATAATCAGCATAAAAACCATCATCAGAACTTCCATGGATACCAAACTCACCAGAAAAAGATTCATATTCTACAGGAAGAATATTATCATCTAATTCAAACATAGTGAGTTCAGGTATCTCATCATGCAACTCCTGTGAAACATCTTTTGAATCACCCAAATCATGAAACTCTAGTGCAGGTATGGTGCTAATTTCTAACTCACGATCAGAATCAGATTGTTCATTAGTGACATTTTCAGGTGAGCTAGTGCAGGGTGCAAGATCTGACACTAGAGACTTAGGGAGGTCACCTTCTTGTTCTAAGCTAGGCAAAGGCATGTTTTCATTCAAATCAGGCCTAGTAGAATAAGAAGGTTCAGAAACATCACAGAGATCAATATCAGGTTTAGGAGATCCTAAACTAGAATCAATCTCACTAGAAGTCTCCCTATTTTGATTAAAACATTGAGAATATTCAGCAATTCTCAATTTCATGGTCTCTATAAATTGATCAGTCATATTATCAATTTTGATCATTTGATCAGTCATATCATCAATTTTCTTTTCAAGTCTTGCACAGGTAGCATGATAAGGACACATAGAAACATCATGAGAAGGAGATTCACAACAATCGCACAGCACAGGAGACATATAAGAATAAGATGGGTCAGAT
>JACYFF010031957.1:54801295-54821789 GCA_017589665.1 Selenicereus undatus
GTAATTATTGCGTAAATTTTTTAATTTTTATATGTGTAAGTTTTATATTATTTAGTAATATTTTATAATAATTTTTATAAACACAAAAGTATAGGAATTATCATATTAGGGGTGTTTGATAACAATAGCTACTTGGGAAAAAATAGTTGTTTGGGAAGGTTTTAGATGTTTTGATCTAGTCAAACAATCAAAAGGTGTTTGGTAAATAGCTATTTTCAACAGTTATTTGGCTCCGAAAAGCTCTTTTCAAAAACGTTATTAGCCTTATTTGGCAATTAGCTGTTAGCTATTAGCTATTTGAATCTATTTGCATTAGTTGTTTGAATCAGTTGTTTCCAGAAAAAGTGTTTGGTAAAGTTAACTGCTTCTGAAATAGTTGTTTGTTAAAATTTCATTTATACCCTTTCTCTACATTACTGTTTAGTTGAACATGATTTTTTATTTATTGGCCAATTTATTTTTCTTTTGGAAAAGAATTAAATTATGTCATATGTAAAAATTAATTTAATGGTTCAATCCTCATTTCATACTAATTATAGATGTGTTGCATTTATGAATTATCTTATTTCTTTTCAATTTATATGTATTCACGTGATGCTTACGCTTTACAACCTTATTTTGTTATTCCTTTGAGGATTTTTTTTTGGGGGGCTGTGAATTGAAATTCATGTATGACTTTGTTATCTATTTTAATATTTTTCAAGATCTTTCTCTTGTTTTTCACAAGGTAAAACTTTTACGAATTTCAAGTACTTTGATTTCATTAGATTATGCTCAAATAAAACATAATATGAAATGTCACCACTAACTTGCATCAATCTAAAGCTCTAGTCCGGACAAATTGAAGGAGGGTGACACAAACTATATATTCTAAAGTATAAGTACCAAACATTGACATTACATTTAACTATATAAGAAAGAACAACCACTCTTGTCATTTTAATAAAGTATTGGGTTTTTTTAGCCCTGTCAGTTCGGGCAGGCCAATTAAATACAAGTCGGGTGCATTCGAGTTTGAGTAAAATACATGTGCATTTCGGATTCGGGGTAAAATATAGGCGGACGTATTTTGATTTTACGGGTTTCAAGTCAACGCAACAGGTTAGGAACACCTTTTTAGTGAATTATTTCTCTTTTTGTCAAAATCAAAATCTTGGCATATTTATTATTTAAAATTGTCTGTATTTAATGAACAAGCATTCTAATTGTGATTTTTTAAAAGAATGTAAAAAATATTTAAACTTTTCAATATGATATATGAACACCATGTATCGATAGACACTGAGTCACGTTTGAGTGGGTTGGTCCGTACATTGAAATATTAATAATAGGTCAGGTCATTCATGGACTAACTCATCTAAAGCAAGATAATAGGTTAGAGTGGTTCGACCCGTTAATAACCCATTTAATGATTTGATATTTTATTAATTAACCTACCAATACCTAAGCATATATGCTTTATTAGTGGGTCAATCCTAATACAAGCACAAGTTGGTCTGTTGCCCAACACTGACATCAAGTTCGAAACCAATTAGAATGAAGCCAAATGAATGAATATTATAGACACACAAGATATTATAATTATTTATTAATTATAACATCAAATTCTTAGATTATTACAGAGTAATATCAGTTAAAATGCAATGAGACTTATTCAATTCACTTATAATATAATGATATGACTTGCACATTTTTAATACTTGTGTTATTCTAAATTGATTTTCTAAAGACTATATGTTTCGTACCCATTTTCTAAAATTGTTCCATTTATAAGTTGTACATGATGTTATTTTATGAAACTGAATTTGAGAGAAACGAGTACCATCATCTAATTTGCGAAGGGATGCAATAGTTATACGTCTCTCTAGACAATTTTGTTATAATGAAAAACTATTACTGTCAAGGAGAAAAAATCAAGAAAAATAAAAAATACAAATATAATATTCTGGGTTGTGCGGGCATGTTCGGGTTTGGGTTGGAAATAAATTTGTAGGTTTTTCGGGTTCGGTTATTTTGAGTTTAAGTCGAGAAAATCGTGTTCAAAAATCCAAAACTTTCAAGTGGGTTCTGATCGCGTCATTTTTATAGGGTCTAGGCTTTCTTTATTTCATTAATGGTATATTTTGTAGTTTTAATAAAGTATTGGGCATTTTTGTCATTTATACAAACAACCATTTACAAAAAGTTACTCATCTTAAATTTTTGTAGATTGACTTTTTGATCTAAAATAGCTATTACAAAAAATTGTTTACCAAACACTAAGTTGGCTTTTTAACTAGGTCAAAACACCAAAAAATCATTTTGTATCAAAAAAACCAACAACCAAACACCCTCATTCTCATTAGTCTTTTGAGAAGAGTTTTTTTTGTGGAAATAAGTTAAGAAAAAATACATTACATGTAGGCCTGTCAGTTAGGGCAGACGAGTTAAATACGGGTCGAGTGTATTCAAATTATGGTAAAATACAGGTCAGGTGTATTTCAGGTTCAAGTAAAATGCAAGTGTATTTCGATTTTGCGAGTTTCAAGTTGACCCAACGGGTTAGAGTGCCTTTTTTGTTAATTATTTTTCTTTTTGTCAAAATTAAAAATTGGGCATATTTATTACTTAAATTGGTCAGTATTTTATGAAAAACAATGGTAATTGTAATTTCTTAAAAGAATATTAAAAATATTCAAACTTTTCATTATGATATATGAACATTATGTATGAGTGGACAAAGAGTTTGTCACCTCTTGGTTTGGCAAGTCAACCCATCGATTAAAATAAATTCAATAATGGATGAATTCATTAATGGGCAAGCTTGTCTAGAACAACTTAATGAGTCAAAGCAGTCCGGCTTGCAAATAACCCATTTAATAATTTGATATCCTTATTAACAAACCTACCATTACCCAATTACGTATGTTTTATTGAAAGGTCGAGATATGAATATGACCGGTCCATTTCCTCCCACTAGCATTGTAGTTAAAAGCGAATTAAAATGGAAACAAAGCAAAACAGAATTAGAGAAGTACAAGATATTATTTTTTAATTATAACATCAAAATTTTAGATTTTTATAAAGTTATCTAAAATAATATTAGACACATCGAAACGAACGTATTTGGCAAGGTGAAGAAAAAGGACCTCTTTTGTTGATTGCTGAAGCAGGCTCTTACATTCAAGATTTCTTGAAGACTAATGACAGAGAAGAACCCATCAAGCAGAAGTCATGTGAGCAACAGTGGCAGAAGCCGGGCACTAGGGAGTACAAGATTAACTCGGATGCGGCCATTGACAAAGACTCTGGACGAACTGGCTTTGGTGCAGTCATGCGCAACTCAGAAGGTCTGGTTATTGCTTGCTCCATGAAAAGCCTGAGGGTTGTGCTTGAACCAAGATCTGCCGAGGCTTTAGGCATTAAATGGGCTATCTTGTGTACAAAGGATATAGGCTTGAGTGGAGGAATTTATGAAACTGATTGTATGGATGTGGTGCGTGAACTTCAACAAGCTTCTAGGCCATTAACTAGCTTGCAGAGGATAGTATGTGATGTCAAACATGCAAGTCTATGTCTTAGTGCTTTTTCTCTTAATCATGTGAGAAGTGCCGATAGGGTAGCTCATTTGCTTGCTAGAGAGGGTTTGAAAGAAGATGGGTTTAGAGCATGGATTGAAGACTGCCCTCCCTGTGTTCTTGATCTTGTAATGTTGGAGCAAAATTAATGAAATTCGTTATTTTCCTTGCAAAAAAAAAAAAATTAAACACATTCATTTCACTAAAAATATAATGACATAACTTACAAATTTTTAGTATTTGCTTTATTCTGTTTGATTTTTTAAAGAGTAATCATCATTACCCACTGTTTCATACCCTTTTTCAAATTGTCCAATTTTTAAGTTACGTATGAGGTTATTTTGTGATGATAGAGTTGGAAAAGCAAGAGTTGTATCATTTAATTTCTAAAGTGATGCGATATTTATATAGTGTATCTTTAAACGATTTGATATAATGAATAACCATTATTGCTAAGATAATAATTAAAAGATAATTCAAAAATAAGGATGTAATGTTCAAGTCAAGTAGACAGGTTTGGGTTCAGATTGAGTTAGACCTACTAATTTACGAGCTTTTTCAAGTTCAGTTTATTTTGTGTTCGTTTAAAAAAAAATCGTGTTCAAAACCCAAAATTTTAGGGCGGGTTCGGGTTGAGGTTTCGGGTCGGGTCATTTTTTGTTGGATCTAATCACATGCCATCAAAAAGTAATTTATAAACAAGGGTACAAATGAAATTTTTACTTCCTCCATTGGTAGTAATTGACACGAATAAAATTTGGGCCATTAACAGTCCAGTTTCAACCATACCCAACCAATTCTACTTCTGTAAAACTTACCAAATCTTAAAAGTCGGACGAAGGCAACCTGAACGCTGTAGGTCGCTAATTCTAATCGGCGTAATAATATGCTTCAAACTAGAATAGCCCAGCCTCAGAATACAAGTGCTCGCCTGGACACTGATACATCTGATTTCCACTAATTCCCCCATCCTTCTTCAATGGAACACTACTAAATAACAACTAAAAGTCTGTTAGACAATCCATCCATAATAGGAAATCATTCAAAGCAGACTTCTCAAACCCAAAAAGACGTAAAATAGTAGGAGATCAACCTAAGCATCAATCTGCATCCATCTCTTCAAGGGCAGCAGTCGCTGCAGCCTTGGCTTCTTCTAGAAGCTCATCAGGAACCTGCCACAAAAATAGGACTCAAAACATACGAAGAGCAAGCGTTCAAAGGATATATCCGAACATGGCATCAGGAATAAAATAGAAAAAGTTATTCTCCAGTCACCAGATCTATACACTGGCGACATAGTGATAAAAATCCAAAAACAAGAACAAGATGATGAAAACAAAAGCAGCCATATTGCGTCTAACTGCCAACTCCAGCAATTATGTTCCTCCAAAAAGGAAAGGGTCCCCCCCCCCCCCCCCCAAAAAAAAAGAGGGGAAAATATAAGCAATTATGTCTGTCTAGCAAAAGATTACATGTTACATCTCAATAACTGTCTAGATAGGTAACAGCTGTTTACAGCCGGTTCTATGGACAGGAAAGAACTCTACTTAACTAGAAGAAAAGAAACAAGGGAACGGAAGAACTAGAAGGAACTAGAAAGCAATTGGAAGAAAACGTTGTGAATTTAGTTCAGTTGAAAACAAGAAGCCTTTATTAAGTTGAAAAATTAGCAATAAAGTTACTTTATAAACGTAAAGAGACACAAAAGGACGTTGATAATTTGCCCAAAAAAGGCCATTTTTTGAACAATAAAAGTGAATTTATTTAACTTCTTCAGAAAGCTACCTAAAATGCGGACAACTTGACAGGTACCAAAAACATTATTTCAGACACTAATCCTGCTGGACACACATGTTTAGGTAGTCAGTATCTTCACATTGCCAAAATGACAATTTTTACTTTCAAAGCTATAGCCAATCATAAACCTCAAGTTCTTTGGCCGCCAGCAACATCAATGAAATAGGGAATTTTACACTACTATTGGACCTGTACTCACATGGGAGATCCACAAATAACAGTTCATGTCATATCAGGCAAGCACTGATGACGGTACACAACACTCTTTTTAAGTGCTGACACAAGTTTAATACGAGGGAACCACACAAATTTTTACCTAATATCCTTGTTAAGTCCACGGATTCAAAATGTGGCTTTCAGCTATTGCGGTTGTCGTGGGGTGAAAAGTGAAAATGCGATTTGCCCAACTCAAGAACCTTTCCAATGCAACCATTTTGTCGCACAACGGCCACCTTTTTGAATCCATTGTAGCTATCCTCTTTTTAGGAGTTGTACTATAAAGGCTCAAAGACAACTATTGTGCAAATAGCACTTATGTAGTCTAACACTACAGAATTGACGGAAAGCTCTCCGTAGTCCTTACCCAGCTAAAATAGCTCTTCACCAGTGTGGATGTTATCAACTTCTCATAATAAACTCATTTGGAAATCTTTTGTAACTATTGTCGTGCTATATTTTCAACAACAATCTTCAAGTATTATATACACAAGTAAAACCATACTAAGAGACACACTTCCTACTTGCATTCTCTGAGGTAATGAGGTTGAAAGACTTTTGTACTTCAGACTTGGCTATAAGTATTCAAAATGGCTGCATTACAAGGCATTGGAATTAGCTATTTTCAGAAATTTTTGCCTTCTTTTAGTCTGCAATCAAGTGTCTATCTATATCAATGTGCGAATGCCAAATTCCTGACAGGATATTCTAGTCCCTACTCCCTATCGACAGAGGGGCAAAAAGAAAAGGAAAGTCCATCCCCACTAGGTACTTGAGATGATATGAAGAGTCAAAGTAACTTAGAAGATCCGAATCACAGAACCAACAAAACTTGAACCAACCACATCTGGCAGGCAGTAAGGTTTGGCCAATCGCCATATCTAAAACTCATACTTTAAAACAAAGCGCCATGGGCTCAACTCAAGCACCAATAGAATTCTACAGAGAACTAAAGCAAACCCCTTTATGAGGTTAACGAGAGGTCCTGTCAAAAGTTCTAATACATAGAGCTGGTCAGACACCTAATCTTTACTAAAAAGCTGGCAGAATAATCATCGTATCATATAGCTAGGTTGTGCTGGATATACACGTGTTTCCATAACAAGAAGCTTGTAAGCAACTACGCAAACTTCTTAAAAAAGTTAATTGACACAAAAATGAACATACAAATCCATGTTTTTCTGGATATAATCTTTTACCACCTAGCATCCAGCTTTCATCACATATTGCAATTTTTATTTTACGTCTTTGGATAAGGCACATGGATTCAAAATGTGGTCGATCCACGACGAAACGGCCGCATTGGAAAGGTATTTGAATAGACCAAACCGTGTTTTAGCCGTGATATGGAATGCGATTTCAGCATTAGAGCGATTTTTCCATATCGTGACCAAAACCGCAATCACTACTGGAAGTGCATTTTGAATCCTTGATAAGGCACATATTGCAAGTCTTATGATAGATGGCCATCAAATCATCGGACATGAAAAGTCATCTTCCCTGGTTTGCCGATCTTCATATCCTGAACTAAAATAAAGAGCGTGGTTTGCAAGTTTCCAACCCTAAAATAGCTTGATGACGGGCAATATGCCCAAATACTGAACACACCAGGTTCCTCGTTCAAATTTCCAGGCCATCTTGGGCGGTATAGGATGCCTACACCAGCCAGCTGCTCCTCACTCAAAGGGGGATTTTTCTTTTTTTGGGGGGGGGGGAGAGAGGTTGAGGTAACAAACTATCATATATTTCAAGGCTTCTTCTTTTGCAGCTTCCAAACAAATAAGGGTACTTGACGTAGTCACGTCTAAGAAGAACCGCTTATGCCATGCAATAAATTCATCCGATCATAAGTGCTATGCTTGTATGATGTCTAGTGCTTCAATGTTCTAAAATGAGTCCCATAGTTTTTCCACATGTAATGGATACAAAGCACTTTACTACACACCAGAAACATCACAAGGCACACTTTTGAAAAAGCTCGAAACTAATTTCTGTACTTCACATAACTTTGTCCAAAAATAAGTAAATTTTGCACACGAAGATGCCAAAGGTATTATTAAAAACAAGCTACAAGAAAGGACTATTTTGAGAGGCCAAAAGTAATTGACAAGGAAGACTCAACTTGAATGCATGAATGACATCATAATAAAGATTATCTAAAATACTACCTTTTGATGCTCATGCTTTGACTCATCACAGACCCAACTCATCTCCAGTTCAAATGCTTTGTCCTTTGCCTCATCATGAACCTTGTAAATGCTGAGTTGTGTAAAGGAGTATTATAAATTGATCAAACCAAATAATAAATAAATTAATAAAGACTCAGAACAAACTTGTCCCCAGCTAAAATACTGACAATCATAAAGTTGGGACATATTTAGGGTAAGTCATATCTAGAACTCCAGCATAAGAATGGCAATAGATAGAAGAGAGTAGTCACTCACATCTTAGCCACTTCAATTACCCCTTCTCTACAGGACATTTCAGAAAGCTTCAGCTTCTCAATTTCCCTGCACATGCAATGAATCAAAAAATCTTCTGCTTCAATATGCTAGCAAAATAAAGTGATTTCTGCAAAAGTAACTAAACTACAGAGAATATAATGACAACGCAACAGGTTAAATAGACAGAATATCATGCAAAAAACCAGCATTTCTCAATTTCATCCCCCTTTTTTACCTTTCTAGGGGACTCAGACACAGTTTGAGAAGTACACATTTCTACCAGAATGACAGCTAGAGTAGACTCACAGAATGTAAGTTGACTTCTGATAATATCTTGGTTAATGATCACAACAACTAGGTAATGTGTGAAAAACAATGATCAAATGCATGCAAACCCCCCCCCCCCCAAAAAAACCCAAAAAAGAGCACTCCCAGTATATAGGGCTGCTTTACAATCGGTCTATCTTAAATTCTTAATGACTCTTGTCTGTTCAGGCTGTGCATTTTTCTGGTATATTGATTATACAACAGAAAAAACGAAAAAGGAAATATCATTCCCCCACCAAGTACATCAAATACCAGAAGTTGAGAATCTGGCTTACGTCTTAGCAGCCTGCTTTCCTTTGCCAATTGCCGCACCAAAATATCTCTGCATCAGATTAAGTAAGGTGTACTATGAACAAGTTGAGAATGAAACAAAAATAATATCGGAAATAGTAATTATGAAAATAGTCAGTTGAAATTAAGGATGAAAAACATAGTCTCTTGAATAACGGCAAACTTACATAAGATATTCCAGAAGGCTCAACCATATACAATTGTGGCCCATCTCTGTCACAACCTCCAAGGATAACACCACTTCCAAAAGGTCTGTGGCATATTTTAAAGGTCACTAACATCATCTTGGAATATTTAAAATGAATAGCATCAGTAAAAGTAGCATTTGTATGCACCTGAGCCACCAGTAGAGAGTGCAAAGATGCACATAACTAGCAACACGCTCAGCAAGTTCCTGCACTGGAATAGCTTCACCATAGACCCTGCAGAAAAAAAACACACTTCAGAGTAAGCTTGAGCGACAGAAGACTTCATCCACATAATGAATTTGTAATTTTCGAATTTTCACAATATACACTATAGCAGCAATTAAAATGGTGCCATCACAAAAACATAGAGGTGATAATTGAATACCTATATTTTTTTCCCAGTGCATGGTGAACACAGCAAAGAGAGAGAGAATATTTTTATGAGCCTCATGATTTGGAGTAACAGAAACAAGATTACTTCACATTAATGCATTTGCAGATTGTGACTGTGGAACAAACCACAGCAGAGCACGTATTGCATTCCCTATAAGAATTTGCAATCTTCCCAAAAGCATGTACCACATTTCTTGCAAGAAAGACCTGATTTTCTTTATTACGCATATGTGTCATTACACATTTCCACAAAAGGACAGAGTAATTGTGCCATGCTCGCCGACGGAAATTCCCAGCACCCAGAGCTAAGGCATCCCGTTTCAAGATAATTACAGTCCAGAGCGCCTTCTACTGTCATCTTCGGAAGTGGGAACTACTTCAACAAAGGTAAAGTAATGGCACCATGCATGTTCATATTAGACCAAGCATTACTTTCAATTTGCAATCAATGAAGTCCATTTCACCAAAGAAGTGGCACCCTCTATGTCAGTTGCACAGAAGAAAAATGATAGAGAATATTAAAGCTAATTAAACAAGAAAAGAAGGTACAACCTACAAAAAAGCTTCACATGAGATAGATCAAGATCAAGCATAAACAATCCCTTTCAATAAAGAATGCGGATCCTGTTTCAAGTTCATTTCAAAGGGTTCAAATAATCATATCTTCGGGTTAATAAAATACATCAACATACAAGCATATCATATATCTTTTTGTCAATAAGTATCTTGCCATTTTCAAACATTTATCAAATCTCAAGAATTTTCGGTTTTATCATATATGCGGTAATTGGAATATTATTTATCCAACTAAGCATCCTCTCTCTCTCTCTCTGTGTGTGTGCATTTGTGCATCCATGTGTGCACAAGTGCATGGTGAGCGGCTATTGACATTTGCCGAACATCGCAGAGGTGGTCATTTCTCCACTCCAATGGCTTTCCCATTATCCAATACCAACCTCAATCCTCAACCACCACCATTTAGATTCATACTCAGCCGGAAATTTACATACTCCCCCATAAACTTACCATTCCCTTTCTCTCTCCTTTGTCCTCTAGGATTTTAGTTTGTATTTATGTGATTTGCAGCCAGATAAATGGGCACCAATTAGTGATTAGGCAATGCCAATCTATGATGGGATAGGATTAAGATCTTACATCGCAGAGAGATAGCTTCGTAGTTGTCTTTCGATTGCGGTAGGGTAGGTTTGGTTGTTGTTTTTCGGATGTTGTGTTTGTATGCAGGTAGAACTGGGACGAAACATTGTTTGCCTACGTTTGTTGGCTAAGGTATGGTACCTTCCTCTGCTTTGTTGCACTAATGTTTACATAGTTACTGCCCCTAATTTATTAGTACTCCTTAGTTCAATTCCGTGATGCCTATCCTTAGTTTTGCTCCATAAAATATGTTCACAAAATCCTTCTTCTATAAAATGTTTTCACAAAATCCTTCTCCTATAAAATGTTTTCACAAAATCTTATTTTGTGGATCTCTTGGAATCAGCCTCTCAATGGGGAGTCATGCCGGTTGAGGTAAGGTTGCCTACATCTGGATCTCTCCAGACCCCGCGAACGCGGAACCCATACTGGGAGGTGTTGTGTTGTAATGTCGATCTGAGGCTGAGAGAGAACTGACAAGGAAGGGGCCAAATCAGGATACGTCGAAGAGATAGCCGTTGACCTGAGCAGCTGCAATTTGACAGTATAAGCAACACTCAAATCCTTAACAAATTTTACACACCTCATACCTGCTTACCAATTGTTTGGAAGCTTACCTCCTAACTCTCTTAGTTTAAAAAAGGCGAGGCAAATCGAGGCACAAAAGGACCCAAGGCACGAGGAGTGAGCCTCAAGGCGAAGGCGTGCGCCTCAAGGACGCGAGGCGCATTTTTCTAAAAAATTACAAAAAATTTATTCAGAGAAAATATCATGCCCAAATAAGTTAGAGACTTGCATTAATAAAATGAGTAGATTGCATTACAGCTATTATGAAGCCTAGAACTGTTGCGAAACGGCATAGAATATGATAAAACATTGTAATTCACTTAAATAAAAAATAAAAATGCTAAAAATTCTCAATTTTTGAAAATTTACCTAGGTTGACAAGTATGCATGTAATATACACAAATAGTAAAAATACACCCTATACTGTTTTGCAAAAAAACAAAAAAAGAAAAATAATGCTTAGGTCACTCACCTAATAATAAACACCACAAGAGAAAAAAAAACAGTAGATATTTAGTTATATAGGATCAAAGAGGAGAGAGAGAAGACTAACAAGTAGCCCACCCAGTAGTTGGTACCCATGCAACTTTCAAAGCCCCAGAATTGCACATCAGCGGCTCAGCACAAACCTGCCGGAGCAGATAACAGATAACAGGCTACCACTGGCTACCAGTGAAGATGAGCCGCCGGAAAAGCTTGACAAAGGCAGATCGATGCGCTTTGTCTCCATTAAGCCACAATATAAGCCTCAAATCAAAGAGAAATTGGGGTTTCGAAAAAGTAGGGTTTTCGTAAATTAAGGTTGTGAAGATTAGGGCTGAATTTGAAGCAATTTGATGGGGCTTCCACTCGAAATTAGTCAATCATCACTTGGATAAGTTCTAATTCGAAGAAATTTGGCATTTGATGACTAATTTCTTAAAATTCTCTTTATCCCCGCGAAGTGCTATCAAGTGAGAAAAGAGCAGAGCCAACGCAACTGAGGCGTGCCTGAGGCGTGCCTCTATATTTCGTTGCGACTTGCACTTGGGGTCACTTGAGGCACCAGCCTGGTTGCCTCTTGCTTAGTGTCACAGGGTCATTACTCTCTCCCCAAAAGACTGGTGTGATGGGGTGTGCAATGCCACCACTTATAAGCTCAACACCCTCTCATCATTTTTCCGATGTGTGACTCTTGTCCGTGACATTCTCCCCCATCCAATCCTATAATGTCCTCGTCACAAATGGAGCCCCCTGCCTACCCCGCCCGCCGGAGCGCTTGGCGAAACATCAAAGTCGGGTCTGGATTGGCTCTGATACCACTTGAAACAGGGCCATTGCCCTCTCCCCAAAAAACTGATTTGATGGGGTGTGCAGTGCCATAGCTTATAAGTTCAGGACCATCCCACCATTTTTCCGATATGAGACTCTAGTCCATGAAACTAGGCGTACCTCAGGGGCGCTTTTTTAAACTAAGCTAACTCTGGAACATGGATTCAAAATGTCGTTGTTATGAGACGCAACAGCTGCACAGAAAAGTTTTTAGGTTGGCCAAACTGCATTTTCGCTGCGATATGGAATGCGATTTCCGCATTATAGCGATTTTACCCTACCCTTGGTTTAAAAAAGAGCGAGGCGCATCGAGGCGCAAAGGGTCCCAAGGAGTGAGGTGAGAGCCTCGAGGCGAAGGCACATGCCTCAAGGACGCAGCAAATTTATTCAAAGAATATATCATGCCCAAATAAGTTACAGACTTGCATTAATACAATGAGCAGATTGCATTAAATTTGCTATAAAGCTTAGAATGGTTGCAAAACGGCATAGAACACAATAAAACAACATTATAATTCACTTATATAAAAATTCAAAATGTTAAAAATTGAGATTTTTTTTGAAAATTTACCAAGATTGATAAGCATGCTCATAATATACATAAATAGTAAAAATGCCTCCTATACTGTTTTGTAAAAAACAAAAAAAGAAAAATTATACTAGCTCACTCACCTAATTAAAAACACCACAAAGAAAAAGAAAACAGTAAATATTTTACTTATATATAATCACAGAGGAGAGAGAAGACTAAAGCGCAACCCATCTAGCAGACCCATCCCACTTTCGAAGCCCCCAAAAATTGCACACAGGGGCTCAGCCAGAGCAGATCACCGGCGACTGGTGAAGATGAGCCGCCGGAAAAGCATGAGAAGGGAAGATCGATGAACTCTGTCTCCGTTAAGCCACAATACAAGCCTCAAATCTCAGAGAAATTGGAATTTCGAAAAATTAGGGTTTTGAAGATTTAGGCTGAATTTGAAGCAATTGGAAGCAATTTGATGGGGCTTCTACTCGAAATTAGTCAATCATCACGTGCATAAGTTCTAATTCAATGAAATTTTGGCATTGGTTGACTAATTTCTCATAATTTTCTCTCTACCCTCGTGAAGTGCTATTAGGCGAGGAAAGCGTCGTGCCTTCGCCTCGGCTGAGGCGCATATGAGGCGCGCGCCTCCATGCGCCTTCGGATTTCGAAGCGCTTGGGGTCAGCTGAGGCACCGGCCTGGTCGCCTCTCGCCTAGGCGCGCCTTAGGTGCGCTTTTTTAAACTAAGTCCCTACCGCGACCGAAACCGCATTTGAATCCTTGCTCTCAAACAAATATTTGTCACTTAACATATCTACTACCCCATCCAACCAACGATCAATAATCACATCACCTACATGCATGATAAATATTGCATGCATATAACAACTTTGACCAACAGTCATGAGCTCAACCCCTGTGCACCACCCCAAAAAAAAAGATTCCAAGTTCGATCATTGCTGGATGGGGCCTATGCATGCAAACTCTCATGCAATGGCCTCTAAAGAGTTTACAAAGTTTGACCATTATAATATTAATATATAAAGAATCAGTAAATAATGGGTGCATTCATTTCATTTAGTATGATACGACATCGCCGCAAAGTTTCAATAAAGACCTTGGTAAACAGGTTTTCACTTACCCTCCCCGTCATCCCAAACAAGCATCTCCAAGAGGAATAAGTTCTTCATGCATGATAGCTTAACAACTTCCTCTAATTCACATAGAATCATAGAGTTAATGAAGAAAAAAGAAAAGTCTAAACTGCAGAAATTGAGATGTACAACACAGAGAACACGGACATCAAAATTTTCTTGCAGACATAACTGGATTCTAGACCAATAAATATGATATCAGTTTGTAGTTTACCAATACTCTGAACTATGACGGATACAAGCTTAAGCTAAACCCACAGAACATATATGACATAAAGATTGACAGATAGTGCTTTCATACTCAGGTCCCCCCCCCCCCCAAAAAGTACATTAAAAAAATCCTCTCCAGCACACTTAGCATCAAAGCAGAGTTTACATAAAAAAAAACCAAATAAAGAGGATCACAAGATCTCCATAACAGGAACAAATTACCCCAGCTCAAACCACAGCTTATGTACTTCAATCAAACATCTGGTGGTAGCAAGACCAAACAAGTAGGAAAGATATTCAACAGACTGCGAAAGTCATTAATCAGATGTATCTTTTTGAAGCCAACCTCTCATAGTTCATTGCTTCTGCCTTGGCACGGGCAACTATCTGCCTTCCATCTGCCGCTAATCCAGCAACAGCCTTTGGAAAGACACATAGAGACGTCACATGTTCAGGCACAGACAGAAACGAACAAAGCAACAGAGGAACGGGTTCACACAATCACATCAGAAGCATTGCTGAAAAACAACTAAGCGAACATGGAGAATAGACTTTCAGATATGTCAACATTTACAAATTACATTAATTAACACAAGCATAAGCAAAGATGAAAAAAGACACACAAAAGGAAGCATCGGCGCTGAAAGTATTATCCAAGTTGGTGTCCTAGCATTCTAGGAACTGCATAAAATCCAAGCGCAAGCATATACTGTGGAAACGAATTACAGAACATCACCATAGTATTATTCACCCATTTGAAACCTGAAGCCTGAAACCTGAAACCTTAAGGGAGGCTACAATTGAGGAGGTACCCTATAAGGCCCATAAGACCTCATATGTTGATATAAGCTACATTTCTTTCCGGAGTTTTAAGTTATTGATTCAATGTTCTTATTACCTCTAGGTTGATGTAGAAACCATGGTCAACAAAAAAGGATGTTTTCTTCTAAGTATTCATCAGCTACACAAAGGGCCTATTCTATTTCGCAATAAGATACAGCTCTAAACTATAAGAAAATGTAAGGAGCTGTACGGAGATGTAAAGAGATGTAAGAAAATGTAAGCAGCTATAAAAAGATGTAAAAAGTAGTAAGGATTGATGTAAGGGGTTGTTGAATTATTGAAGAGTTGTATAGTATAATTTCCGACAATTATCATATATTAGTCATATTTACAACTAAAATTTGATACCATCAATAAACAAAATATTTCTTAATATAATTGAAACAAAATATGTTTGTTTTACAAAGAACGTTTTGGATGAGAAATAATAGTATTAAAATAATAAACTTATTGAAAATAAACTATTAACTAAGTTAGTTACATAACAATAAAATATATTAAACCCTATAAATTTTGTCAAGAAAATTTCGTACACTTGAGGTGATTTTTTATATTGACATTAGTTTGATCCAATAAGCAAAGTATAACAACAAAATAAATTTTTTTGACAAAATTGAATACAACTCTTAAAATAAAATCCTATTTTAAGTAAACAATTTTAAATGTAAATGTATGGTCAATATTGTTACCCATAAATTTTATAAATAAACCCTTAAAATATTATTTAGCAATGCTTACAATACAAAAATTGTATTGTTATATTAAACAACCAAAAATTAAATATTACCTTCCAAAATAAAAAATAAAAAAAAACAAAAGATGAGAACTTAAACAGACAAGCAGGAGGCCGTAGAAATTTTAATGCCTAGCACTACTTTTGCCTAAGTACTTTCTACTTTTCCTAAAGAAACTCACCCACCTTTATATCAACTGTAATACTTTCGTTGCATACAGTGACAGTTTTCATATATGCTTCAAACTTAAACATAAACAAAAGCTTTGTATTATAATTTTAAAAGTATGGTCACCTATTCCATCTATAATAACATATATTATTCATATCGAAACTCAAATATAATTTACATCGTTATATTATGTTTTTATATTTATATAAATGTTGTGTTCATAAGATATTTACAAATTTTGTATATAGGAAGCATAATTAAAAAAATATACATATTTCTATAATTAAAATAAATGAATGTTATAGAAAATCTCAGGATAGGAGACTATGGGGGAAGGTCTGGATTAGGATCTTAGAAATAAATGAATGTTATAGAAAATGAATGTTATAGAAAATCTCAGGATTAGGATCTTAGATCTCAGAGAGTTGGCCGTCGGATTTGGTTGTGGTCTTTCAGTAGCAGTAGGGAAGGTCTGGTTATGATTTTTTCGTATGTCGTGTTTGTATACAGGTAGTACATACATCTGGAAAGAGACATGGTTTACCTACCTCTATTTGTTAAAATATAGTTCCTTTCTCTACTATGTTGTACTTATGTTATACTTTTGTTTACATAGTTATGTCCATTTGATTTATTAGTATGTCTTAATTCATTCCCTACAGCGTATCCTTAGTTTTTTGCATTAAATGTTTTCACAAAATCCTTCTTCTATAAAATGTTTTCATATAATCTTGTTTTATGGGTATCTTGGATTCAACCTTTCTACGGCAAAGTATGCCAGTAGAGGTAAGACTACTTACATCTGGATCTCCCCAAATCCCGCGAAAGCGGAACTCCCACTGGGAGTTGTTGTTGCAATATTATAGAAAATCTATATAGAATGTAAGAAAATGTAAGAAAATGTAAGAAAATATAAGGAAATGTAAGATTTAAGGAGATGTAATAAGATTTACGAAGATATAAAGATTATGTTAAGGATATAAGGAGCTCTAAGCTCATAGCTAAATCGTTAAAAACGCAAAATAGTACAAGGCCAAAATACCCTAGAATTTTTAATTTCTTCCATTTCATGGCAAATCAGTCATTTCTTTAACTTCTTCTCAACAACATTTTTGGGCTCCAAATTTTCTGGTTCAACATACTAGCCCGATTTATCTTAGACAAATTCTTCTACATTGAAACCCAATATCTCAACACCTTGTTTCATGGGAGCAAAAGGATTAGATACAAGGGACCATTAGAAATATCGAGGCTCAAACAGGGGATGCATTACCTAGGAAATCATGAAGGAAGGTAGCCATCAAGTGGCAAGCTAGTCAGTGAGAGATGCCCTAAAGCTTTCCAATATTTCACAGAAGGCACAGCATTGTAAACTAACATCATCAATTACCAATTTTTCCAGCTGATCTATTTAACTTCTAGTCAGAACCCATTCCCAACCCACCCCCCACAAAAGGGTTAAAGAGAAAGGGCTTCACATCCAAACAGACAGCCTTACATTAGTTGATAAATTTTACCAAAAAGAACAAACAATTCCATATCAAAGTAAGATCTTTTTCATTCAACATTCCGCACAAAAGCGTAAAAAGAAATATAAATTACCATCCCAGAGTGGCGGTGAATGGAGTGAATACGTCGATTAGAGCCAGGTAACATCATCTTCGATTGTATCAATTTCTCCACACCCTTTGTGCGCATTCAAAACATTAGCTAGCCGTTAATTAAGGCCCATGAATTAAAAAAACACCAACAATGCCAAATCCTGCAAAGCTCTTTTAGAAAATAGGACTAACCAAAACAATTCCATCCTTGCATTTGACACCGATGACAGTCCTGAAATGCATGCCCATTGAAGTCAATACAATAAGGAATTGAATTAGGATTTTTCTTTGGTGAACGCAGAGAGAGAAGAAGACACGACGGAGAGAGGATGAGACGAAGAAGCAGACCCGCTGTTATCGACGGCCTTAGCGGCGTACTCGATCTGAAAGACGCGACCATCCGGCGAGAAGGTGGTGACCGAAAGGTCGTAGCCGGTTCCGATGCTGCTCATTGTCTCTGTCTTTGCGTGAGTTTCACAGTGTTTCTACTCGTTGCTTCAAGCCCAACTGAGCCGCTCCTCTCCTCTTGAGGAAATGGAAAAGCAGCCCCAGTTGATCCGCGAGGAAATCTGCGTTCGTAGTGGGCAAGACACAGCCGCTTTTAGCCTTTCTTATTCATTTAAATATGACTTTGTTTAACAAACAACTATTAGTTATTAATTGTTAACTATTTGAATTAACTGTTTTTTAAAAAATATTTGATAAAATTAACTATTTTAAAAAAACTATTTGATAAAATTTCATCAATGCCCTTTTTATAAAATACTTTTTAATTGAATATGTTTTTTTTAAAATTAATTGGTCATCTTGTTTTGTTTTAAAGAAGAATTAATTTTATGTCTTATGTTCAAATTAACTTCATCCTTGAAATTTTCTTACTAGTTTGCAGCCATTACTTATTTTCTTTTCTTTCCAATTTTTATCTAATTATGTGATACCTACATTTTATAACGTTCTTTTGTTATTATTATATGCTTATTTTTATAAAATGAAATTCATATAAACTTAAAAATCTATATTTTTATTATGAATTGAAACATGCATGACTTTTAAATGGTTTTATCTTCATTGAATTTAACTTAAATAAAATATGATTTAAAACATCACTAATAACCTACATCAACTAAAAGCTCATGTTCCAAACAACTGGGGGAGAGGAGGTGGGGGGTGGGAGGGTAACCAAATAATCTAAAACTTAAGTATTAAACATTTAAAATTACATTCAACTATGTCTTTCCCATCCTAGCCACAATATTCCCTTTTCCAGGATCCCATCCTAAACCGGTTTCTTTCCCTTTTAACTTTTCCACAAAACTCATCTAACCTTCAACTCATCATACTTGTGCTTTAGTTGCTCTCTAGACCATACTAAATTAGGTTTCCTTTGAAACTCTAGCACTATGTCTTTCTAACGTATTGTTTGAAATATTGTTCCACCGTTCTTTCTCTTACTCTTGTCAACAAGCTCAATACAAAGATCACAAAAGATGAGAGTATTCTCCTTTGACCAACTCGCACAACCAGTCTCTTCAACTTCTTTGCTATTTTCTTTACCTTCTTTTCTAGACGGCGCCATCTAAATCAAATGAATAAATAAATAAAAAGAATATACACATAAGATATTTATATCGAACCCATAGTCACAATCATTGATGGTCATTTCTAGCATGTAACTGCTGCAGAAGGGAATTCAATTCATGTTTATGCTTGACTCCTTGTTAAATTAAACACAAGAGACATCATCTATTTTCTCAGCATCTTTTGCATTCCCCTTGTGCATCACAGTAAATGTTTTTGGATCTTGCTAGTTTTTTAAGCAACTAACAGGCCAGCTGTGTGGGTGGATTATTCAAATATTCCTTCATCTGAACTTCTTCATCTATCCTCTATGAAAATACCAGAAAATATGCACTGACTGTTACGGTTGCATGGAAAACAAATCAAATTATTCATCTACTTATACAAACAATTGATCCGACACTTATCTTTGGCATATAAATTATAAGTTTGAGAGCCCTGCTAGTGAGATCATGAACCATCAAAAAGTGAAAAGAAGTTTTTAAGAGTACCCATCTTAAATCATAACCAAATGAATCTTCACAACTCAAAGAAGAAAGCATACTTAAAATGAGCCATTGCTAATAGATATATATACAGCAACAATTAAGCATTACCACCAAGTAGGCTAACCATTAATCTATGCAAATAATTCCCATGATTACCACCTATGTTCCCTCATTAAGATATGTTAAATGAAAAATAGCATGCACAAGTGGCATGTAACCAGTGCCAGACATAATAAGACAAGATTTGGATTACACCATCACCTTGCATTAACAATGAAATCCTTGAGATGAACTGTTCACTGTGAATGAACAAATAAGGTTGACGTTTAAGGATCTAGATTCTAGAAAGAGCAACAACGTGAATATCTTCCACTAGAGAAATCATATATATGAATTGCCTAAACAAAAAGAAAGGGAATCCATTATGCACGTAGAAGCTGTGTAGCACTTGAAGCAATAAGAAACACAAACTTGGATGAATGTCTCTAGCGCCAGAGGAGGGGAATGATAATTGTCGTCGACGCTGATGGAGTGGCTAGCGACCAGAGCACACTTGGCGGCTAGCAGAAGAGCAGTGCCGATGGGGAGGGTGTGAAGAAGGAGAGGTGCTTGGTGAATAGCGTGATTTCTGATTGTGGCAACTGGCAAGGGAGAGGAAAGGTTTATGTAATGGCATGTCTGTAATTTAATTGAACTTGTGGGTAATATAGTAATTTCAACAAAAAGATGTTCTTAAAAGGTTATTGAGAATAGTTGTTTGAAAAAGAACTCTCTGGGGTGAAACAATTATTTTCAAACAACTCTGTACCAAACACCTCTTTAGCTGTTTGACTGGGTCAAAATAGTTAAAGTCTTCACAAACAGCTCTTTTTTATCAAACAGCTGATACTACCAGACACCACACACACACACACACACACACACACACACACACACACACACACA
>JACYFF010031957.1:54821799-54849429 GCA_017589665.1 Selenicereus undatus
CACACACACACACACACACACACACACACACACACACACACACACATATATATATATATATATATATATATAATTGAGTAATTGCATATGATTTTGACACATGAATAGTTTAGATGACATTGGAGTTAGAGCTGACAAACATAGTTTATGTTGTCATTCATTACTAATTGTAAATATAATATTTTAGTGTTGGTATTAGAGCACATAATTATTATGCTATCAATCTCATATAAAACCAGTTTTGTTGTTCTTAAATTGCATGTATTTATAACTATAGTTATTTATTTATTTTTACTAATAACCAACTTTTTTTAATCTCAAATTGACATATTACAGATAGATGTTATTTCCTTTATACAGTAGTCCTTTTTGTTTGGATATCAACTTTGTACATCAGTCTTATTTATTTTATATGCTCATTTTTTAAAAATTAATTTTTTACATGATTCTTCCCCTTATTATTAGTAGTTTAAAATATTAAGTTTCACACAATGGGCAAATAATTATACTTGACATTGAAAATCCATTTGAAGGCAATTATCTAATTGGTTTCAATTACTAGGATTAATTATCGGCATCAAACATTGGGATGTTAATTTCCATACATTGCCCTAAAAATATTTATATATTATTGAGCAATACAATCAATCAATCCAGTGACTAACAATATTGTGGCGCTTCATAATAGATGCCTATAATTTTGTTTTCTTTTGTAACATTCTTCAATGCGTTGAAATCTTTCTATAAATTTATTAGGTATAAATCAATAATCTCAATCCAAATACTCAAAAATCCAACAATCCAAGTACACAAAAACTATGAATTGGTGTTGCATATTTAGCTTTATAAGGAAAAATGTTATTTATGGATCTTTCCCACTTTCTTTATTGAGTCTGGGCAAGTAGTTAGGTCAAAAATTATCATAGTTATACTCGACGAGAGGCCGCAGGTGATCACATTACATAGGACCACAATTTCAGAACTTAAATCGACGTAGTACAAGTTATCTCAGCAATCGACATACTTTTGGCATGACTCACATGTAAACCTTACTTTTCATTTTACTATCTCTATTTCATTTTGCATATCTAGAAAATTGTTTTATACTTTTGTCTAATGAAATTATTAGTTTTTAGACTTCATATCGTCTCCATTAGAAGTGCTCTAGCATTTTTATCATATCAATATTGAAGTATATTAGCTTATATTTAATGTACATACATATGTGATGTTTTGTGTTCATGTCACATTAGTCTAATGAAAGTTTGTCGATGAGATATTGGTTTATAATTATCTTGTAAATATATTTTGATAAAATTTATTGAAAAGAAAAGACTAAATGAATTGATTTTATCGGAAAAAATGACACCACAAATGTCTTGAGCAAAATTGTAAGTAACAAAAATTATGTGGAGAATATAGTTCTAAGGTGTTGCATAATGTTATTTTGTAGTTTATTACATTACATAATAATATAATAAAAATTAAAAATAAGGAAACAGAGAAAAGTTTTAATCTTTCTAAGTTTATTTGGCCATGTATATTTTGTTTACTATTACCATGCATTGCAATCGCTTAATATTTCAAAATAAAATCCACACCAAAGTAGGAGTAAACTTTTTCCTTTCTAGAAAAAAAAAATAAAGATTGTTAAAAGTTGTCCCATCAAATTAAAATTAAATTTCAAACTTCTTTTCAATATTTTCTAAGTTAATTTGTCAATTCTCAAGCAATTTACCGTTAAAAGTTTTATCAACCTACTATAATATTTAAAAACATCATTATCTATATAAAATCTCTACCAAAAAAAAAACAATAGAACATGTTATGATATTTTACAAATCATTTAACAAAACCTTTAAGCAAATCCCTACATTGCATGGATTTAGCACTAGTATTGATATTAAAACTAACCATGCATTCATTTATTTTTAAAATAATAGAAATATCTTAACTAAAATCAAACTTTATCATAAAGCACTTTTCTTGAGTGGTAATAATGGTACTCCCTCCACCACAAAATACTTATTCATTTCTCTTGTTGGACTGAGTGCATGATACACCTATAAGGGGTGCAAGCCTAATAAACATAATAAGTCTATGACTTAGCCACCTAAAAAATCCTAATTACTCAACTATCCATCTAATATAAAAATAGATCAATCTAAGAGGAAAACCATAACAAACACGGATAGTTCTCGAAAGAGAGTTTTTTGCACAAGACCCTAAGACTCTTAGACTGTGGGATCATGAAAGTTCTTTGAATTGTGAGTTTCTTCCTCGACTAGTTTTTCAAAGCCAATGTTCAATCGTCTTCCACTACATAATTAAGTTAAATTTGTTTAAGCTTAATTTGATGTATTAATTCCTTCATTGGGGTGTACTTGTGGGAAACCTTAATACTCTATTTGGTTTCAAATATGATTCAATTTGCCTTATTTTTTGTGTTATTATTTAATATATATCAAGAATGACGTCATTTAGTTGTTCTAAATTGCATGTGTTCCATGGTGGGGAATTTCAGAGACTGCCTAATTTTATCTATAGTGAGTCTGAGCGTAGTGAGGTGCAAGTTGATCCTAATTTGCTAAGTGTGGATGATATTTAAGGGCATTGTGTCAAAATTAGGGTATGCAAAAGATATGATAAAAACTGTTTATTTATGCAGGCCACACTCGCCATTTGAGGACAGTTTGGTAGCAATTAAGACTAATGAAGCGGTTAGGGAGCTAATAGGGTTGTTGGAGAAGCAAGAGTTTGTGTGTGTATATGGTAAACAAATAGATGATGAAAAGGCAGAAGCAGGGATAGGGAATGAAGAGGGGAATAGGAGTGAACATGATGCATACTTTGCAGATGCTGATGATGACTCTAGTGATGGGTTATGGTCAGAGCGAGATGATGTCTTCTCTTCTGATGTTGATGATGAGAATTTTGAAGATATTAGGGAGAGAAAAAAAAAGAAATTGAAGGAGGTGGTTAAAGCTGAGAAAAAGTATGGCAACACTGAGCAGGACATAGATGAAGAGGGAGAAGAGGAGGAGATTTATTAGGATTCAGATAATCCAGGTAGCCCCAACAATTCTAGTGAAGATGAGAATGAGGGGAAGAGTAGGAAAAGAAAAAGGAGAGTGAGATGTCCAAGGTATGATGGCACGTCATCTAGTGATCATAAAGCTAGAGTGACATTTAGGGACAAGAAGCAACTAAAGGAAGCTGTTGAGACCTACAAAAATTATGGAGAGTGTAATTTGATCATCAAGAAGAGTGATAAGGTTAGGTTACAAGTGTTTTTCTTGGGTGAGGGGTGTAAGTGGAGGCTGTGGGAATCGAAAAAGACAAATGAGGATTCTTTTGATATAAGAACTATGGATGGACCTCACACATGTATCCCTTTCAGCTTTGGGCCAGGAATGAGGCATATGTCGTGTGATTGGTTGATTGACGCTTATTGGCAGCCATTCCGATTGCAGCTATCTCTAAGAGCAAGGGACATTTAAAGTATTGTTAAAGAGAAGTATAACCACAATGGCAGATTGTGTATGTGTATGAGGGTTAGGAGGAAAGCTTTAGACTTTATAATTGGTGATTACATGGGGATAGTTTGGGTAGATTAGAGACTATGTGTGGGAGGTATACAACCAATATTCAGGTACAATAGTGAAGGTGAAGACTTGAAAAGATCCCTAGGACTAGTATATGTTAGGATTTATGTATATATGCACAGAAGCATTGAAAAAAGGGTTCCTAGAGGGTTGTAGAAGGGTACCGTCATTAGATGCATGCTTCTTGAAGGCTCCATGGGATGGATATGACTTATGTGCTATAGGCAAAGACGCAAATAATCAGATGTACCCTGTGGCTTGGGGTGTTGCACAAACTGAGAAGAAAGAGACATGAGGCTGGTTTTTGGAACTCTTGAAGGAAGACTTAGAGATGGGTGAGGAACATGGATGGACCATCATCTCTGACCAACAGAAGGTAAGCCTATTGTTTTGTATTAATTTGATGTATTTGTAGTAATTCTGTTGATGATACCATGTTGTTATTGCCTGGGATTGCTTGATTATTGTTTTCTTTTGGAACTTGAACAATAATGTATGCTTTTGTAGGGCTTGGTTGATTGCATTCTTATGTTATTATCTGCTGTTGAGCATAGAATGTGCACCATACATGTTTATGTAAAGTTAAGAAATCAATGGAAAGAGTAGGCAACACAAGGACATATTCTTGAAATTGCAAAATCCACTAATGAAGTACATCTGAAAAGACATATTAAGGAAATATAGAACTTAGATGCATTTGCCTAGAAGCTCTTGGAGAAAAAAGGGGTGCAACATTTCTGTAGGATGTACTTTAAGCCACATACAAAGTGTCACTCAGTGGACAATAACACGACTGAGAGTTTTAGAGGGTTCATTATGGATGCCGATACATGCATATTGTTTTCATGCTGAAGAGCAATATCCAATCTGTTATGAAAAGGATTGTAGTAAACAAAACATGAGCATCATCTATAGAGTAACCAATTGCTCCTAGGAATGTGAAAAAATTGGACAAAAGGACTGACAAGGATAGGTATTGGGAGGCAAGCAGGGCTAAGGTTCGGATCTATAGTGCAACACATGGAACTGAGGCATTGATTGTGAACTTGAATAGCAAGAGCTTCACATGCAAGTCTTGGGAATTGAGTGGTATCGCTTGTTCCCATGCTATAGCTATCATAAGGGAGGAGAGATTAAGCCCACATGACTTTGTCTATGATTGCCATTCAAGTGAATACTTGAAGATCACCTATTCCCATACTTTAAGGCCTATAAATGGTGATGACAAGTGGGAAAAAGGCCCCTAGGAAATGATCATTATCCCATACTCCAAGCTAAAGAAAAAGACAACTTACAAGTTCAAAAGAAGGTTCGATGTAGGGGAAAAAAAGAAAGCCAAATATGAGAAGTTCAGCAAGAAGGGTGTGAAAATGCATTGTTTTAATTGTGGTGGGGAAGGGCATAACCAGACCACCTGTAACCAAAGACTATCCAAGCTGAGGGTACAATTCTGAATCTTATTAATTTATGACACTTACAAAGCTATATTGTTTGAAATATTGTGAATTTTTTTTAGATTAAAAAGCCTAGACACAAGGGAACGAAGATGACCAAATCAAGTCATACTCCAACTATACATAACATGCCTTGTGCATTAGCTATGCCATAGGTTTAACTCTTTTGTTGTTTTGGGTTCAGACATGTGGAGTGTATTTCACTAGCCGGTTAATTTTTTTTTTGTTCATTATGATTTTTATTGAAATAGGTTGAAGTCATGGATGCACCCTAGTTAACCTCCTTTGCCACAATGTTCCTAGTGAGCTAATTAAGTTTCATAGAGTTAGTTAACTCCAATCCATCCTCCTTAAGCTCCACAGAGTCAGCCTCCTTAAGCTCCATAAAACCAGCCATCTCCACCTCCACAAAGTCAGCCTCACCCAAGAAAGCCTTCATCTTCATCTGCAAAGGCTCATAAGTAGCCACTGTCTTCAGCGACAAAGGCTCACAAGTAGCCACCATCTTTATCTACCACTACAGCCAAAAAATTCCATGTAAAGATTATATTACCAAAGTCCATGTCTGCCCTTGCTGCTGAAAATATTGAACAACCTACTTCAATGTATGCCCCCTGCTACTTTAGCCCCTCAGCTTCTTCAATCTGCTGCTACTGCAATGTTTGCCCCTGCTCATTCAAAATCAATAAAGCCCTCTCAAGCACCAAGGAAACCATTAAAAAGGTTAGGCAGAATGAGGACATGCTTGTTTCCAACAAATACTTATATGGTCATAGATGAGTGATTTACAAGCAAGCTGAATTAGGAAGATTAAGATGAATGACCATCTTCTTTTGTACAATTGGTTACATTGTGCAACATAGGGGAATATGTCTTTTGTGTATTTTGGTTATGCACTCTTGTACAAGCGCACATATGGTAGGGGTTTGAATAGAGTGCACTCTGTTATTTCGGTAAGCATAAAAAACTTAGCATCATGTACCCATGACATATTCCTTGCTCATATACAATGAATGTTTCAAGCTTCCTTTATGATGTTCATACTTCACTTACATTTTCAGCAACTTACATCAATAACAACAACACACATTTCATCCAATTCCATGTTCTCATTTCTTTCAGACTTGACAATACATTCTTTGCATTCAAAATACACAGCATCCAAAACTAAACAACCCACATACATATTTCAACCTCAATGTTACATGCACATCATAACTAAAATTGCCCCCTATGTAACTATTTTTCTTCTCAATCTAGTTTCCCCAACCCCATTGAATACAACAACAATGACAATATATATATATATATATATATATATATATATATATATATATATATATCACATTCTAAAGAATGGATTTCGAAGGAAGGGTGAGATAGATTAAAACCTATCTCTATTAGTTCCAAGCCGAATCGGATCCCTTCATTTGAGTGTGAGGATTTTAATTTATCATCAAGGTCCACTTCATCATCAAGTGCAAATGAAAGTGATCGTATTCTTGTTCCATGTGGGAGCAAGGTGATTGGTCTTGGTTTGAGTGGGAGGAAAATCAATCCAAACAGGACACAATTTGAGATTATATGAATCTATCAGATGACATGGTTGTCAGGAAGCATTCCCTCATCCATTTGGGCAATAAGGTACACGAAACTTACACAATGGAAATGAGCAAAGATGTCGTTTATGATCCTTCTAAGAACAAGTGGATTAAAGTAATGGAAATAAAATGGAGTGAATGAAGGTGAACATTTGATTGACCTTTTAGGACACAAAGTTATTTGAGAAAAGATCAGTTCTTAAATTATAAGGCTAGTGGCATAGTTGGCATAAGGTTCAACCTATTGCGAATATGGTACACACGATAGGATAAGATTAACTACAAAGAGTTTTTTTCCCTCTTATTGTGTGATTTACCCTAATTTCACCTTTCTCTGGTATAATCGCTACTTTGGATGTAAATTCACGTGATATGGTGTACAAATACTAATCTCAAAGGGGATTGAAGTGAAGTTCCACTGAAGAGGGTCACAAACATGAGGTTTGTGGACATGTGAGGTCAACTGTGACGTTAAAGTCTCTTAAACAGATTGGTATACTTGTTTTTCATAGAGTGGATATCTCTAATGGCTACACTGTGATTGATACCAAATGGTCCAAAAGCAATTTTATAGTTAAGTCATTATATGTGGATGACTTGCTAATAGCTAGAAATGGTGTAGAGTTACTAAGTAAGGTAAAAAGCCTTGTCATCATCTAACTTTAATATGATTAATATGGGTAAAGGATTGTATGCTCTTCAAGTAAAGTATTTGAGAGAATATCCACAGAGGTTGTTCTTTTTCCTAAAGAGAACAACATCAAAAGGTCTTTGAACAATCTAATACACATAACTATGGCTCTAGTAGTACTCACCTCAACAAGGGCAAGATCTTATAGTAATTTGTGTCCACACTCTGCTAGGAAAGGACCGATAAGAAGAAGTTACATTGTAAGGTGTGGTTAGAAGTCTAATGCATGACATGGTGCATATTAGACTTGGTATCTTTAAATAGATGTTAATTGGACCTGAGATTAACATAGTGGCAGACAGTAGGTAAAAATGCCATTCAACTATTTAAAATAATTAAAATTGCCACTAGAACTATTCATCTTAATTAAATTTCACTAAAATAATAAAGATAGTTAATTAATGGCATGATAATAGGCTAAAGTAGATAAAACATTTAAAAAATAGTGTCCATTGATTTTTGGACACTTGAAAGGTTTTTTAAGAAAGGGAAAGCGATAATTTATTTTGTTTTATTTCTATCTATTGCCTCCAAACCTCATCTCTGAACATTGCGAAGCCACTTTGTCACATCCTCTTCCTCTCTTCCCTCAAAATCATTGATCTTGCGAGCCCTAGAATCAAAGTTCGGAGTTGCTTCTGAAGAAGGAGAAGCATGCTCAATTCGATTGTGGGGAGTAAGTGTACTAATGTAAATTTTGTACAAATCCTAAAGGTAACTGCTGGAGTTTTCATAATTTTTTAAAGAATTTGAACTAGGTGAAAATTGAAAAATGCATAGGTGAGTTGTGTTGGTTTGGCTGTGACCATCACTATGCTTACTTAATTTTTTTCAAAGACGATTGGGCTAAGTGAAAACTGGTCTGTAATTGTAGGAAACCCTCATACTCTATTGGTTATAAATATGATTCCATTTGCCTTATTTTTGTGTCTTATTGTTTAATATGCAAAATGGCATACTTTAGTTGTTCTAAATTGTACGTGAATCATGGTGGGGAATTTTAGAGACTGCCTAATTTAATCTATATTGAGTATGAGTGTAGTGAGGTGCAAGTTGACCCTGATTTGCTAGGTGTGGATGATATTTGAGGACATTGTATCAAAATTAAGGTATGTAGAAGATAGTATAAAACTAGTTTATTTAAGTAGGCCAAACTTGCCATTTAAGGACAGTTTGGTAGCAATTGAGACTGATGAAGTGGCTAGGGAGCTAATAGGGTTGTTGGAGAATCATGAGTTTATGTGTGTATATGTTAAACATATAGATGATGAAAAGGCTAAAGGAGGGGAAGGGAATGAAGAGGGGAATGGGAGTGAACATGATTCATTCTTTGCAAATGCTGATGATGATTCTAGTGATGGGTTATGGTTAGAGCGGGATGATGTCTTCTCTTCTGATGTTGCTGATGAGGATTTAGAAGATGTTAGGGAAAAAAATAAATAAATTGAAGGAGGCGGTTGAAGCTGAGAAAACGTTTAGTAACACTGAACAGGACATAGATGAAGGAGGAGAGGTAGAGATTTATCAGGATTCAGGCAATTCTGGTAGCCCCAACACTTCTAGTGAAATGAGAATGAGGGGAAGAGTAGGAAAAGAAAAAGGAGAGTGAGGTGTCCAAGGTATGATGCCACGTCATCTAGTGATCATAAAGCCGAAATGACATTTAGGGACATGAGCAACTAAAGGAAGCTGTTGAGACTTATAGAATTCTTGGAGGGTGTAATTTGACCATCAAGAAGAGTGATAAGGTTAGGTTACAAGTGTTTTGCTTGGGTAAGGGGTGTAAGTGGAGGTTGTGGGCATGAAAGAAGACAAATGAGGCTTCTTTTGATATAAGAACTATGGATGGACTTCACACATGTATCCCTTTAAGCTTTGGGCCAGGAAAGAGGCATATGTCTTGTGATTGGTTGGTTGACACTTACATGCAGCCATTTAGATTACATCTATCTCTAAGAGCAAGGGACCTTTAAAGTATTGTTAAAGAGAAGCATAACCATAATGCCACACTATGTATGTGTGTGAGGGCTAGGAGGAAAGCTTTAGACTTTATAATTGGTGATTACATGGGGATAGCTTGGGTAGATTAGGGATTATGTATGGGAGGTATACAAGTAATATTCAGGTACAATAGTGAAGGTGATGACTTGAAAAGATCCCCAAGACTAGTATATGTTAGGATTTATGTATATATGCACAAAAGCATTGAAAAAAGGGTTCCTAGCGAGTTGTAGAAGGGCACCGCAATTAGATGCATGCCTCTTGAAGGTGGATGGACATGTCTTATGTCCAGTAGGCAAAGATGCAAATAATCAGATGTACCCTGTGGCTTGGGGTGTTGCACAAACTGAGAAGAAAGAGACATGGGGCTGGTTTTGGGAACACTTGAAGGAAAGGCTTAAGATGGGTGAGGGACATGGGTGGACTATCACCTCTGACCAACAAAATATAAGCCTATTGTTTTTGATTGATTTGATGTATTTGCAATAATTCTATTGATGATACCGTGCTGTTATTGTTTGGGATTGCTTGATTATTATTCTGTTTTAAACCTTGAACAACAGTTTATGCTTTTGTAGGGCTTTTTTGATTGCATTCTTAAGTTATTACCTGTTGTTGAGCACAGAATATGTGGTAAGCATGTTTATGTGAACTTAAGAAATCAATGAAAGGGTGTGCAATAAACGGATATATTCTGAAAAATTCCAAAATTCACTAATGAAGTACATCCAAGAAGACATATTAAGGGAATACAAGACTTAAATGCATCTCCTTGGCAGTTCTTGGGGGAAAAAGATGTTCAACATTTCTGTAGGATGTATTTTAAGCCACATGCGAAGTGTCACTCGGTAGATAACAACATGGCTAAGAGTTTTAATGGGTTCATTATGGACACATGCCTATTGTTTCTATGTTGAAGAGCATTTTCCACTCTATTATGAAAGGGATTGTAGCAAAGAAAACATGGGCAACATCTATGGAGTAAATAATTACACCTAGGATTGTGAAAAAATTAGACAAGAGGATTGATAAGGCTAGGTATTGGGAAGCAAGCAGGGTGTAACACATGGAACTGAGGGATTGATTGTGAACTTGAATAACAAGAGCCACACATGCAAGTCCTGGGAATTGAGTGGTATCCCTTGTTCCCATCCTATAGCTGTCATGGAGGAGGAGAGATTATACCCACACAACTTTGTCCATTATTGTAATTCAAGTGAATACTTGAAGATCACCTATTCCCATGCTTTAAGGCCAATAAATGGTGATGACATATGGGGAAAAGGTCGTGGGGAAATGATCACTGCCGCATACTTCAAGCCAAATAAAAAGACAATTTGTAATTTCAAAAGAAGGCTTAAAGTAGGGGAAAAAGGAAAGCCATATATGGGAAGGTTAGCTAGGAGGGTGTGAAAGTAGATTGTTTCAATTGTGGTGGGGAAGGGCACAACAAGACCACTTGTAACCAAAGACTGTTCAAGCTGAAGGTATAATTCTGAATCTTGTTAATTTATGACATTTATATAGATATATTGTCTGAAATATTGTGAATGTTTTTTAGATTAAAAAACCTAGACACAAGGGAGTGAAGATGACCACATCAAGTCATACTCCAACTATACATGACATGCCTTGTTCATTAGCTATGCCACAGGTTTAACTCTTTTGTTGTTTTGGGTTTAGGCATGTGGAGTGTATTTCATTAATTAGTTAATTTCTTTTTTGTTCATTATGGTTTTTGTTGAAATAGATTGAAGTCATGGATACACGTTGAAGTCAACCTCCCCTGTCACAATGTTGCCACTGAGTTAGTCAAGCTCCACATAGTTAGTCTCCTTAAAACTAGCCCCCTTAAGCTGTACTCCACCTCCACATAGTCAACTTCACCTAGAAAAGCCTCCATCTTCATCTATAAATGATCATAAGCAACCACCATCTTTAGTAGGAAAGGCTCACAGGCAGCCACCATCTCCATCTGCCACTACAATTAAAAAAAATTCCATGTAAAGGTCAGATTACCAAAGTCCATGTCTGCCCTTGCTACTGTAAATATTAAACAACCTGCTTCAATGTTTGCCCCTGCTGCCTTAGCCCCTCAGCTTCTTTAATCTACTGCTGCTGCTGTAATGTCTGCCCTTGCTCATTAAAAATCAAGAAATCCCTCTCAAGCACCAATGCAACCATTGAGAAGGTCAGGCAGAATGAGGACATGCTTGTTTCCAAGAAAGACTTATATGGTCATAGATTAGTGAGTTGTAAGCAAGCTGAATTAGGAAGATTAAGATGTTAAAATGATCATCATCTTTTGTACATTTTGGTTAGATTGTGCAACATAAGGGAATATTTCTTTTTTACATTTTGGTTATGCACTTTTGTGTAAGCGCTTATATGGTAGGGGTTTGAATAGAGTGCACTATGTTGTTTTGGTAAGCATAAAAAACCTAGCATCATGTACCCATTACATATTCCTTGCTTATATAAAATGAATGTCTCAAGTTTCCATCACAATGTTCCTACTTGGCTTACATTTTTAGCAACTTGGGTCAACAATAACAACATATATTTAATCCAATTTCATGCTCTTATTTATTTTAAACTTGTCAATACATTCTTTGCATTCAAAATACACATACAAAATCCAAAACTAAACAACCCACATAGATATTTCAACCTCAACATTACATATGCATTGGAACTAAAATTACCCCTATCTAACTATTTTTCTTCTCAATCTAGTTCCCCCAACCACGTTGAATACAACAACAACGATGACTAACATAATGGTCCCTCACAATATTAGTCTTTTCCTCATCTGACAGCCATTCAATTACAATTTCGGTTTCCTATTCTTTTTCTTCAGCAGTCTCACACTTTCTTTCTCAGTTTTTCTTTCTTGCCCAACCTTCTGCAACTTTTCAATCTCATTACTAAGACTCTCATTCTTCAGCATCAAAGCAACAACCATATACCTCACACTGTCGCGCAGAGCATCATTAGTCCACTCAAAGTGATTACACCTTCCAGCCATGCTGAAACTTTTTTGCACCTTGCGAACCTACTTAAGGGCTCTTAGTCATCATGCTTGTTAAAATGTCACATCTTTGACCACCAAGACAATACCGTCTGCAATTTGAGAAGTATGGATGCGATTTGCAAGCATGCCTTGAGCTGTGGGTGGACAATGTAGACATCTTCACGGTAGAATTTCTTAGGGCTTCTTGAATTTCAGTGCACTTTGAGTGTTTCATTGTGTTTCACTTTTAATTTTGCTTTTAAGGGTTTCCACTTGAAACCCTAATTATGCAATTTTAGGGTGAACAAAGAAGAATGAGGGAAAGGTTCGTTACTAAAGGCCCCAATCAACTCTTATTTTTGTTTTTTTATTTTCATATTTTTCTTTGACAATTAACAGCCAAAGCATTCAAAAAAATAACTTATTTCAACCTGCAATAGCTGGTCATTGAGTGACATGATGGCATAATTAATTTTACTGATCAAACTAGTGACATTCACTTAACATGAATAGTTCTAGTGGCTGTTTTGAGTATTTTAAATAGTTGAGTGGCATATTTATTCAAGCACTTTCAAAAGGGGTGAAATGGTCGTGATTGTGACAAGTTTAGATGAGAAACGAACGTTCAAAATATGTCTTCCAACTTAGCAATGGTGCAAAACTGGCAAGAACCAGTCATATGTTGCCTCGTTATAAGAAGAGTTTATGGCTATATCCTTAAAAGCGCAAGAATTTGTTTGGTTAGAGGGGTACTTGAATTATTTGTGGTGGACAAAATAGAACTGTCTAATAATGATTTACTGGGACAAGTTGTGATCACACGTGCTAAGGACCTTAAGTATTATCACAAGATCAAACTAATTGGACATAAAGTGCAATTTTGTGAATGATATGGTGGCACACAAAGAGAGTGAATGTAATGTACTTTTTTGTGAAGGAAATGCTTGTAGAGCCATTAAGCTAGCCCCGGTAAAGGGATGTGCTTGTTGAGCACATACAAGCTTAAGAGTTTGCGTAGATGACAATTATGCCCTAACATGTTGGTCACCAATTGTTTTCCCAACATTCATAAGTGATTGTCTAATATTATGAACTTCAAATAAGTTGTTTTATATACACTTATTGTTAAAATGTTTGAATGTGCATTCTTATTCATAGCTAGATACTTGCTGTACGTTCTTGAATGTGAAAAGTATGTCGGGTAGACTTGAGGTAAGCCCTCTCACACATGTAACTGCCTCCATTGATTTAAGTGTTGACGGGAGATGAGAAAAGATTTTAAGTAAAATTATCACAAGAATAATCATGAGAACCCAACAATTTAAAATCACGAATGTCGCCTTGATACTGATAAAGGGTCTTAAAATGAATTTTAAATGGTTTACCTCAAAGAGGCCAGTTGTGAGTTCAAGTTAATGAGTAGATTTAGGAACTACATTTGGACAATAAGGTGTCCAAATATCATATGTATAACATTTTTGGTAAAAAAATCAAAAGATATACAACCCGTAGGAAAAGAGAGAATGTTGTATCAATGTTTCACACCATGTGTGCGAGATATGACAAATTAGGTTAATATAAGTCAAATCTCTACTTCTATCTGTGTGAGACCCGATAAGGTTATTGTACGAGATTTTCAAATGGAAATTTAAACGCCGTAAGTGTACAACTTTTGTCATAGTACTTAAGGGTCCTGTCCTCAGGGACGGGGATGACATTAAGGTCACAAAATGAAGTTAAACTAGCATAATAGCCTAAACTAATCAAGAATCAGACAAATAAGAACTAAAATAATTAAAACGACATGACTATAATGCCTAAGAGTATCAACTAAATAAAACTCACTAAGCTAACAAAACAAATAACAAAATCCACTAACTTGCCTAACTTTAAAGGTGAGCAAATGACAACCTATCTGATTCCCAAGTGCCACGATCATTAACATAAAAAACCAAATCAAGGAAGCTAAATACTACAGTTAAAATGTTTAAACTGAATTAAAACACAAGACTAACCAAAGCTTCCACATCAAGCTCAGATAATCAATAATCAAAACCCAAACCAAATTCATCTATCATGGATTAAAAACAGGGGATGGAGATTGTAATTGAACAAACCTGGGTAAGAAACAAGGTAGGGAGATTGAGCACTCATCACCCCGGAAACTGAAAGCATTTAGCACCCAGATCATAGCCAAGAAGTGTAATGAAAAGAGAAGGCAGAGAGAAGGAGGCAATAGGGGTGTCCTGGCTGGAAGCTCTACCTAACTCATCTCTCACCAACCTCCATTCAGGAATAACTAGGCACAACAAATTTAAAAGTCAGCTTCATCATAACTACACTGAACCAAACAAGAAATTGTAAACCACTTATACCCAGCCTAAAACCCAGAAACCGAGAATAACATGGGGAGGGTGCACATTTGAGCAACAACTGAACCAAATCAACCCATTCACAATCAAACTCAACTTTAATCAAAGCTCACCAGCCCATTGCACATAAATTTTAAACAGAAACTAAAAAGAAGAATTTGAAAATCAGAATGAAAATGCGAAAACAAAGGGAAAAGTGAAGTGAACGAAAATTAGTATTCAAGCCAAAATTACGCTACTCGAATCACAAATCATCCAATAGGCACTAAAATTTACAAATCTACACTAATTATATGAAATTCAAAACTGAAAATTGGGTCTAGAATTAGAAATTGAAACAGACAAAAATGAAACAAACCCTAAAATTTCTAAAACGAAACTTGGAATTTAGCCCTAAAAACATGTAAAAATAAACTAAAAATTAAATCCTAAAACCCCAGCTTGCTGCAAATCGGATGGCAGCTTCTCCTTTTAAGCTCCTTACTTCCTCTACATAGCCATCGATTTGGGGATGATGTGGATGATGGTGATGGATGTTGCGCTAGCCGGGGGGTAATTTGGTGTTGGTGGATTACAAAGATGATGGTGGATACGAAGATGTTGGAGGTGGCATAATGCTGATGTTGATGCTGTCGTTGGTTTCAGAGAGGGAACTCAGATGGGGGGAGATATTGAGGTGTTTCGAGGTAGAGGAGAGAGAAAGAAGTAGAAGAGGGGGTGGGTAGGCGGTCACATGCGAGGCATGAGGGATGGGGGTTGGTATGGTTTTGGGTTTTATTTTTTCATTTTCCTTTTTTTCATTCATTTCTGCTGCATGTTGGGCTAAGTGAGAAATGACATGTTGGACTTGATTTCATTGAACCCAATTCTCCAATTTCAGCATCATTTTCACATTTTTCATGAATTAATGCCTAGCCTACAAAATAATAAAACTCAAATAGAAATGTAAAAATCATACTTATTAAGAGCTAAATTATGTGTGAAAATATTACAAAAATTATCGTAATTTTGGTGCAATCGAATATCCACATGCCTAGATTTTGCTCGTCCTCGAGTAAAACCAATAAACTACCTAAAAAGAAATGAAAAATAAGAAAAAGAAAATCCCAACTCTCTTTTATAGGAATCACGGTTGCATTTAGCGTGTGCAACAAACCCTTTAAACCCCTCGATTTTTCAAATGGACGAGTGATATCTCATGAGGGTTTTCAAGTGAGATACCTACAAAATCATTTAAAAAACAAAGGAAAATCTTTTTGGGTTTTCAAAGCATGAACATATATACAAGTAATTGGGGAAATTATGTACATGACTTAGGCAACTGCATCACCCTAATAATCAAATCACCAAATTATATACAAATAGAGTTCATAATCAAGAAATAACTAAGTGATAAAATGCATCCCAACTCTCATTCTTTACCCAACATATAATATGCAATGATATATACACCTTGTTGCATGTGCAAATGTGTGCCACTCCTTATGAATTAAGTTGCTAACATTGGTACAATCCCTATTTCTTTACCTAATTTCCTTCTTCGATCCCTTTTCCCCTTTTTTTCAAGAATAATAACGTACACACCCTAAACTTACTTGATTTACAAATATTTGGGCCTTCCCTAAAGAGGTTTTATTAGAATGTGCAATGCACTTATTTCATTGCCCAAATAGACGTGTAATCATGTAAAATAGCACATATTCCACCAGTTCAAGATATGAAATAAATACAGGGGCTTTGAACATTGGTGCCATCTTTTTTTTCCCCAAATTTTAGGCTTTTATTTTCTCTTTTTTTATTTTTTTTGCATTTTTCAATAGTTTAGACATCAATTTCGACAAACAAAAAGTTCACATGCCAACTTAACAACTAAACTCAAAGAATTGATAGTAAAGTGAGCAAGGTAGGCACAAAATCACACATATGAGATGGGTTATTATGAAAAGTCGAATCTACATCGCCAACTACACATCTCATCATATAAATTCTATCTACATATACGTCAATAATTTAGCACATGGGACCAAAACCACCGAAGAAGGAACACAAATCCGCAAAGAAAAGAAAAATCTTTTTGAATTTTTCAAAATATTTTGAAAAATATATGCAAATGGGCACCGCACCCCACACCAAAACTCCACAATGTCCTCATTGTCGGAACTAAGGTGCCAGAAAGAAATCATATAAGCTACACAACTATGAAACCGACACAGACTCATAGGTATATACAAACTTGGACACCACCAAAACACAAAAGAAAAAAAAACTATAAAAGAAAATTGAAATCAAAATCACCAAAATAAAACCAAATCAAAACCAAGGAACTACTAAATACAAACAAAACAAAACCTTAAACAAAAAAAGACACAAAACAAAAGAAAAACAAAATATAAAACCAACAAAACAAAATAAATGTACTAACACATATTTACAAAAACATACAACAAATAAACAAAAACATACAAAACCAAAACTAAATAAGGGTCTACTAATAAAACAAACAAGATCAAAGCCAAAAACGCAAAGATTAACACATATTCACAAGCCAAATACACCACTAATAACAAAATATATAAACAAACAAAGGTGATCATAGCCAACTCGGTTCAATAAATCCCAAATTTGTCCTTAAAATTGACTACCCACGCAATCACAATCCTAAATATTCACAACCATGTACCAAAAAGAAAAGAAATAAAAGAAGAGAAAACGAAGGGTATGGAAATAGTGGAACGAACATACTAGGTTGGGTACTGGATTTACCCAAACTAATACCTCACTCAGATGATGTCGAGGACGTCCATGGAGCATCAACGACTCCATCTCAGCTTACAAGCTGCAACTCATATCAAAACCCACGAAAGCTCACAACAGCTTGTCAAATAATCGAGAACAATCCTCACAAAAATTAAGGTAGTAATAAATAGGAGGTGTAGCCCAAATGAAGTGTATAAGTGGTATGCAATTCAAGGCTCTCTTGAGCTTATCAAAGCTCTTTGCCCAATCAAAAGAGACATGTGTATATGGAAAATTAGACACACGAGTCAATGACCTGATAATGATGTGACTATATGAATGCATAAACCATCTAGAGTAGTATGAATGACCTAAATGAAGTCCAACATCTTTAAGAGGGGAAGAAAGAGGACATCGACAAAGCCAATCAAGTGAGATATAAAAATCAATGCCTATAGGATGGCCTAAAGTCAAGTTCTTCACCTTAAAGTGATCCTCGAGTCTCTCTATGTCAATATCATCAATAGTCTAATCTAAACAAGGACTTCCAAGCATAAAAATTTCAGACTCTATAAAAGTAGCCTTGGGAGGGTCTAAAGAAGGGTGAACAATGGAGAGGGAAGAAGGAAGGGATGAAATAGGAGGGAAGAGAGCTAAGTCAAGGGAAGACTTCATGGGATCAATAAGCTCCTGAGGAGGTGTAACATCACTAGCCTCCACAATAGAAGACTCATCAAGTGATCGATCCTCAGTAAATGTATCCTCTAACTCAACAAATATGCCACACTGATCATCAAAACTAACATTAGTCTCAAATCCATCTCCCTCCTCAAGGTCTCCTAATGGAGCCAAAGGAAGAGACGAATCATGAATGGTGAGACTACCCTTAGGGGCGTTGCTAACTGTGTTAAACTCTAGGAAGGGCCCACCTACTAAAGGAGATAAGGGATCACTCACTTCCTCGAGGTCTTCATAATGTGTATCATCATGAAAAGCATGCCCTAAAGGCATCGAAGCCCCCGTCCTAACATCAATGTCCTCACTAGACCTGACCTAGGTGTAGAAGAGCCTAAACTAAGGTTAGTCTTGAGTAAATTATGCAAGTAAAGCTCCCTATTAAAAGCGGCCAACGCCTTTAATTTGTGTGGCCTTCCAAGTAGTGGATAGGAATCAACATCATGGTCAAATGAATCATAATAATCACAATGATAGTGCTCATAAGATATATCCCCAAACTGACTCTCATCTAAAGGTATAACAAGCATCACATAAGGGTTTGAAATGGGATGACTAAAGGTCTCTCTAGCATTGTCATACTCCCAAGTACCATGAACCAAATATTCAAATAAATCCCTAATTTTATCCAAAGTCTTAGTGAACAAACATCCCAAACTCCCAGGGTACATAGTCTCAACATCACCCGATATTCATCATTAAGATCCTTAAAAATCACTTGGAATATTTCCCATTTCTCTAAATATTCAACACATTGAGCACGAAATTCATTCAATCTACTCAAATATCGCGTAAATACTTCATGCTCAAATTGGGGAAATAGAAAATTGCCCTTTGTTTTTTTAAAATTTTCTTTCAAGCTTTTCAATTTTTGGTGATTTTCAAATTTTTCTAATTTTTATGAATTTTGACTTTTCTAATTTTTTTGGATTTTTTTTCAAGAAATGAACTGAACTAAGTCAATAGTAACAACAAAATGAACAAAGAAAAACAAAATATATACAATGAATAAGAAAGTAGCAAAGAAAAAGAAAGTGTGACCCAAGCTCATGTCGTTGTCCGGAGCAACGGCGCCAAAACCTTGTATGAGATTTTCAAAAGGAAATTTAAATACCACAAGTTTGCGACTTTTGTCACAGTACTTGAGGGGCATCTCCTCCAGGATGGGGGTGAAAGTTAGGTCACATAATTAAGTTAAACTACCATAATAGCATAAAGTAACCAAGAATCAAACAAATGAGCGCTAAAACAATTAAAATGACATGACTACAAATTCTTATGGCCTTGCGGAGAAGGACTCGCACAATAGTCATAAACTTCTACCTTCTCATATTTCTCTTCATCAAACCCACAGTAACATACTGACAATGGGAGTTTATAAGATCATGATGGAGATCATCTTATTGTAGGGCACCCAGATACCACCTTAAATGTCATGAGCCTCCATATGGAAACAACTTTGAACCCTATTGTCTCACAATTATCATCAGCTCAAGTGCCAGTTACATAAGTCTTCAAATGAGAAAGAATAGAACGCTTGTGAAAAATGGTTAACTCTTTCAAGTTATTCATTAAATAATTGCTTCTAGCACCTTGAACATTCAACACAAATAGCTTGACCATATTCTGATGCATATGAATCTTCTTTCGTGTTGCATGATTGATTGAGCATTGGGGATACATGAGCCCTGGACTCTTTCTAAAGGATAAATGGAGTGATGTCATATCCAAGGTTAATTTGGACTTGATAATGGTTAAGAGCAAAACCTCCTACTTCTCTAAGTCCCAAAGGGGGCAAAAGGTTATCCTTGATTAGATGGTTTCCTTGAACAAGATGGGAAGGAGGGGACAAGGGAGCCTTGCTATGTCGTTGTGTAGCAAAAATAGGTAGGACAGGGTTAAACTTTGAAGTTCATGGTTGAGAAGTATTAATCTTGTGATTTTGCGCTCTAAAAGAAGTAATTTGAACAAATAAGGATATTTAAAGGGCAATAATTTCATGTTAAATAGATTAAGGGTTAGATGAACGACCTAAACCACAAAGGGTTTGGTTATGGCTTAAATGATTTAAGGTGTTAGATTGATCATCAAATTCTAGGACCAAAGAGTTTCTTTGGGACGAACCTTTGGTTGGCTTATAGGGCTAGCTCTTTGGGCTATTGGTGGTGATTGGGGAAAAATTCAATTTTTCCCAAATGGGCCCAAGCAAGTCGGACCCCCAGACCAGGCCTATATCCGGGGATAACGGGCCCTCCCTGGAGGCTTCCTCAGCCCCACGTCTGAAATAAGGGGCCCTGAGACGCAACCCTAGGGGCTCCCCTTAGGGTCCTTCGATACCTGACCGGCGGCCCACACGGGCACCCCAGGTGAGATTACAGTTTTGCCCTTTTTCCCGAGACAACTGTAAATAGTCACCTACCTACCTCGGGAAAGAGGTTGGCCGATAGATACTCTGAATTCTCTTTGCATTCTCTCTCTCTCTTTTGACCATTGACTTGAACCTAGAATTGACTTTGTTGTATCTGCCGAGGGTCTGAGCTAAGACTCAATTTAAGAGTGAAAGCTTACAATCCAAGGGAAGATACAATCAAGGGAAAACCAAGGAAAATGGCACATAATATGTTGGTTGTGAGACAACAAACATGTGAGGGAGGAATGGAACTTAGAATCAAGGGATTCTAAGTGAAAATCAAAAGGGAAATTGATGTAATTTGATGTATATCACAAGGGATTGAAGGAACCAAGTTACAAGCTACCAAGAACATGAAACAAACAAGTGAAACCACACGAAATAAGGGTGGCACGGTCGTGCTTCATGGCATGGGGTGGCCGTGCCACTTTGCTGCCATGCACGCCAAGCTTGGTGAGACTTCACGGTTTGAAACGAGCTTTGTGTTTTGGTTGAAAGCTAAACCAAAGGGGATAGCTTTAGCCTTGGTTAAGCATAGGAATGGATATGTGAGTGGCTTGTAAATGAGGGAAAGCGGAAGAGAAGTAAAGTAAGATTTACTAACTCAAAATTAAAGCTAGCAAACTCACTTTAACTCTCTTTGAATCCTTGAGTATAAACACCAAATGAGATAGAACTAAACTCAATGTTTGGATACAGAAACACCACCAAACTCAAGTTTAGGGCCCTTAATCTTGATTAAGATACAGATATCACCACTTAATCAAGGTTAAGACTATACTTGATCACCGCCTTAACCGGCTTAGCTAAGGATAAACAAGTTTAGTATTTGAGTGTGCCTAAGCACGAAAGCACAAATGCTCTCAACTTTATGTTTGATTCAAATCTGGTTGTTCATACAAGGGGGCATGTGATGCTTCTTAAATAGGCCTAATCTAGCAAGCAAGCAAGCATACATACACCACTACCTTTCTTACTAGTTAGGAAAGGTATTAAGAGCTAATACAAACTGATTTGTGCTAAACTAAGTACAAGCTTGCTTAAACTAATCTAATACATTCTAAGCATAAAGTAAACCAATACCAAAGCTTATTATACATTAATCAACTCATAACTAAGCTTAATATATGCTGAATGCTAGCTAAATTCCCATTGGTTAGCTGAAAAGGAAGTGTTACTTTACGGCTAGCCAATCACGCACAAGAGACCAAAGTTTGCTGCTTGTTTCTTCATTGGTTAAACATTTAAAGGCAGCAACCTATCCTAGAGAGCCTTGGGACATGTGCCTTGTCTTGGAAAGTGTGCCAATCAACTTGCTAGTGAAAGAGTTGGCTATTTTGATGTGAAGAAAACCGGGCTATGCAAACTGGGTTCAAGGGCCGATTCTGTCCAGTTTTGGAGCAAACTTTAAGCTGATGAAAAGTGAGTATGATTTGGTTTTCAGGCCATGGGGGGTAACTTTGGGATGTGTATAAACGCCACCACAAAGAAATCAAGGTTATGACATTTTTAAGTAGGGTAATTAGGCTTAAACATTTTACTATGCAGATTAGAGCCAAATCTGATCGGTTTGGGAAAAGTCCTTGATCTCTCATCCTCTTGTGGGTATGATTGAAAAATAATGCTTGGACCTGAAAGTAGACATCTTGAGGATTCCAAAAATGTGTAAATTCAAGACTTCAGCCTTAATATAGCTTAAGTTATAAGATAAACAAAACCGTGCTTATTCTGGTCCTGCTGGGCAGTTTGGACACCTTGGGTTTATTGGCTAATTTGAATGGGAAAATGAAGTCCAAATGGGATGAAACTTTTTTTATTGGAAAGCTGACATCTTGAACTTCATGTCCAATGAAAAATATTAAACTTAAACCCTTAGGAGGCTTGAGTAATTAAGCACACAAAAGTGGGTTAGCTGCTGGAATGAACCCTTGCCCTGCAGTTTCAATGCTTAAACAAAACTTGGATGAATTATTCACCTTTAACTAGCATAATAAGATTACATAATTGATTTGTTTCCTTTTAAATCAAAGGGGATGGAGGGATATCCATTAGACTTGACCATCAGAGAGGCGTTCCCCGGTCTACAACCCGTGGTTGTCCTTTTTATAGGTGGGGCCGCTCTAAGAAGAGGACATTAGGTGTTGCGCGCCAGCTATCAAGTAAACCCTCTCCTTCATCCCACGTCATCATCAACCGTACCCCAGAGATTTGCTTCGGAATCAAATTAGCGCCGTCTGTAGGGAGGGAACAGTAGCGATGGTAGTGAGCGAGGCAACACGGGCACGAACTCGCAGGGATAAGGCCCCCGCGGGTAATACCTCTGCGCCTCTTGAGGTGCAGGATGCTTCCGAGAGTTCACGGGCGAACCCTCGAGCGGTTAGCCCATCTCTTCCTGAACGAGAGGTGTACGTAACGGTGGACGCTCTGAAAAACTTCATGTCGACCATGACGAACGCCATCACCTACCAAGTTACAGAACAGGTCAGAAGAGCAATGGAGGGGGCTAACTCAGCCAGGCTGCTTCCCCACTTTGACTACGTACCGGCTCATGGTGGTGACCCTCCCACCGATCGGAGCGAATACCGTTCCCCCATCACATGGAGTGGGGACGAGAAGTGTCTCGATCAGACCAGAGCGGTCGGCCTTATGAGGAGCCATCAGGTCGAAAGCGGCGTTGGGACCAACTGGTCACCCTACATAGGGGGCTACGACAAAATCAACGACTGGTTCCACACCTTATGTAACCCATTCCCAGCGGACTGCTTGGTATGAGGTACAGGAATAGACCTCCAGGCCTCGGGGGGAAGTCTCTGGTAGGCGCCGACCTAGCCTGGAGAGCTCCGTTCAAAGGGAGTGCACCCGAAGTCTACCCTCAAGGGAGGCACGCGGTTAGGAGCCGCGTCGCATTGACTGGTCTCTCCCTAGATCTTCAAGGCATGGACGAGGGAGGGCGAGTCCTTCTATCGTTGAGGTCGAACGTCAGCCTGAAACCCTCGTCAAGGTGTCGGGCACAGCTGCTCGGTCGAGCATTCCCCTATTCATTACTCCGTTCAGCGCAGAAATAATTAATGCTCCGCACTATGGGAAGGTTAAGATGCCCACATTAGACCTCTATAATGGGACGGTGGACCCTGAAGAGCATCTAGGGGTCTACAAGGCACAGATGTATATGTAAGATGTTGACAATGCTACTTATCGCTACTATTTTCCTGCCACTTTGAAGGGAGTGGCACAGTCCTGGTTTAACGGTCTACCACCGAGGAGCATCACTTGTTTACAAGACTTGGCTGACAAGTTCGTTAGCTAATTCATTGCTAGCCGTAAGGAAAGGAGAACCGACATCCACCTGTCGAAGATCAAGCAGGGGCCGCAAGAGTCCCTCGCTGAATTTGTCAAGCCCTTCCACCAGGAGGCGGTACTGATTCCAGATTTGGAGAACGGGGTGGCCTACACCTCCTTCTTGAACGGTCTTAAGAGTGGCCGCTTCAAGTTTTCATTGGCTGAACAGAAGGAAATGACCCTAGTTGAAGCCCTGAGGAAGGTCGCAGACTTCATTCGCATCATTGAAATCTGCGCCGACAGCTCTGACTCCCCGAAGAAGGGTAGGATCCTGGGGGAGAAGAATTTTAATCGTGGAGACAGAAACCCTACCCCTCGGGAGAGGAGTTCGTAGTTCGAGGCGAATGATCCTCAGTTCAACACTGATGCCAGGAGCATCCTCATGGAGGTGAGGGGACACCCCATGCTCTGAAGACCGCCTCCTATGACCGCACCTCCTAAATCATAGAACGCCCGGAAATATTGTGACTTCTATGAGCAGACCAGAAACACCACGACTGAATGCCGAGAGTTGAAGAAAGCCCTTTAAGAATTGGCGAATAAGGGTCAGATTGATCGGTTTCTGAAGAGGGGGCCGCATTTCCTTCGACGGGAGCAGGAGCCTGCTCAACCCCAACTGCGGGATGAGGAGTGCTCGACAGAGGTCGTGGCCACTATAGCTGGGGCTATGCGGAAATGATAACTTGGTCAGCCTGGAAAGCTCAGCTCAGGAGCGTACAACAGTTGCTTACCATGGCGCACGGACCTCGTGTGATGGTTCCCATAATAGTGTTTGGCGAAAAAGAGGTCCTGCAGTTTACCTCCCCCCATAACGACCCCCTGGTCGTTGACATGAAGATAGCAAACGCTATTGTTAGGAGGATTCTGATCGACACGGGTAGCTCAGTTGACATCATAACTTGGGATTGTCTCAAGAAGCTGTCGTACCCCGAACGCGATATCGTCCCTTTGGTGCACCTAATCTTGGGCTTCAGCGGACAAGAAGTGAGTCTTATGGGGATGATCCGACTTCCGGTGCGCGTTGGCAACAAGCTTAAATCCAAGAACCTGGAGGTTGACTTTTTGGTCGTTGATGTACCCACGACCTATAATGTAATACTGGGGCGGCTAACCCCTCACAAGGTAAAGGCTGTCATCACATACCTCCTCCAGCTTCAATTTGAGGCTGATGACAGTAGCATTGGTGAAATGCATGGGGACCAACGAACGGGCCGAGAATGTTGTTTGGTGAGTATTCGACCCTTGGTAGAGCGTGCAAGGGAGCACAGACTGGATTGTTCGCCCCAAGCGGAGAAGCTGGAGAAGACTGGACCGACCCCCGTGGTCCCGAAAGCCTTGGTCATCCATACCCTCACCTTAACGAAACCCCCGGGGCCTCGGCTTGAGGCAACGGGCCAGATGGAGCAAGTACCGCTTGATGAAGGGCAGCCCGAACGTACCGTTCAGCTTGGTTAGGATATCACGACCCCTGATCGTCAGTCATTGCTCTACCTCTTACGGGAGTACAAAGACATCGTCGCGTTCGTACCCGAAGAAATGCCCGACATTGCCCTGGTCGTGATCGAACACCGGCTGAATGTGGACCCTCGCCACCTGCCGGTCATAAAAAAGAAACGCCACATTGCCCTGGAGAGAGTTGTCGAGGCCAACGCTGAGGTAACGAAGTTACTGGAAGCTGGGTTCATTCGAGAATGCCAATACCTTGAATGGATCTCGAATGTGTTGTTAGTGAAGAAACCCAACGGAACTTGGAGGATGTGTATGGATGTTTGAGCCAAAAATGTGCTATTTTTAAGGTACTGTTATACCTGTTTTATGCTTGTTTTAATAATAATTTTTAGGTTTTAATAGGAGATTATTTTATTTTGTAGATTTTGAATAAATGCGAAAAAGGGTTTAAATGGCGGAAAAAGTGAGAAAAATAGAAGAATTGTCGGAGGTTGAAGAACCGGGCCAAAAATCCATGAAAAACCGGCCAAAGAAAGAAGAAGAAAAGGAAAAAAATCAGACCGGTCCAGTGAACCGGACCGATCGGTTCAGCTGGACCGGTCCACTAAAACCCCCATCCCTTTCTCGCGTTTTTCTCTCTCCTCATTCGACCCCTGCTTCTTCTTCTCTGTCTTCAACCCGAAACCCAGCCCAGTAACCCTGTTTCACCATCTTCCACCACCCAGAACCCTCATCCTCTTCGAACCCCGTTCTCCCTTACCCCGTTCTTCTCTCTCGCCCACTGAATCAACCAAAACCACCCCAGCCCACCGTTCCCAGAAACCCAGACCCTTCCCAGAACCTTCGAACCTCCATCTCGCTCCACTCTCTTTCTACCTCGTCATCTCTCTCTCTCGCTCTTATCCCTTATCCCAAACCCAGAAACCACCCCAACCCACGGTTTTACTTCCCGTCTTCGAAACCCCATCCCACCACCCGTCAACCACGCTCTAAACACCAGCAAAGCACCTCGCCATCCCCATCACCACCATCCACGCTAGCAAGCAGATCAACTGTGGAAAATTGAAGGAGGTTTCGGGTATAAAGCAAGGTGAAGACGCCAGTGAAAGGGAGGTTTTTTTTAGGTATAATTTGCTTTAAAATTCTCGCTACCTAGGTTTCGAATTTGAGTTTGTTTTCGCAATCCTTAGCAGATTATTAAGTTTAATTTCGTGTTTTAGGGTTAGGATTTCAGTTTTTCGCGATTAGGGTTTCTGTTAGTCAGTCACAATTTGATGTATTCGGTCCTGAGTTTCATGAATTTCTGATGTAATTCGAACCTTCAATCAATTTTATGAGAAATTTCGTTCAAGTTGTTGAAGAATTTCGCATTCGTTATCTACTCTTCCTCCCCTGTTTCGTGCAGTTCATGTTTGTGAGCTTGAATGTGTGTTAATGGCGACTCAGCCATTGTGGCTAGTTGAGGCTGAGCTGCAAAGTGTTGAGGCCTAGACTAGCATTAGTGTAATTCCCCTCCCCTTCCTCCGTACCTCTGCTTCGGTTTTGCTAGTGAAGTTCACCTTTTTCGACCCTGCCCTCTTCTTTGAGTTCTGATGGTTGCAAGTGAGGAGCCACGTCTTGATGTTAATCGATCTTCTGGGTAATCTCTTTCCGATGCTGCTTGCTGCTGCTTGATCCCATTTTCCCTTTCCCCTGTTTTCTTGCTGTTGTTTTGCTCTTCCCTGCTGATGTTCTGTTCTTCTGCTTCGATTTAGTTTCCCCCTCCCCTGTTTTTGCTGCTGCTATTCTGTTTTCTCTGCTTAGGTTATGTTTGGCCTGAAAATGAATGTTGGATGATTGAGTAGTAAGGATGCTGGTTTAGGTTTTGTTTTGGTTATGTTGGTTGGTTTAGGTTCTATTTTGGTTATGTTGGTTCAGGTTGCTTGCTAATTTGCTTCATTTTGGTCCTTTTAGTTTATGCCTTGGTTTTGATTGCTGGTTTGCAAGATTGGGTTCTGTTCAGTGTGTTAGTTGAAATCGTGTGGTTAGTAGCTAAATCATGCTTAGTTCAATTTTAGTTTGGTTTAACTTGGATAATCGTTATAATGTTTAGTTTAGGTTTAGATTGTTTAGGTTATTAGATTGCTTTAAGTAATTCCATTTAGTTTAGTTAATCAGTTAGTGACCAAAAATGTCACGTCTTCCCTGAGGACCGACCCTCTAATTATTACAATGATATCGTATG
>JACYFF010031957.1:54849439-54918864 GCA_017589665.1 Selenicereus undatus
AGATTGCTTTAAGTAATTCCATTTAGTTTAGTTAATCAGTTAGTGACAAAAAATCTCACGTCTTCCCTGAGGACCGACCCTCTAAGTATTACAATGATATCGTATGCTTGAGGTTTAAATTTAGTTCAGTTCACATTCCCTAATAAAAACCCTCAACAGTGGATTTCACGGATCTGAATAAGGCTTGCCCAAAGGATAGCTACCCATTGCCAAAAATTGACAAGTTAGTGGACGCCACGACAGGGCATGCCTTGTTGAGCTTCATGGACGCTCTTCTCGGGGTATCACCAGATACCTCTCTGCCCAGAGGATCAAGAAAAGACCGTGTTCATCTCTGGCCGCAACCTCCACTGTTATAGAATGATGCCCTTTGGGTTAAAGAATGCAGGGGCCACGTACTAGCACTTGATGAACAAACTGTTTGAGCCCCTCATTGGCCAAACCATGGAAGTCTACGTTGACGATATGATAGTCAAAAGCAAGACCGAGGGGGATCATGGCGACGACCTGCGAAGGGTGTTTGACATACTACAGGTGTTCAGTATGAAGCTTAACCCCAAGAAATATGTCTTTGGGGTGCGGTCGGGTAAATTCCTTGGCTTCTTGATCAGCAGCCGTAGAATCGAAGCTAACCCAGACAAAATTCAGGCCGTCCTTGACATGAAGCTGCCTCGGAATATAAGAGAAGTTCAACGTCTAACCGGCTGCATCACCGCTTTAGGAAGATTTATGTCACGGTCCGCGGATAAGTGCCAACCATTCTTCCGTGTCCTACGACAGCGGGCAAATTTCGCTTGGGACTAACAGGCGGACGAGGCCTTCTAGGCGTTAAAAGCCTACCTGACCCAATTACCCAAGATCACCAGTTCCCTGGAAGGGGAGGTCTTGGTATTATATTTGGCTGTCTCAGAGCACGCGGTCAGTGCTATTCTCGTGGTCAAATGGGCAAAGGAGTAGATCCCTGTGTACTGAGTAAGCCAGGCTTTGGCAGGGGCGGAGGTGAACTACCCTCTCATTGAAAAATTCGCGTATGCCTTAGTGATGGCTAGCCGAAAGCTGAGGCCTTACTTCGAGGCTCACAAGATCTTAGTCCTAACGGATCAGCCCTTGAGGAACGTCCTTCAAAAGTTAGATACCTCGGGACGGCTCATAAAATGGGCCGTCGAACTCTCTCGCTATGGCCTGACCTTCGAGCCATAGAGGGCCATCAAGGCCCAAGCGTTGGCTAATTTTCTAGCCAAGAGCATGACGCCCGTAGAAGAAGGGGATTCATGCTCGCAGCCCTGGAACCTGTACGTAGATGGCTCGTCCACTAAGGATGGGAGTGGAGCCGACCTCATCATTGAAAGTCCCACTGGGGCATGGTACGAGCTTGCTCTAAAGTTCATGTTTAAGGCATCCAATAATGAAGCTGAGTACAATGCCCTCATCGCGGGGATAGAGTTATGTTACACTGCGGGAGCTGATTCCGTCTAAGCCTTCTCTGACTCCCAGTTAGTCGTTAGCCAGCGCAACGACGCATATGGAGCAAAGGACAACACTATGGCCGCCTATGTTCGACAAGTACAGGAAGCCACTAAGTTGCTAAAATATTTTGCAATCACGCACATACCCCGATCGAAAAACCGATAGGTTGACGCCTTGTCAAAGTTAGCAAGCTCATCCGATGACCAAGAAGCCCAAAAACATTCAATGGGAGACCCTCATGGAGAGGAGCATTGATCCGCATGAGGTACTATGGTTAGATAGGAGCTCGACATGGATGGATCCCATCTGCGCGTACCTCATGGACGGTACCCTACCTTTGGATCCCAAAGAAGCAGACAAGGTGAAGAAGAGATCGAACTGGTTTATCCTGTACGAGGGGATCCTATACAAAAGATCTTTTGCCCGTCCCCTCTTACGCTGTGTAACCTCGGAGCAAGGGAAAAGGATATTGGAGGAATTACATGAAGGCATGTGCAGCATACATACTGGGGGTCGTGCCCTAGCTGTCACGGCAATCTGGGTTAGCTACTACTGGCCTAGCCTGCAGGAGGATGCCATGATGTTAGTGAGGACTTGCGACAAATGTCAGAAGTTCGCCCCCATCCAACGAGTACCCACCACGCCTATGACACCAATTGTCATCCCTCTGCTATTTGCCACCTGGGGAATGGATATCCTCAGTCCCTTCCCCAAAGCTACGGGACAACGTAAGTATCTCTTCGTGGCAGTCGATTACTTCACCAAGTGGATAGAAGCCGAGGCTGTAGCCCTTATAACAGCTGCTGAGGTACGAAGGTGATGGAGACCCATCCATGACCATGATTACCTACCCTCAAGGTGGTCCAAAACAATCAGATTCAATGGCTAAAGTGCAAAGGACATGCCTAGTTTGCCTTAGTCCTTTTCAGTCTTCATCCCGTTTTCAGCCTGTGCACAAGCTCAGTTTTGTGCACCTTTTTACGTGACCTTCCGATGGGTATGATTGGGATGCAGTAGGCCTAAATTTAAGTTTAAGATGTGTTCTTTCCAATAAGACTAGTTTCAAGTGAGTTGGAGGTCATTTGCTACCTCAAATCAGTCGTTGAAGTCAAGTGCTCAAAACTATTTCAGTTCTGCCCAGTTCTGGAAATGGGTCTGTTTGGACGCCCAAAGCTCCTCCCTGTTGACTGAAAATTTTATGGCTTGAAAGTACATTAAAAATATTATTAGGTGGCCATAAAAAAACTCAGCCAAATTACTCACTTGAGGAGTTATTAACCAGCAAATTAAGGGAAGAAAATCCCTTTTATCCCGGGTACAAATAGCCGGTTGTCCTTTTGTCCTTTGAGGTGATTTGCTTCAATCAAAGTACTAATCCACATGCAAATGACTTGATTAGAGTGCAAAGCTGCTGTTTGAGGTCTCCTAAGCTCCCAAGGTTGACACCTAAGCTTCAAGATCAACAATGAAGATGTGTCAAGCCACGGTTTAATCTAATCGTTTTTGTGTTGTTTTGATTTCCGAGTTTTAGCCTAGTTTAGCTTCTAATTTGACTTTGTAAGCTGAATGTGTGTGTTTAGGAGGATTATAAGACCTCCCTTGCTACCTTGTATGAGAGTTAGTGGATGTTTATGCAAAGAAGTTGAGCCTTAGCTCCTTTGAACTCTCAAACTCTCTTCTAGCTTATCTCTATCTTTGGCCGGGTAGGGTGGTGTTCTAGCAAGAGTATTGACTTCTTCTTGGTGGTGTTTCTGTATCCAAGAGGTTGTTAAGGGCCCTAGCATAAACCTTGGTTGTGTTCCTGTATCCAAGTGAGGTGCTAGATTCGGTTCCAATCATAAAACTATCCTAGTCTGAGTTTGTGTTTACAAAGAAAGTTTGAATCCGTTGGTTCTCTTTAAATTCTGTTTTGGTTTGCTTTGATAGTTCCCAAAAATATACATCAGAAGATTCATTTGGCAAAACATTATCACCTGTTTCGGCATCCCCCGGGCCATTATCTTTGATAACGGCAGACACTTCGATACTAGTAAGCTCACGGATTATCTGAGCAATTTGGACCGTTAGGTGTGGTTCACGGCAGCGGCTCACCCTCAGACCAATGGCCAGGCCAAGGCGACCAATAGGTTTATCCTCCATGGCGTACTGAAGAAACTTGACGATGCAAAAGGAAATTGGGCCGACGAATTGTATGGCGTCCTATGGTCTCTCTGCACCACTGGCAAAAGCGCTACTGGTGAAGCCCCTTTCATGCTCGCTTACGGTTCCGAAGCTGTTTTACCAGTAGAGGTCGCCCTTTACACTCACCGGCTAACTACTTTCCAAGAGGAGCTGAGCAATGCAGCACTCCGCGAAACCCTCGACCTTCTCCCCTCAGTCTAAGGCAATGCTCTCCTTCGAAAGGCTCTTTACAAACTCCGCGTCGCACGGATGCACAACCGCGCGGTGCGATTACAGCCGATTCAGGTGGAAGACCTCGTCCTTCGGCGCATGGAGGCTGTCGCATGGGCAGAGAACATGGAAAGCTAACGGCTAACTAGGAAGGCCCGTACAAAGTTGCTTCTCAAATCCGCCCCGGGACATATCGCCTTGAGACCATCACCGGCTCTCCCATACCCGGGACCTGGCATAACAACAACTTGAGCAAGTACTATACTTAGGCTCATGTTTCTCTTTCTCTCCAAAAAATATGTATACTTTGAGCACGAATAATAAAATTAGCAGCCCACGCCGGCCACCTTTGCACCCATACACAGTTTTTCTTCTCCCGGAGAGCATGGCCTTGCGGCCGGTCGCTACACCCTTAGCCCCAACAGGGGTTAAGCGACCAGAGCTCGACCTTATGTCCGGTAGCTACAATCTTAGCCCCAATGGGTGCTACGGGTCCAGAGCACGACCTTTGGGCGGTCGCTACACTCTTAGCCCCAATGGGCGCTAATGGTCCAAGACCACGACCTTACGGGCAGTCGCTACACACTTAGCACCGATGGGGGCTACGGCTCCAAGAGCACGACCTTTGGTCAGTTGCGAAACTCTCCAAGGGTCCCAGAGCACGACCTTTGGCTAGTCGCTACACTCTTAGCCCTAATAGAGCATGACCCTACGGCTGGTCGTAACACTCATAACCCCAATGGGGGCTACGAGTCAAAAACATGACCTTATTGGCGGTCGCTACAGTCTTAGCCCCAATGGGGCTGAGGGTCGCAGAGCACGGCCTTTGGCCGATCACTACACTCTTAGCCCCAATGGGGGCTAAAGGTCCAAGGGCTCGACCTTACGGCCGATCGCTATAAGGGCCCCAGATCACGGCCTTATGGTCAGTCGCTACACTATTAGCCCAATGGGGGCTATAGGTCCATAGCACGACCTTTGGCCGGTTGCTACACCCTTAGCCCCAATGGGGGCTAAGTGTCCAGAGCACGGCCTTTGACCAGTCGCTACACTCTTAGTCCCAATGGAGGCTAAGGGTCACAGAGCACGTCGCTACACTCTTCGGCCCAATGGGGGTTGAGGGTTCCAGAGGATGGCCTCATGGCCGCTCGCCGCACTCTTTGCCCCAATGGGGGCTACGGGTCCAGAAGACGGCCTTACAGCTGGTCGTTAAACTCTTAGCCCCAATGGCGGCTAAAGGCCCCAGAGCACGGCCTTACGGTAGGTCGCTACACTCTTAGCCGCAATAGAGGCTAAGAGTCCCAGTGCACGACCTTTGGCCGGTCGCTACACTCTTAGACCTAATGGGGGCAAAGGGTCCCAGAGCACGGCCTTATGGCCGGCCGCTACAGTCTTAGCCCCAATGGGGGCTAAGGGTCCCAAAGCACGACCTTATGGCTAGTCGCAACACTCTTAGCTCCAGTGGGGGATGAGATTCTAAGAGTACGACTTTACGGCCGGTCCCTACACTTTTAGCCCCAATGGGGGCTAAGGGTCTCAAAGCAAGGCTTTACGGTTGGTCGCTACACCCTTGGACCCAATAGCGCCTAAGGGTCTCGGAGCACGACCTTTGGCTGGTTGATACACTCTTAGCCCCAATGGGGGCTAAGGGTCCCAAAGGACGGCCTTACGACTGGTCGCTACACTCTCAGCCTGAACAGGGGCTATGGGTTTGAATCATGGTCTTACGCCTGGTTGATACACTCTTAGCGCCAATGGGGGCCACAGGTCCAGAGCACGGCCTTTGGCCGGTCGTTACACTTTTAGCCCCAGTGGAAGCTATCCTAGAGCACGGCCGTTGGCAGGTCGCTACAGCCTTAGCTCAAATAGCGGCTAGGATACCCAGAGCACGGCCTTACGACCGGTCACTACACTCTTAGCCCCAATGGGGCTAAGAGTCCCAGAGCACAGCCTTTGGCCTGTCGCCACACTTTTAGCCCCAATGGGGGCTACGTATCTAGAACACGGCCTTGCGGCCGGTCGTTGCACTCTTAGTTCCAATGGGGGCTAAGGGTCCAAGAGCACGACCCTTGGCAGGTCGCTATACTCTTAGCGCCAATGGGGGCTAAGGGTCCCAGAGCATGGCCTTACGACCGGTCTCTACACTCTTAGCCCCAATGGGGGCTAAGTGCCTCAGAGCACGGCCTTATGGCCGATCACGACACTTTTAGCCCAAATGGGGCCTACAGGTCCAGACCACGACCTTTGCGCGGTCGCTACACTCTTAGCCCCAATGGGGCAAAGGGTCTCAGAGCACGACCTTATGGTCGGTCGCCACACTTTTAGTCCCAACGGTGGCAAAGGGTCCCAGTGCACGGCCTTTGTCTGGTCGCTACACTCCTAGCCCCAATGGGTGCTAAGGGTCCCTGAGCACGGCCTTACGGCCGGTGGGTACACTCTTAGCCCCAATGGGGGCTACAGGGCTAGAACACGGCCTTACGGTCGGTCGCTACGCTGTTAGCCCCAATGGGGGCTAAGGGTCCCAGAGCATGGCCTTACGACTGGTCGTTACACTCTTAGCCCCAATGATGGCTAAGGGTCCCAGAGCACGGCCTTACGACCGGTCCCTACACTCTTAGCCCCAATGAGGGCTAAGATTCCCAGAGCACGGCTTTACGGTCGGTCGCTGTACTCTTAGCATTGATGGGGCTACGGGTCTCAAGTGTCGCCTTTGGCCGGTTGCTACACTCTTAGCCTAAATGGGGCTAACGGTCCCGGGGCACGGCCTTATGGCCAGTTGCTACACTCTTAGCTCCAATGGGGCTTGGATTCCCAGAGCACGGCCTTGTGGCCGGTTACTACACTCTTAGCCCCAATGACGGCTAAGGGTCCCAGAGCACGACCTTTGCCCAGACGCTACACTTTTAGACCCAATGTGTACTGAGGGTCCCAAAGCAAGGCTTTACGGCCGGTCGCTATACTCTTGGCCCCAGTGGGGGCTAAGGGTCTTAGACCACGACCTTTGTCTGCTCGCTGCAGTTTTTGCCCCAATGGGGGCTAAGCATCCTAAAGCACGACCTTACGGCCGGTCACTACAAACTTAGCTCAAATGGGGCTACGGGTCCAGGACACGGGCTTACAGCCAGTCACTACACCCTTAGCCCCAATGGGGGCTAGGGGTCCAAGATCACAGCCGTTGCCCGGTCGCTACACTCTTAGGCCCAATGGGGGCTAGGGGTCCCAGAGCATGGCCTTACGACTAGTGGCTACAGTCTTAGCCTGAGTGGGGGCCAAGGGCCCTAGACCGGGGCCTTACTACCTGTCGCTACACGCTTAGCCCCGATGGGGGTAAGGGTCCAAGAGCAGGGCCTTACGGTCGGTCGCTACACTCTTAGCCCCAATAGGGGCTATAGGCCCAAAATACGACCTTACGGCCGGTCGCTACACTCTTAGCCCCAACGGCGGCTGAGGGTCCAAGAGCATGGCCTTTGGCCGGTCGTTACACTCTTAGCCCCAAATGGGGCTACAGGTCCAGTGCTCGGTCTTACGGCTGGTCACTACACACTTAGCCCCAGTGGATCTATGAGTCCAGAACACGGGCTTACGACTGGTCGCTACACCCTTAGCCCCAATAGGGGCTGACGGTACAAGATCACGGCCCTTGCCAGGTCGCTACACTCTTAGGCCCAATGGGGGCTAGGGGTCACAGAGCACGACCTTACGGTCGGTCGCTATAGTCTTAGCCCGAATGGGGGCTAAGGGCCCTAGACTGGGCCTTATGGCCGGTCGCTACATGCTTAGCCCTAATGGCTAAGGGTTCGAGAGCAGGGCCTTACGGTCGGTCGCTACACTCTAAGCCCCAATGGGGGCTACAGGCCCAATACACGGTGTTACGGCCGGTCGCTACACTTTTAGTCCCAACGGTAGATGACGATCCTAGAGTGCGGCCTTTGGCCGGTCGTTACACTCTTAGCCCCAATGGAGGCTACGGGTCCAGAGCACGACCTTTGCCCAGTCGCTACACTCTTAGGCCCAATAGGGGCTAAGGTTCGTAGAGCACGACCTTATGGTCGATTGCTACTCTCTTAGCCCTAATGGGGGCTAAGGGTCTTAGCGCACAACCTTTGGTCGGTCACTACAGGCTTAGACCCAATGGGCACTAAGGGTCCCAGAGCATGGCCTTATGGCCAGTTGCTACACTCTTAGCCCCAATGGGGCTACGGGCCCAAAACACGACCTTACGCCCGGTCGCTACACTCATAGCACCCACTAAGGGTCCCAGAGCACGCTCTTATGGCCGGTCGCTACACTCTTAGCTCTAATGGCGGCTAGGATTCCTAGAGTACGGCCTTACGACCGGTCACTGCACGCTTAGCCCCAATGGGGGCTAAGTGTCCTAGAGCACAACGTTTGGTCGGTTGCTACACTTTTAACGCTACTAGGGGCTAAGGGTCCTAGAGCACGGCCTTATGGCTGGTCGCTACACTTTTAGCCCCAACGGGGGCTAAGGGTCCCAAAGCACGCCCTTATGGCCGGTCGCTACACTCTTAGCTCCAATGGTGGCTAGGATTCCCAGTGCACGGCCTTACGACTGATCACTACACTCTTAAACCCAATGGGGGCTCAGGGTCCTAAAACACAGCCTTACGATCGGTCGCCACACTTTTAGCCTCAATGCGGGGCTAAGGGTCTCTGAGCAAGGCTTTATGGCCGATCGCAACACTCTTAGCCCCAATGCTAGCTAAGGGTCCCGAAGAACGGCCTTACGGCTAGTCGCTACACTCTTAGCCCTAATGGGGGCTACGTGTCCAGAACACGACCTTGCTGTCGGTCGCTACACTCTTAGTCCCAATGGGGGCTGAGGGTCCAAGAGCTCGACCCTTTGCTGGTCGCTATACTCTTAGCCCCAAAGGGGGGCAAAGGGTCCCAGAGCATGGCCTTACGGCCAGTCGCTATACTCTTAGCCCCAATGGGGGCTAAGGGCCTGTGAGCACAGCCTTACGGCCGATCGCTAAACTTTTCGCCCTAATGAGATCTACGGGGCCAGGGCACGACCTTTGCTCGGTCGCTACACTCTTAGCCCTAATAGGGGCAAAGGGTCTCAGGGCATGACCTTATGGCCAGTCGCTACACTCTTAGTCCCAATGGTGGCAAAGGGTCCCAGGGCACGACCTTTGTCCGGTTGCTACAATCCTAGCCCCAATGGGCGCTAAGGGTCCTAGAGCACGACCTTAGGGCCGGTCAGTACGCTCTTAGCCCCAATAGGGGCTACTGGTCCAGAACACGACCTTACGGCGGGTGACTACATTGTTAGCCCCAATGGGGGCTGAGGGTCCTAGAGCACGGCCTTACGGCTGGTCATTACACTCTTAGCCCCAATGGGGGCTAAGGGTTCCAGAGCACGACCTTACGACCGGTCCCTACACTCTTACCCCCAATGGGGGCTAAGGGGCCGAAGGCATGGCATTACGGCCGGTCGCTACACTCTTAGCCCCGATGGGGCTACGGGTCTCGAGCATGGCCTTTGGGCAATCGCCGCACTCTTAGCGCAAATGGGGGCTAACGGCCCCAGGGCACGACCTTATGGCCGGTCGCTACACTTTTAGCCCCAATGGGGGGCTAAGGGTACTAGAGCACGACTTTACAGCCCGTTGCTACACCCTTAGCCCCAATGAGGGCAAAGGGTCCCAGAGCACGGCCTTTGGCCGATCACTACACTCTTAGCTCCAATGGGGCTACAAGTCCAGAACACGGCCTTACGCCTGGTCGCTACACTCTTAACGCCAATAGGGGCTAAGGGTGCCAGAGCATGACCTTATGGCCGGTCGCGACACTCATACCCCCAATGGGGGCTAAGGGTCCTAGAGCACGCCCTTATGGCCGGTCGCTACACTTTTAGCTCTAATGGCAGCTAGGATTCCCAGAGCACGACCTTAGGACTAGTGACTACACTCTTAGCCTCAATGAGGGCTAAGTGACCCAGAACACAACCTTTAGTCGGTCACTACACTTTGAGCCCCAATGGGGGCTAAGGGTCCCAGAGCAAGGTTTTACGGCCGGTCGCAACAGTCCTAGCCCCAATGGCAACTAAAGGTCTTAGAGCACGGCCTTTGCCCGGTCGTTGCACTATTAGCCCCAATGGGGGCTAAGGGTCACAAAGCACATCCTTACAGCCAGTTGCTACACTCTTAGCCCCAATGGGGGCTACGGGTCCAGAACACGGGCTTACGCTCGGTCGCTACACTCTTAGCCCCAATGGGGGCTAAGGGTCCCAGAGCACAACCCTTGCCCGGTCGCTACACTCTTAGTCTAAATGGGGGCTAAGGGTCCCAGATCACAACGTTATGACCGGTCGCTACACATTTGGCCCCAATGGCGGCTAAGGGCCCCAGAGGATGGCCTTACGGTCAGTCGCTACACGCTTAGCCCTAATGTGGGCCAAGGGTCCTGGAGCAGAGCCTTACGATCGGTCGCTACACTCTTAGCTGCAATGGGGGCTACGGGTCTAGAACGCGGCCTAACAGCCAATCGCTACACTCTTAGTCCTAATTGGCGTTGAGGGGCCCCAGAGCACGCCTTTGGCTGGTTGCTACACTCTTAGCCCCAATGGGGGCTAAGGGTCCTAGAGCACGGCCTTACGGCCGGTCACTACACTCCTAGTCCTAATGGGGGCTAAGGACCTGAAAGTACGACCTTATGGCCAGTTGTTGCACTTTTATCCCCAGTGGGGGCTACGGGTCTAGAACACGGCCTTACAGTCGGTCGCTACACTTTTAGGCCCAATGGGGGCTACAGGTCCAGAACACGGCCTTACGGCCGGTTGCTACAATGTTACCCCCAATGTGGGCTGAGGGTCTCAGAGCACAGCCTTTCGCCCGGTCGCTACACTCTTAGTCCCAATCGGGGCTACGGGTCGCGAGCATGGCCTTTGGCCGGTCGCTCCACTCTTAGCCCCAGTGGGGGCTACGGGTCCAGAACACGGGCTTACGCCCGGTCGCTACACTCTTAGCCCCAATGTGGGCTAAGGGTCCTAGAGCGCGAGACTTGCCCGGTCACTGCACTCGTAGCCCCAATGGGGGCTAAGGATCCAAGAGTACGACCACACAGACAGTCGCTACACACTTAGCCCCTATGGGGGCTAAGGGCCACAGAGAACAGCCTCATGGTCGGTCGTTACACGCTTAGCCCCATTGTGGGCAAAGGGTCCCAGAGCAGAGCCTTACAGTCAGTCGATAAACTCTTAGTCGTAATGGGGACTACGGGTTCAGAACACGGCCTTACAGCCGTCGCTACACTCTTAGCCCCAATGGGGCTATGGGCCCCCAAGCATAGTCTTATGGCCGGTCGCTACACTCTTAGCTCCAATGTTGGCTAAGTGTCCCAGAGCACGACCTTACGGTCGGTCACTATACTCTTAGGACCAATGGGCGCTAAGGGTCTTAGAGCATGACCTTCGGCTGGTCGCTACACTCTTAGCCCCAATGAGGGCTAAGGGTTGCAAAGCACGACCTTACGGCCGTTCGCTAGACTTTTAGCCCCAATGGGGGCTCAGGGTCCCAGAGCACGACCTTATAGCCGGTCGCTACACTCTCAACACTAATGGGGGCTAAGTGTCCCAGGGCACGAACTTATGGCCGGTCGCTACACTCTTAGCTCCAATGGGGCTAAGATTTTCAGAGCACGGCCTTACGGCCGGTTGCTACAGTCTTAGCCCCAACGGCGGCTAAGGGTATCAAAGCACGACCTTTGGTCGAATGCTACACTTTTAGCCTCAATGGGGATTAAGGGTCCTAAAGCAAGGCTTTACGGTCGGTTGCTACACTCTTAGCCTCAATGGGGGCTGCGGGTCCAGAACATGGGCTTACGGCCGGTCGCTAATCTCTTAGCGCCGATGGGGGCTGAGGGTCCCAGAGCACGACCTTTACCCTGTAGCTACACTCTTAGCCCTAATGGGGGTTAAGGGTCCCAGAGCACGGCCTTATAGCTGGTCGCTACACTCTTAACTCCAATGGGGGCTAAGGGTCCTAGAGCACGACCTTATAGGCGGTCGCTACACTTTTAGCCCCAATGGGGTCTAAGGGTCCCAGAGCACGCCCTTATGGCCGGTCGCTACACTTTTAGTTCCAATGGTGGCTATGGGGGCAGAACACGGCCTTGCGGCCGGTCGCTACACTCTTAGTCCCAATGGGGGATGAGGTTCCCAGAGCGCGGCCTTTGGCCGGTCGCTGCACCCTTAGGCCCAATGAGGGCTAAGGGACCCGGAGCACGGTTGTACGGCCGGTCGATACACTCTTAGCCTTAATAGGGGCCACGTCTCCAGAGCATGGCCTGACTAGGACACTATATAAACTCTAGGAACTGATAGAAATCGAAAAAGAATAAAAATAACTCACAAGTTAATATTTATGAAGGATACTTAGTATAATCTCAATCCACCATGCAAATTAATATTTATCATTAACACACAAGTTAATTTCATTCATGAGTTAGACTATAGAAGACACCCACCAGCGGATCTTCCTTGTTTTTCCTTAGATTGTAGTTTAATTAGGTGCATCCCTAATATAAACCCTACTAATTTGATAACCCTTACACCAGCGCAAGAATTTAATCAAACTTGAGCATTACGTATTAGAATTACATCACCTAACGCTTTGTAACCAATTTACCAGCAAATCGATTTAACAAAGATCAATAACGATTACATAATTAAAAGAGATGGGTTTGAGCCATCCATGATTAATTAGGGTGATACTAATGCTTAAAAGACGATAACTTTTACGTATTAAAACCCTTTAAACTATCATATGAATTCGTATTAAACTAACTAGCATGCATTCTAATTAATATAACACGAATAACATAAATGATAAACGCTAATCGCTATAGAATCATGAATATGAATCAACTAGGCAATAAAGCATAAGACTTGTTTCAAACTAGTAAATTTAGCATGGTTTCAAGAAGATTATACTAAGCATAAAAAAATTACTCACTCATATTAAAAGTAACATCACAATTATAAATCAAATATTTCATGTTTAATAACATGAAGAGTTCGAATTAATGAAACAACAAAGGAAAAACAAATTAAAATAAAATAGGAGTACTATGATGGAGAGGATGGCTTAAGGGGGAGGGAGTTGCCGTGAGGGATTAAAGGGAGATTTGAAGATGATGGTGGGGATGATGATAGGCGTGGGGTGGTGAGGAGAGCACGCTGCGTGATGATGATGATGAAAGATGATGATGATGATGCGTGCTGGGGGTTTGAAGGCGGGTGATGGTGAAGGAGAGGGCTGCGTGGTATATGTTGGTGTCGTGGCTCTTTTGTGTTAGGCGTGGAGAGATTGTGAGCTACCGTGAGCTGGTTATTTATGGACCTGACAAAATTGACCTGAGACTCGAAACCTGAACCGAACGATGTAGACCCATGCTCGACCCGACACTCGAAATATGCTCACCCGAAAGTAGACTCGAAACCCGAATTGACCCGAACCGAACTATACCCAACCCGAACTTTTCTATAAAGTTGTTTGTTTTGGCATGATGAGCGTATTTGACCAAAAATTGGTTGACCCGAAATCGACCCGACCCGAACCATACCCGAACCAAATCAAAACGACCCGAAATGTCACTTAACCCGAACATGACCCAACCCGAACTTGACCCGACCCGTACCCGAACCGAATGACCCATTTGCCAGGTCTAGTTATATATGATGATGATGATGGTGAGACTAGGGTTAGTGAATAGGGTTTTCTTCTTCCTTTCTTCCTTAGGCTTCTTCTGCCTTAAGACTTCTAGCTCTTCTTCAACTCTTGAAACCCTAGCCTAATTTAATAATTATGGAAATAATATTTTTTATAAATTATTATTTTTGGACCGTTTTTATAGCCAAGCGTGTAAAATCCGAATTTCAACGTTCTCCCTTCTCCTCTTTATTTAACTAATGCTAATCCTGAAAAATATATAAAATAGAGCAAATTAGAAAAAATAATATATATAATACAATCGGATTATTTAGTAAAACAATACATGATTTTTGGCTTAACAAAGTCCCAATGGGGGCCACGGATTCAGAGCACGACCTTTGCCCCGTCGCTACCTTAGCGCTAATGAGGGCTAAGGGTCCCAGAGCACGGTCTTACGGCCGGTCGCTACACTCTTAGCTTCAATAGGGGCTATGGGTCCAGAGCACGGCCATTGCCTGGTCGATAGGCCCTTAGCCCCAATGGGGGCTAATGGTAACAGAGCACGACCTTATGGCCGATCGCTGCATTCTTAGCTCCAATGGGGGCTAAGGCTCCTAGCGCACGGCCTTTGGCCGGTCGCTACACTATTAGTCCCAGTGGGCGCTAAGGGTCCCAGAGCGAGGCCCTACGGCTGGTCGCTACACTCTTAGTCCGAATGGGGGACAAGAGTCCCAAAGCACGGCCTTACGGCCTATCACTACACTCTTAACACCAATGGGGGCTAAGGGTCTCAGAGCACGACCTTATGGTAGGTCGCTACACTTTAGCCCCCAATAGGGGCTAAGGTTCCTAGAGCAAGACCTTATGGCCGGTCGCTACACTCTTAACTTCAATGGCGGCTAGGATTCCCAAAGCATGACCTTACGACTGGTCAGTACACTCTTAGCCCCAATGGGGGCTAAGGTTCCCAGAGCATAGCCTTTGGCTGGTAGCCACACTTTTACCCCCAATGGGGGTTAAGGGTCCCAGAGCACGGTCATACGGCCGGTCCCTACACTCTTAGCCCCAATGGGGGCTAGGGGCCCCAGAGCACGACCTTATTGCTGGTCGCTACACTCTTAGCCCCGATGGGGCAACGGGTTTCGAGCATGGCCTTTGGCAGGTCGCTGCACTTTTAGCCCAAACGCGGGCTAAGGATCCCAGGGCACGACCTTATGGCTGGTAGCTACACTCTTAGCCCCAACGGGGGCTAAGGCTCGCAGAGCACGACCTTGCCACCGGTTGCTACACCCTTAGCCTCAATGAGGGTGAAGGGTCCCAGAGCACGGCCTTTGGCCGGTCACTACACTTTTAGCGCTAATGGGGGCTAAGGGTCATAGAGCACGATCTTATAATCGGTCGCTACACTCTTAGCACTAATGGGAGCTAAGGGTCATAGAGCACGACCTTATGGCCGGTAGCTACACTTTTAGCTCCAATGGGCTTAGGATTCCCAGAGCACGGCCTTACGACCGGTTACTACACTCTTAGTTCCAATGGCAGCTAAGGGTCTTGGAGCACGACCTTTGGCCGGATGCTACACTTTTAGCCCCAATGGGGACTAAGGGTCCTAAAGAAAGACTTTACGGCAGGTCGCTACACTCTTAGCCCCAATGGGGGCTAAGGGTCTTAGAGCATGACCTTTGTCCGGTCGCTACACTCTTTGCCCCAATGGGGTCTAAGGGTCCTAAAGCATGGCCTTACGGTCGGTCGCTACACACTTTGCCCCAGTGGGGCTACGGGTCCAAAACACGGACTTACGGCCGGTCGCTACACCCTTTGCCCCAATGGGGACTGAGGGTCCAAGATCACGACCCTTGCCCGGTCGCTACACTCTTAGCCCCAATGGGGGCTAAAGGTTCAAGAGCACGATCTTACGGCCGGTCGCTAAACTCTTGGCCTCTGTGGGGGCTAAGGGCCCCAGAGCTCGGCCTTATGGCCGGTCGCCACACTCTTAGCCCCAATGGGGTCTATGGGTCCAGAGCACGGCCTTTACCCGGTTACTACACTCTTAGCCCCAATGAGGGATAAGGGTCGCAGAGCACGACCATATGGTTGGTCGCTACTCTCTTAGGCCCAATGGGGGCTAAGTGTCCCAGCGCACGGCCTTTGGCTGGTTACTACACTCTTAGACCCAATGGGCGCTAAGGGTTCCAGAGCACGGCTTTAAGGCCGATCGTTACAGTTTTAGCCCCAACGGGGCTACGGGTCCAGAACACGGCGTTACGCCTGGTTGCTACACTGTTAGTCCCAATGGTGGCCAAGGGTCCTAGAGCGCGGCCTTACGGCCACTCGCTACAAACTTAATGCCAATGGGGGCTAATGGTGCAGAGCACGACCTTATGGCCCGTCGCTACACTCTTAGCCCAAATGTGGGCTAAGGGTCACAGAGCACGCCCTTATGGCCGGTTGCTACATTCTTAACTTCAATGGTGGCTAGGATTCCCAGAGCACGTCTTTACGACTGTTTACAACACTTTTATCCCCAATGGGGGAAAAGTGTTCCAGAGCACAACCTTTAGTCGGTCGCTGCACTTTGAGCCCCAATGGGGCAACAGGTCCAGAACACGGGCTTACGCTCGGTCTCTACACTCTCAGCCCCAATGGGGGCTAAGCGTCCCATAGTACAGCCCTTGCCCGGTCGCTACACTCTTAGTCCCAATAGGGGCCAAGGGTCCCAGATCACGACCGTATGACCGGTGGCTACACACTTAGCCTCAATGGGCGCTAAGGGCCCCAAAGGATGGCGTTACTGTCGGTCGCCACACGCTTAGCCCCAATGTGGGCTAAGGGTCCCAGAGCAGAGCCTTATGATCGATCGCTACACTCTTAGCTGCAATGGGGGCTACGGGTTTAGAATGCAGCCTAACGGTCGGTTGCTACACTCTTAGTCCCAATGGGGGCTAATGGTCCCGGAGCACGACCTTTGGCCGGTTGCTACACTCTTAGCGCCAATGGGGGTTAAGTGTCCCTGGGCATGGCCTTACGACCGGGCGCTACAATCTTAGCCCCATTGGGGCTCGGGTCCAGAACATGGCCTTACGGGCGGTCGCGACATTGTTAGCCCCAATGGGGGCTAAGGGCCCTAGAGTACAGCCTTACGGTCAGTCGGTACACTCTTAGCCCCAATGGGGACTACGGGTCCCGAGCATGGCCTTTGGCCGACCGCTACACTCTTAGCCCCAATGGGCTAAGGGTCCCAGAGTAGTCGCTACACTTTTAGCCCCAATGGTGGCTAAGGGTCCCAGAGCACAGCCTTTGACCAATCACTACACTCATAGCCCCAATGGGGGCTAAGCGTCCTAGAGCACGACCTTAAAGCCGGTCGCCACACTCTTAGCTTTAATGGGGGCTAAGGGTCCCAGAGCACGACCTTATGGCCAGTCGCAACACTCTTAGCTGCAATGTGGCTAGGATTCCCAGAGCACGACCTTATAGCTGACCACCACACTCTTAGCCCAAATGAGGGCTAAGGGTCCCTGGGCACAACCTTATGGCCAATCGCTACACTCTTAGCCCCAATGTGGGCTAAGGGTCCCAGAGCACCGCCTTACGGCCGGTTGTAACACCTTTAGCGTTAATGAGGGCTAAAGGTCCCAAAGCACGACCTTTGGCCGGTCACTACACTCTCAGCCCCAAAGGGGGCTAAGGGTCCTAGAGCGCGACCTTATAGCCGGTCGCTACGCTCTTAGTAGTAATGGGGGCTAAGGGTCCCAGAGCACGACTTTATGGCTAGTAGCTACACTCTTAGCTCCAATGGGGCTAGGATTCCCAGAGCACGGCCTTACGGCCGGTAACTACACTCTTAGCCCCAATGGCGACTAAGGGTGCCAGAGCACGGCCTTTGGCTGGACGCTACACTTTTAGCCCCAATGGGGACCAAGGGTCCCAAAGCTAGGCTTTACGGCCGGTCGCTACACTCTTAGCCCCAAAGGGGGCTAAGGGTCTTAGAGCAAGAATTTTGTCTCGTCGGTACACTCTTTGCCCCAATGGGGGCTAAGGGTCCTAAAGCACGACCTTACGGCCGGTCGCTGCACACTTAGCCCTAGTAGGGCTACGGGTCCAGAACACGGGGTTACGACTTGTCGCTACACCCTTAGCCCCAATGGGGGTTGAAGGTCCAAGATCACGATCCTTGCCCGGTCGCTACACTCTTAGGCCCAATGGGGGCTAGGGGTCCCAGAGCACGACCTTTGGCCGGTCGCTACACTCTTAGCCCCAATGGGGCTAAGGGTCCCAGAGCACGGCCTTACGGCCAGTCGCCACATTCTTAGCGCCTATGGGGGTTAAGGGCCGCAGAGCTTGGCCTTACGGCTGGTCGCCACACTCTTGTCCCCAATGGGGGCTACGGGTCCAGACCACGGGCTTTGCCCGGTCACTACACGCTTAGCCCTAATGGGGGCTAAGGGTCGGAGAGCACAATATTTTTAGGGTCGGTCGCTACTCTTTTAGCCCCAATGGGGGCTAAGGGTTCCAACGCACGAACTTTGGCTGGTCGCTACACTCTTAGACCCAATGGGGGCTAAGGGTCCTAGAGCACGGGCTTAAGGCTGGTCGCTACACTCTCAGCCCCAACAGGGCTACGGGTCCAAAACACGGCCTCACGCCTAGTCGCTACACTGTTAGGCCCAATGGTGGCCATGGGTCCCAGAGAACGGCCTTACGACCGCTCGCTACAAACTTAACGCCAATGGGGACTAAGGGTGCAGAGCACGAGCTTGTGGTCGGTCGCTACACTCTCAGCCCCAATGTGGGCTAAGGGTCCTAGAGCACGCCCGTATGGCCGGTTCCTACACTCTTAGCTTGAATTGCGGCCAGGCTTCCCTGAGCATGGCCTTACGACCGTTCACTACACTCTTATCCCCAATGGGGGCTAAGTGTTCCAGAGCACAACCTTTAGTCGGTCGTTACACTTTGAGCCCCAATGGGGGCTAAGGGTCTCAGAGCAAGGCTTTACGGCCGGTCGCTAAAGTCCTAGCCCAAACGGTGGCTAAGGGTCTCAGAGCATGGCCCTTGGTCAGTCGCTACACTATTAGCTCCACTGGGGCTGAGGGTCACGAAGCACGTCCTTACAGCTAGTCGCTAGACTCTTAGCCCCAATGGAGGTTACAGGTCCAAAACGCGAGCTTACGCTCGGTCTCTACACTCTTAGCCCCAATGGGGGCTAAGGGTCCTAGAGCACAGCTGTTGCCCGGTCGCTACACTCTTAGTCCAAATGGGGGCTAAGGGTCCTAGATCACAGCCTTATGACCGGTCGCTACACACTTAGCCCCAATGGGCGCTAAGGGCCCTAGAGGATGGCCTTACGGTCGGTCGCCACACGCTTAGTCCCAATGTGGGCTAAGGGTCCCAGAGCAGAGCCTTACGATTGATCGTTACACTCTTAGCCACAATGGGGGCTACGGGTCCAGAACACGGCGTAACGGCCGGTCGTAACACTCTTAGTCCCAATAGGGGCTAAGGGTCCTAGAGCACGACCTTTGGCCGGTTGCTACACTCTTAGCCCCAATGGGGGCTATGCGTCCCAGAGCACGGCCTTACGGTCAGGCGCTACACTCTTAGCCCCAATGGGGGCTCAGGTCCAGAACACGGCCTTACGGCCGGTCGATACACTGTAAGCCCCAATGGGGGTTAAGGGACTGAGAGCACGGCCTTACGGCCAGTCGCCACACACTTTGCCCCAATGGGGGCTAAGGGCCGCAGGGTATGGCCTTACAGCCGGTTGGTACACTCTAAGCCCGAAAGGGGGCTACAGGTCCCGAGCATGGCCTTTGGCCAGTTGCTACACACTTAGCCCCAGTGGGGGCTAAGGGTCCCAGACCAGTCGCTACACTTTTAGCCCCAATGGTGGCTAAGGGTCTCAGAGCACGTCCTTTGGCCGGTTACTACACTCTTAGCCCCAATGGGGGCTAAGAGTCCCTGAGCACGGCCTTATAGCCGGTCGCTACACCCTTAGCCCAATGGGGGCTAAGGCTCCCAGAGCACGACCTTATGGCCGGTCGCTACACTCTTAGCTCCAATGAGGCTAAGGTTCCCGAGCACGGCCTTACGACTGACCACTACACTCTTAGCCCCAATGGGGGATAACGGTCCCAGAGCAAAAACTTTGGCCGGTCGCTACACTTTAAGCCCTAATGGGGGCTAAGGGTCCCAAGGCAAGGCTTTACGGTCGGTCGCTGCTCCTTTAGCCCCAGTGGGGGCTGAGGGTCTCAGTGCACAGCCTTTGGCCGGTCGCTACACTATTAGCCCAAATGGGGCCTAAGGGTTTGAAAGCACTGCCTTACGGTTGGTCACTACACTCTTAGCTCCAATGGGGGCTACAGGTCTAGAGCACGACCTTGGCCCGGTCGCTACACTCTTAGCCCCAATGGGAGCTAAGGGTCCTAGAGCACGGCCTTATGGCCGGTTACTACACTCTTAACCCCAAGGGGGGATAAGGGTCCTAGAGCACGGTTTTTGGCCGATCGCTGCACTCTTAGCCCCAATGGGCGCCAAGGGTCCCAGAGCACGGCCTTTGGCCGGTCGCTGCACTCTTAGACCCAATGGGCACCAACGGTCCCAGAGCACGGCCTTACGGCTGGTTGCTATAGTCTTTTTCCCAATGGGGCTGCGGGTCCAGAACACGACCTTACGAACGGTCGCTACACTATTAGCCTCAATGGGGCCTAAGGGTCCCAGAGCACGGCCTTACGACCGGGCACTAGACTTTTAGCCCCAATGGAGGCTAAGGGTCCCAAAGCACGACCTTATGGTCGGTTGCTACACTCTTAGCCTCAATGGGGTCTAGGATTCCCAGAGCACGACCTTACGGCCGGTCGCTGCACTCCTAGCCCCAATGGGGGCTAGGGGTCCTAGAGCGCGGCTTTGGCCGGTTGCTACACCTTTAGCCCCAATGGGGGCTAAGGGCCCTAAAACGCAACTTTACAGCTGGTCGCTACACTCCTAGCCCCAATGGGGGCTAAGGGTCTTAGAGGACGGCCTTACGGCCGATTGCTACACTTTTAGCCCCAATAGGGGCTAAGGGTCGACACGCACGACTACTAGAGCCATCACACTCCTCAAGCTCCTCAGGTAGCTAACACATCACTTGTCCTTTCGCTTGGGGCTACTACCCCACAGCACACGAAGACATAAAGAATGAGTAGAAGTTAAGGCGAAAAAACAAGTACAGGTTAAGGTGAAAAAACAACTATGGGCAAGAGAGTAGACAACAAAAAAAGCTAACAAACAAAAGTGAACGTTCTCCATTAACAGATTGAGAATACAACCTCTAATTCACGAGCAAAAAAAAATATATAAGAAAAGGTGGGGGGTTACACATCAAGCTCTCCACTATCCTCATAACCTTTCTCTTCAGAAGCCCCGCCCTTAGGGTCCAGTGGGTTAGTGGCCTCGTCTCCCGCGCCTTAACCCGCGCTCAGAAGGAGGAGTAAATTCTACCTCCTTGGGGTCACGACCTTCATCCTCAGCTCGCTGACGCTCATCCACATAATGGAGGTAGGGTTCATAGTAGCTGTCCTCCCGAAACTCTTGGGCCAGCGTTACCAAGACCTTGCGTAAATACCCGAGGGTATCCATACGGCCTTACTGATAGCCTTGCTCCCTAGCCCGAGCCGCCTTTATCGCCCTCGCGATCGCATCAGCCTCAGCTTTTGCAAGCGCCTCTTCTAGTTGGCATTGTGGGGCCTTCTTTTCAGCTTCCCGGGCATCCAGCCCAGCCTTCAGCTTCTCCCCACGCTACTGGAACCGACTGACGAGTCCCTCAAGTCTTCAGCATTCCATCGTGGCTGTTACTTCGAGGGCAAAGGCCTCGGCCATCGCCACTTCTTCCTTGGTGACCTTTGGGGGTTTCGAGGCTCCGGGGGTGACCAAGTGTCAGGACTTAACCAGGCCTTGGATGAGCAACAACTTGGCGGTAGGATCCGCCTTGATGAAGTTGGTCGAAGGCCGCAGGGTGACTTGGGGGGAACCACCGGTAGCTTAAGAGACGACCCTTGCGGTTTTGGAGGGGGCAGCTTGTTCCTGAAGGTCGGGGTTCGGTCCCCAGGTGACTGGCTTCCTGACTGCAGAGGGGTAGACCATCCTGTCCTCGTCTCTACTGCCTATGAGGGGCCGGGAGCCACAGCCTCATCCGGTCGACCTTCAGTATGTTGTCACTTCTGTACCGACAAGCTGATGGCGGGTTTCTTCCCACGAGGGACAAGAGAGGGTGCCTGCAGAACGAATGCCTTAGTCAGTAAAAACTAGGGATTGCTAGAAAGCTTTGAGGGATCACGAGGAAAGGGGAGATGAACAAGGTTAAAAATCGAACCTTCTTGGCTTGTTGGGCGACGAGGCGCTGCCTCTCCTCTTCTCACCGGCGCTCTGCATCGGCGGCCACTTTCTCCGGAGTGGCATCCCCGTTCTCGAAGACCATCAACCTTGCCCTCGCTTGCTCTGCATAAAACAAAAGGAAAGTCAGGTCAACACCAAACACAAACGTGACTAGCATTAGGACAACCAAATGCCCTTGGAATAATTTTTAAGGATCAGGAGGCCGGCCGTGATGAGAAAGAAATCGTTTGAGAAGAACTTCAACCTACGGAGCCAATTCAAAGGCTCCCTGTCACTAGACTTGCTCCTCCTCTTCTCAGGCCCCTTCCCAAATTCGATTGCTTGAGCCATGAATTTGGGGATGGGTCGAGGCTTATCATCCTCCCATATGTAGAATTGGAAGTAATAGGCCGTCCTTCTCTCCTCGGCTGTGGGCTCCCCAAAGGGGTTCCTCACAGGTTTGCCCTCGTTCTAGTCAAGTAAGTCCCCCCAAAATGACTCCCGGTGCAAGAAGTAGAAGTCATATTTCCAGTGCTTCACCTTCGACTTTTTCTTAATAGCCGTCATAAAGCCCGACCTGTTGTGAAAGCAATGCCACCCTAGGTCCTCAGTTTCCTTTGGAGCCCTCTGGACAGTATGCATGAGGCTGAACACCCGTGCCGAGCAAGTGAAGCCGTGCAACTCGCAAGTCAAGATGAAGGAACAAATGTTGTGCTAAGATGTGAGCACAACCTGCGGGGGCGCCAATTCATACTTATTTAAAATCTCGACAATTATTGGATGAAGGGGAAATCGGAGACCATAGTTAATGGCCGCACGATAAATGGCTATGCACTTCGCGGGTGGCTCGTTCGCGGGGACGTCCACCTCGGAGATCACAAACGTGTATCCAGCAGGTAGGAGGTACTGCTTCTCGAGGGCCGACCTCTTTAGCTTAGTGATGATCTTCAGGTTAGGGAAGTGACTGCTCGGCCCATCCTGTGGGTTCGAGCGAGTTGAGGCCCCCGGGAACACCGACCCCTTTACCACAATCTTTGTCACTAACCCCTTAGGTGCCCGACCTTTTCGCTTTGGCACTGACTTGCCCAAAGCCGACGGGTCATCAGGAGATAAGGAGCTGGTTGACGCCCCTTCCGAGGACGAGCTCCTAGATGAACTCCCCGAGGAGAAGTTGGAGGAGGTCCCTTTTGAGGACGAGCTAGAACTAGTGGAGGCCACTTCAACCCTCGAGTTGGGTGTAGACGGAGTTAAATAAGGATTACCTTGTGTACCTTCGGCCAGCAACTCGTGGGGTTATCTCATGCGTGGGGTGGATTTGGTCTTCGCCATTCTTCGAACCTGGAAATCAGTCATATAATTAGCTGTGGTGATCTCCCAGGGATATGTTACCTCCACCTCTGGATTGAGGACACTAGGGGTGGAGGAGTACTCGTAGCTGGACCACGAGGGAGTGCCCGATTCAAAAGGGGGCACTACGTAGGGAATCTTTTTGGGTTCCCTACATTTATTCTTTCAGGGGACGCCGGTAACCACCTGGCCATCAATAAAGGCCGGGAGGCTGGGAAATTGTAGGTGTCATCCATCCTCTTGAAGGCCGGCCGACCTTCCGGGGACGTCCCCATTGGTTGAGCAAGACGACGACATAATATACAACAACAAACAATGCTTCGAGAGGGCACGAGGGTTTACCTGTAGAGGATGAAGATTCAAAGGAGCTGTTTGAAGGGGAGGATGAACACTCAAGCGAACCTTTGAAGATACAAAGGAAATGCTGGAGACGCAAATAATGAATTTGAATGTAGATTGGGAAAGAGATACAGAGCTTCTCTCTCTAGAAATCTTTTCTCTCTTTAAGTGGATGAAATCTGAAGTGATCAAATGGCCCCTTTCCACTGAATCCTCACCCTTATATAGAACGAAAAGGCATAACACACCTCCCGAGAAGACCTAACTGGTGTGACTCTTTACAACCGATGCCATGTGGCGACCTGGCATCGCCTTGTCAGCAACTAAAGGCCCTGCAGCACGACCTTTTTAGCCGATAGCTATACTCTTAACCCCATTAGGGGCTAAGGACCCTTGAGCACAGCCCAGACATTCAGTTGCTACACTCTCAGCCTCAACGGGGGCTAAGGATCTCAGAGCACGGCCTTACAACGGGTCGTTACACTCTTAGCCCCAATGAGGGCTAGGGGTCATGAAGCACAACCTTGTAGCCGGTCACCATATTCTTAGCCCCAATGGGGGCTAGAGGTCCTTGGGCCTGATATTACGATCGGTCGTTACACTCTTAACCTTGATGGGGGCTAGGGGTCCCAAAGCATGGCCTTATGGCCGTTCGCTACACTCTTAGCCCCGATGGGGGCCAAGGGTCCCAGAGTACTGCGTTACGGTCGATCGCTATACTCTTAGCCCCAATGGGGCCTAAGGGTCCATGAGCACGGCCTTATGCCCGATCACTACACTCTTAGCCCTGATTGCTAAGGGTCCCAGAGCACGGCCTTACGACCGGTTGCTACACTATCGGGGCTAGGGGTCGTTAAGCATGGCCTTACGGCCGGTAGCTACACTCTTAACCCCAATGGGGGCTAAGGATCCCAAAGCCCGGCCACCGCCGGTCGCTACACTCTTGGCCCTCATGGGGGCTAGGGGTCGTTGAGGACGGCCTTACGGCCGGTCGCTACACTCGTAGCCCGAGTGGGGGCTAACAGCTCCACATGGCCTTGTGGCCGGTTGCTACACTCTTAGCCCCAATGGGAGCTAGGGGTCCTAGAGTGCGGTCGATCGCACACTCTTCAGTGCGGTCCCATGGTCGGTCGCTACATTCTTAGCCCAGCGCACGACCTCATGGCTAGTCAATCCTCCCTTAGCCCGCTCAGGGGCGACGGGCCCTCATGCCCTAAATAAGCAAACACAAGCATCATTTAAAGCTAAATCATGCAACACGAAGCATCTTTTAGGGCGGAAAAGAGATGGCTTGTTATATCAAAGAAATATCTTTTATTATTAAAGGGGGGCCGATAGAAGAGAAGATGCGAAACAAACTAAGGCTATTCCTCATCACCGGAGGGGGCCGGGGGCCCATTCGATCCAGAGCCTCCTTCCTGGCCGTTCAGGGGATCCTGGACTTCTACTTCATCGGCCGGGCGCTGGAGTTGCGCTGCTCTTAGTACGTGATCGACATAGCTCTTCCAAACCTCGAAGGTCGACCACCTTAGACCCACCAGGGCCGCTTTCATACCCTCGGCCGTAAAACCGTGCGCTATGCCCAGCTTGACGGCCTCATTTAGCAACTTGGCATAAAATATCGCATGTACCATTTCAGGGAGCCCGTACTCGGCTGCTGCGCCCTCATCCTCGGATAATGAAAATCGTGGGCAGAGGGCGTGGAAGTCTTCGGGTAGGGGACGAGGCAGACGCAAAGCACTCCTCCAGTGCCAGATAAAGGACTCTGTCACAAAATCGGCCATCTCGCTAGTATTGTAAATAGGAGGGAACGCCATAATAACAAGGCAGGACAGGTGTACCGGTTGTTTTCTCTCTGTTCTGTGTACCACTTCCTCTAGAAAGATGAGTGCTCGAGCATCTTACCTAGAGGAATGAAGTTGCATTTATAGAGATGGGAAGGGAAAAGCTGGAGACGGAAGAACTTCCCTAGAGCTTAATGGCCAATCTACCTCAGACACGTGGCCATCCAGTTAGCACAAATCGAGACCAATACGAGCAAAGTAACGACAATATAGAAGGATATAAAAGCATAGCCTTTTTATTACTAATGGGATAGACAGTACATAAAAAAAAAGGGAGAAAAAGAGAAGGAGAAGAAGAAAAGGGGAAAGAGAAAAGTGAGAGCCCTAGTAGGGGCAGGCCACGCATTCATAGGCTTAACGACTTCCACCCCTGCTCGTCATCATACTAGGTAGAAGTCGCCCCCTCATGGGCCGAGCTCTCATCCTCCAGCTCTATTTTCGAGTCCTCTTTTTATCGACCGACTCTCTCACCCTCCCCCGATCCGGCCTTTGGACGGAATTGAGCCTCAAAGATCCAGTCACCATATAGCCAGACCCACGACTCGAAGGTGCTCCAACGGAGCTCCACGAGTGTTGGCTCCAAAGAACGAAGCTCTTGTCCTTGCAAGACACCCAGCCTTTCGGCCTCATTCAGAAGCATCGTGTAGAAAATCACCTGAGGCAGCTCCGGGAGTTTGTAGTACTCTGCAGCCTCCTGAGCCTTGGTCAGGTCGAAGCTTAGACATAAGGCCTGAAAGTCTTTCGAGAAAGGAGACGGGGGGAAGGCAACCCCATGTCGGTCCCAGGCAAAATGACAAGTGACATACTCGGCCATCGCCTTAGTATCAAGAAAGCGCAGGAAAGCCATGAGCGCCGAATAGTTACTACTGCTGAATAAATAAGGATGGAATACCCTCCTCTTAATAACTGCCTTTTACAGTAGAGGAAAAGGTAGTTTCAGAAAGCTGTCGCCTAGCCCTCGAAACCCGTGAAGCTATGGATGGTGGCTCATGGGCCGTCTATTACAAGAGCCCAATTTCCAAAGCACCCGAGATGCATACTGACCATTAGCAGTGTTCCATATTCTGCCTGACTACTCGCCTGGCTCGACGTACAGGTAAAATGTGGGGGGCCAAGTGATTAGGGAAAAATTCAATTTTTCCCAAATGGGCCTAAGCAAGTCGGACCCCCAGACTAGGCCTATATCTGGGATAACGGGCCCTCCCTGGAAGCTTCCTCAGGCCCATGTCTTAAATAAGGGGCCCTGAGACGTAACCCTAGGGGCTCCCCTTAGGGCCCTTCCATACCTGACCGGTGGCCCACATGGGCACCCCAGGTGAGATTACAGTTTTGCCCTTTTTCCCAAGACAACTATAAATAGTCACCTACCTACCTCGGGAAAGGGGTTGGTAGATAGTTGCTCTGAATTCTCTTTGCATTCTCTCTCTCTTTTGACCATTGACTCAAACCTAGAATTCACTTGACCATCGGAGAGGTGTTCCTCGGTCCACAACCCGGGGTTGCTATTTTTGTAGGTGGGGTTGGTCTAAGAAGAGGACGTTAGGTGTTGCACGCCAGCTGTCAGGTAAACTCACTCCTTCATCCCATGTCATCATCAACTGTACCCCAGAGATTTCATTCGGAATCAAGTGGTCTATGGGAAAATGGAATTATTAGAACATTTCTTGAATTAATGGTTTCTTGTTGAGAATTTTCCTTCCCCAAAGCGGAAGTTCAGACATTAAAAATACTATCTTCAAGTTGTTCTAGAATATCTTCACCTTTTTCTTCAGTTTTGATTTGAAGATCTAATTTCGCTAAAGCATGAAAACTTGATCCTTGATTGGTAAGATTCCCAGTGCCATTTGCAGAAATGTCCAAATCATGTTGAGTATTATCCTTTCTATCCAAAACTCTAGTAATATGGATCTCGTATGTCTAGTTTGAATCATTGGATTACTAGCTTGGTTCTCTAATTGGTTATGTTGCTTAAAATTCTTCTTCCTTTGTGGTTTCTTCATATCATTTAACTTCCGTAAGTATGCTCCTCCTCTGGCTTGCAAGATTTGTGATTACCTTTAAGCAATTCAATGTTAACCTTCATACTAGATATGCCAAATTATGTTATTCATAATATTTCTGCAAGAGATCCTTAGTAAAAATGAATTGGATCAATTTAACATGAGTTACAAGTTAATCGTATCATTGTTTGTTAGGGTTAACTCTACGTATAAGCTTATTGAACCTAATATTTCGGCTGTTAAACCTAATATTTTGGCTCCAAGCTCTACTCACCAAAAGATCATGATCGCCTCATGAGCCTTTTTTTCCATTCTTCTACTATCATTAATATGACATTTAAGAAGATTAAACTAAAATAAGTTCAAGGACATGTTCTTTAGGCTTATTTCAGTTGGACCTATTTTGTCCAAACTTATATAAAGTCATTTGGAAACAAAAGAATGTAGAAAAACAATATAAAGACGCAAAGCTTGTAGCAAGATTCCTTAATAGTGTATCCAAAACAAAAATTCCATAATCGAACATTTACTGGACTTAATCTTTGGTACGATGAGCCGCTTCTTCAACACTGCTATTGTTGGCTTGATCCTTTTCCTACCATTAGCTGTAGTCCAAGTGTCCCCTGTGCTTTCCTTGTAATCGCATTTGGTATCAGCATAGTGTGGTCAGAGCTCTTATAAGGCACACTTAAAGCTCATTCTCATAAGTGCGAATGCATTTTTATTGCTATGGATGACCAAGTTAAGGGTATATTGGTCATTTCATAGGGGTAGGATGCCCCATGCATGTTCGACATAGACATTAATCACAGAAGACTTTGAATCCTAAGAAAAGGCTTCTGAATGGGAGTAAAAGACCGGTATGGTTATCCATTACATAGGTAATGATCTCATTTATAAACAAATAGCCCATTCGTAGTTGAGGCATGTGTTGAACAACAATCATTAAATAAGCCTGTCCTTGCCATAAATTTGCTTACCTTTTCTTGTCACACTACCTCATAAAAGTTCCAAAGGCCTGAGCTCGTAGTCTAGTTCAAAAAGGTAAGGAAACATATTCATTCTTAAGGCTTGGGTCATTCATTACTGTTTGATGCCAAGTGATGTACTATGTATATAGCCTCGTGTTTCTCATCATAGCATTGATTTTAAGATTGGAATATGGATCAAAGTTAAAAGGTGATATGACCTTTGAATTAATGACTCCACATCTATCATATGTGTGCTGAAACATTCTATGCCTTGTTTGTTGTTCTATACTTCCACTTTGAGTATTGAACATTTCCTTTATAATGTGAAAACTAACATTGATTGCTTAATAATGCTCTTTTTACCATCATCCAATCTTTTTTAAGAAGGGGGGAAAAGAAGTCATTTTAGTTATGAAGATGATGACGACTTATGTGCGGATTAAAATTGGCTCGTAGATTGATGACTTACAGTACTACCTTTTACCACCATCCCTTGTTGGAGGACTGAGAACACTTAATTAATTCTTACACACACACACACACATACATACACACATTGTCAAGTGGCTCTAATTCTAGTTAAAGCAGATGCTTAAGCAATAATAATGCAAATGGCAAAATATTTAAAGGTAGGGACTACATTGTAGCTCTTTTTGCTTGATTTTAGATGGTGGGATAAAATAGGGAAAGAATAGAAGTGTAAGGTACTCATTGTAATTATAAAAGCTAAGTTTGGTCGATTTTGATGCCAAAAATTATTTACCAAAGTTGAATGTACTAAAAAATATCTCTAAAAAATAGCCAGTCATAAAAAAATTGTCTTAACCTAAATGCATTGGGAGAAAATTTATTCTATTTTATGGCGTTGTATCGTAGTAGAGGTTCAAGGAGAATGGTCAAAATCACAAATGTTCCAATGGTAGTTTGGAGATCGCATTTCCATTTGTAAATTTGTTAAGATCCTATGTGTATCTTTACTATTTTAGCTGAGAAAGAATTTGTTAACGGGGCTTCTTATACTTAGTGGTAGTTACATAGTGATTCAGTTGATAGGGTGTTTAATGTGTCAGATGTGAGTTTATTGGGAGAATATTTTGGTAATGGACTAGATGAACATGTTTTGTGCTGCCATTGCTTTGAACATAGAAAAAGGGTTTGGCTAAATACACATGCCAAAAGTTCATTGAGATTAGTGTTTTATGTTCATATTGTTTGCAAGTTGTGCATACATTTGTTGCATTTAAAAAGTGCTGAATATGTACACTATGAGCAGTTGATATGTGGGAATTAAAGAAAACTAAACTAATGAACTTACTATTCAAGGTTGTATGAAAAATTCTATGGTATGTTGTTGTATGTTGAAAATACAAACTATTTTAGCACAGAATATATTTTCCAGGCTTTGCTTGTAACCTTAAGGAGTTAGTAACATTGTGCAAGGGGTACTGCAAAACAACTATTAAAAGAGGGGTTTCTCCTCTTTAAGACCCTTCGATGCTTAAGCTAGGAGAAGTCAAGAAGGAAATTAGGAAATAATAGGCTCCAAATTGCTTGTAAAAGTCTAATTGACCCCCTTCTTAGGTTTAAGCGTGACTTGCTTATAAAAGGGTTTAGGATGGTTGTCTTAGGGGAATTTAATTAGGATTCTATATCTTTTCAGGCATAGATTTTTCCCCTAATTTTATTCAGACTCAAAGATCTTTAGTGTTTCCATGTTTAGTTAGGAGTTCTTGCCTAGATCTTCCCCCCTTTTGCAAGTTATGTATCCAAATAATGAAGGCTTCTTGGTTTTATTAAGCTTATGTATTTGGACTATACCCCAATGCTCAATCCTGGTGGCTTGTCTAAATCAGTCAATCTTTTTTGTGGGCTTCTATTGCACTTAGGCCCAATGCATCTTAGAGCTTTTATCTACCCAAATCATTTACCTCTTGAGGCATATCAAACATTGATCTAACAAGCCTCAAATTATGGTCGCTTCTAACCTCTTTAGCTCTATAGGAATTCTTCGGTTTAAAGACTTTCTAAAGGTGGGTTTCTTGCACCTAGGGTTGTTCATGGTTCGGGTACCTGAACTAAAAGAGATTTCGGTTCAGGTACCCGAAATTTCGGGTCGGCAAAATGGTGAACCGCATTCGAACTGAAACTTTCGTGTAACCAAAATTCGCGTACCCGAAAATTTCGGTTCGGGTTTTTGGTTACCCAATAACCCATTTTTTCTAAAATATTTTTTCCTACTTTGCCTAATAATTTTGTTGTACCCATAATATAATTATTTCTATTTATGCTGTAAAAAGTTGTCGTATTGAGCCAAGTTACACTTTAAATTATTACACAATACCACAATATCACCGGATATCTTATCACCATTCACATTTCAATTAATCCACACTTCCATAAGACATAAGCTTGTTAACATCATATTCATGCCCAACGCATTCAAATAAAATAATGCAACGAAGTCAAAGTACTTGTCTTATTCGGGTTTGGGAATACTTGATGTACAAAGTTTTTAGGGAGGGGATGATATAAAAAAAGTTTGGAAAAAGTTTTCAAAAAAGTTTTGGGTTTTCGGGTACTCGAATCTTCAAAATGCTCGAACCGTACCCGAACCAATAAACGAAAAAAAATTTGCTTTGGGTACCCAAACCAAAGTTTTCAAATATTTCGGTTCGGGTACCCAAGATTTCGGATCGGGGTAGAGGGTTTTCGATTCGGGTGATTGGTTACGGATATTTTTGAACACCCCTACTTGTACCCGTCATTTCTCTTATTTCTTTCCTAAAGGGTCTTAGACAAGTTATTTTCTGATAGATTTTTATCCAATTGTTTAGGAAATTTTCTCTAGTTGGATTTTAAATCTCTTTCTTCGGAATTTTAAATATTTAGATAATTTATTTTCCCTTTCCCTTGGAAATTTTTTTTTGGCATCTACCCAAGGTGGCTTACCTTAACTAGGTGTTTGTTTCCTTTCTTTCCATTGCCCCGTACCAGTGATGATCGCTGGTGTTGTTTTTGAAGGTTTCTCAATTGGAATTTGTGTTTATTATGCTTTTCTTCTGCAATCTAATGACATATTTCGCCTTAATGTTTACTATAAATTCAATCTTTTTGCATTCAATTTCTTCAAGAAATTTTGTAACCCTTTCTAAGCTTCATAAAAGAGATTTGTTTATTCCTCTTTTAATCTTCCTTTAAGCTTTTCAAAGCCTTTTTCAACCTTTTTTCCATCTCATACTATTTCTACAAATTAATGTCACACAATAATAGAGACTACACATCCACCTAGATTCGCCAAGGCATGCTTTCTATCCCTCCTCATCCTTATAGGAGGATGTCAACCAATTTTGCCATTTGGATAACATAGAAGAGGTTTACAGTGAGCGCGAGAGAAGAGGAAACTCAAGATGTCTCTTCTAAATCGATGTCATCAATAACCTATGTCTCTATGGTTTTGTAAGAGAGAACAGGGTTTACAACCACTTGGGTGCCTGTGTTATTGGTGATTGGTCCTATTCCAAGGGTTGGTACACCCAAACTATGTGTAGCATCTTTTTGTCAACCATTCCTCTTTGTACAAGGGAGATTTTTGATGATATAATGGGGCATGTTGGTCACTGTCCCTTATCATTATTAACGAAATGGATAGGGTACTATTAGAGTGAACTGCCCCTGCATCTATCAAAGCCCTACCAAGATCTTTTAAAGTTCTATGGATGTTCCATCGCCTCCTCCTATACATCCTTCTCCTTATCCATATCCTTACCTTGTTGGCCGTGAACTCCCCCAAGAGCTATCTATCTAGGGTTGTTCCTACTTAAAATAAGACAGGAGGCCTTGTGGTGCCTATTGGAGAAGTTTCTAGTATGGTCACAGTGAATGGGAATGAGCCTCGTTGTCTCTATAGAACCTTAGGTGGGGTTCATACCCTCATCAATCATTTAGAAAGGAAACAAATAGGGCTACTGCTAGTGAAGATAACGAGGATGACAACTCTTACCCTCTCTCTAACATGAACCTCTCTTACGGCTATGAATCCTCATCAATCATTTAGAAAGAAACCAATATGGCTGCTGCTAGTGAAGATAACAAGGGTGACAACTCTCGCCCTCTCTCCAACATGAACCTCTCTCAAGGCTCGCCACTGGATAAAGACATGTTCTCTTTCTCCAGCTTGACTTTGATATACTGTAGCCCTATGGAGGTCATCTGTTCCATGGTTAAGGAATTGGAAGAGGCTACAGAGATAATCAAGGAGCTCCAGTTGATGTTAAAGAGAGGAGGAAATAAATGAGGAAGAGGAAAGAAAGATGGTAAAGAGGATCTAGACCTGACTCTAAAGAGAATGTGAAGAGAGAGAGAAAAAGCATGGAGGCTGCTTCACCGAGAATTAACATCAAACTAAGAAGATCTTCCTTTGTGACACCACAATTCCGAAGTATGTCTTATTAGGTTATGCCCCTCTTAACCCCTTAAAAGAGTCTGAATATTAGAGGATCTTAGGCTACTAGGTCTCTTGATCTTCTTCTTTTCTTCTCTCATCTTTTTCTTCTTCTTATCCTCATGTACTTAGTTTTGCACTCTCTATAATGTAGATTTTCACATTTCATATACATGTAATAGAATTTAAGAAATTAGTGAAGAATCCTTACCTTTTTGTGCTATAATGTGTGTGTCTTATGTTGGTCTTTATTTTATTCAGTTTGGAAATGTTTCCCTTTTTTTCCAATATCAAGTTACACTAACAGTAACCTATTAGTGTTTTCCTCTATAAATGGATGATTTAAAGAATTTTCCATTTAAAATCCAATGCACCATACAATTCTATGCAAAACTATAAGGTTTCTTAATCTTGCTATCAATTTTGATGAAAAATAGCTTCACCTCACGCCAAATATTTCTAAAACCTAATAGTGCCTGCACGCTTTCTTCTAGTGGGGATTTTGTTTATCTTGGTCCCCAATTATGCTGGGTTGAAATGTTTCTTTATGCCAACAGTGCTTCTGAGGTTTGAATTTTGGAAGCCAAAACATTTTTAGAGGCTAAGAAGTGGCAAACCACTTTTTTTCATGAGATAAAGGCTAATCGTCATGATTGCTTTAAAGGGTTGGTGGTGGAGGTTCTCTTTGAGAAACTTCTGTCCCTATGTTCCCTCACCATCTCATCTCGTGAAGTGCAAAACTTCTTAGGCTACTTCCTAGGTGTATGTCTTTTTGTTCCCTGATGGGATAAGTTGGTATCTAGAGACTCTTGGATGAAGATTCGCTTATAAGTGGGCTGTGGATACCCCTATCCTCAGAGTTCAAGTGCTGGTTTCAAAGAGAATTAATTCTTAGATTCATTTTGCCCTTGGATACACTATGCCTCTACCCTATCTCTTTAACTCCATACGTATTTAAGGCTTCATCTCCCTTTATATGGGTGGATATTCCCCCTCCGCTAGATCCGATCGCATTAGTGTTTGTAGGAAGAACCATTATAGTATGGCCTGCTTGCCTCCTTTCAAGAGGAAGTTGAAACCTTCCATGGGTGTACATCTAGTCTAGCACTTTTCCAACTCTTTCCCCTGTCTCTTTTCTAAGCTACTTATGTAATGGCTCATAATTTTCAAGGAGGGATAAAAAGAAATTGGGTTTTTTTGGATTGAATCTATATTAAGGGGGCAAAGACTAAGACCTCTTCTATCTAGGGTTTTGCACTGGGTTAGTGCTTTAATAGTTAACTGAAGTCAATGCCAAAACCCTAGATGCTGAGGAATACAAGAAGGTGAAAACTATAATGAAATCGAAATCTTCTAAAGATTCTAATTTAGATTAGCTTTTTTTGTAGCTATAATTTTGAATTTTGGCTTTTTTGTAAGTTTGTAATGTATGTGGCCCCCTTATGATTAAAGATACTTTTGTATTTCATAGCCCTTTTTGATACCAATGGAACGTTAATGTTTGGGAATTCTACATGAATGTCGAGTGAAAATTTATATTTAATGCTGTATCTAGTTATCTTTTGCTCAATTTGGGCTTTTACCCCTTATTAATCCATAACATTATTTTTCTTGACCACTTAAAAATGAGTAAAATTATCATTTTAAGTGAATAATAAGAGTTTTTGCCCATTTTGCCCTTTCAACTTCTCTTACTCCCTTTAAAAGGAGTCTTTTCAGTTAACAAACATCTGAGCTTTAAACTACACTTTAAGCATTCTGTCCTATCTTACTTACTCCCTCAAATTTTGTTGCTCGTTTCTCTGATTTTCTTCTCAATCTGAAAATGGGCAGCTAAAATCTTCAAGAAGTATATGCAATAGTGCCATAAGTTATATGAGGGTATTCTAGAGCCTTCCTAGAGCAAAGAAAGCCTTTATAGCGGCTTTAAGCATGAGTTTGGACAATTTTGGTTTCTGTATATTGACGATTATCACTAACCTTGGTCTAAAACTTTGAAAAACAAAGCATATGCCCTAAAAACGTGTATTTGGATGTAGCAACCCCTAATTACTACCTTAGTTAGATCGATTAGGAGAATTAAGTAAGATTTAGCACCGAAAGACTTCATTGATCGTGGGGTATTACCATCACTTGCCAAAATAGCCAATCAAGCATAAAACCTTTTTTTTTTTTGGAAACAAACCATGAATGAGACATAAGCCAGGTAACAATATTTATTCTTAAACATAAATTTTAAAGCAAGAACTTAAATTTTAAAGCCACATTTCATGTTCATAGCCTGTAAATGGAAATGCTTTAATTTGCATCCTTATGGCTAGCCCACTCTCATTTGAGAGCTAACTTGAGCCGAATGACTACGACATTGCATGCATAGTAATCCAAGCATAAATGCATCATTGGCCCTTTTTCTCCTTGCCCTTACATTGATTTCTTGAAATCAAGTTTGGAGATAAGCTTAATAAGGTAAATGTAAGGTTGTATGTTACCATTGTGCGTCTAAAGACTGAGGATTAAATGAGATTTTGAGCCAACATATATGAAAACGTTAATTATCTTTACATTGAGCTTCCGCAAAAGGAAGAGCTTTTTAATAGCCATCCAACGCTTACAATAGCACATGCACATATGTATAAGTGAGCTCAAACATCTATCACTTACATTACCTGGAAGGTGCAACATTTAATCATAATAGTCATTTTAAGTTAGGGCTAGCAATAAATCCCAAAAAATAATGCATTTTTTGTCCATGTACATACACATATAATTCATGTGATAACTGGGTATTTTTAGTGATACAAACTTTAGAAAAGTGCATTAAACAATTAGCTTGACTTTCATGTGAAGGCAAATAATAGCATACTTTAATTCGATTTCCTTGCACCAGTGTCTAGATCTGTATCTGTAAACACATACACTTTCAGCATTTGAATCACATATCCTCATATACGAATCTTTTTGAACCCTTTTGCCAATAACCTTAGTTTCTTTTATCAAGTAGGCCTTAACATAACTTTTAGGAAGCATTTTATTGTTAATGACTTGGCATATGCAAGAATAAGTTTAGCATACAAATCAATTTATACACTCTAATTAAACCATTATACCATTAGACACGTAGATTGTGCTTGGACTAGATAAAATAGTCCATGATCTATCCATGCATGTTACAAAAGCTATGCCCTTAAAGTTCTTACATTTATCAATCTTATTATTTAATCCATACTCCCTTTTACCTTAGATACTCATGATCTTGCTATAAGTAGAACTATGATTCTCAAATCCTTCTTACATATTGAAGCAAATGTCATGCCTACACAAGTCCAAGTGAACTCATAAATCCTTCTTAGTGCTCACAAGCTACAACAAAGGGTACTTGGCCCATGTATTGATTTGGAGCTTCAATTCTAACCTCATCCTAAGCCTTTAAGATGTGCTGCTCTCCTATTTTGGGAAGGTCAAGAGGCCTTCTAAGAGATTTAATCATGAAAATGAGGTTAAACCTAAGGCAAGAACAAGTTGAACTCAAAACAATAGCCTGCTCCCGAACTGCCCAGAAGCCGGCGCACATACCCAGTTTTGCAAGCTTGATTACTCAAGCTTAATTTGGATTTAAGAGGATGGAAATCCACTTTTTGGAACCTTAATATGTCAGTTTTAAGGACCTACAAAGAGTTCTAGGTTAAGTCATTGGGTAATAAGTCAATTAGAGCCATTTTCCAGATGTTACAGAAACTGTTCTAGCGTGCACATGTTGCACCTTTTGGTCTATATCTCCCAAACGGTAGCTCGAAAGTTCTTCTGACTTGATCCATCTGAAAGATTACTTTCTAAGCTTTCTAACAACTTTTGTTTCACCCAATTGGAGTAAGAGACCTAGGAGATATAGTTGTTTGAAGTTGGCAGTTGTAATCTGAAAAGCTTCTGACAAAAAGCATAAAGCACTTTTCAGCTTTTGTGCGTGCATTGCCTTTTGCTTTCCTCTTGCTTTATGGACGTTGTATGACCCATTTTCCCCTTTCTTTCAGTTTGTTAAGGCTCTCATATATAAGGGAGGCCCTTAGGTTGTAAAAAACCAAATTTGAATGATATAAAAAGAGCTGAAAGCTTTCTCTCTTCAAAATCTCATTTCTCTTTATCCTTGTTTCTAAGGTAGTGAGTCTTGAGTGGAACCTTTATAGAAGTGTCGGTGGCCAAGCCTTTAGGCATTTCTTGGTGGTTCTATAGTCTTGTTGGGTGGCTTAGCTTTTAAACCAAGTCATATCTTCAGCACAAGGGAAATTTGCAACTAAACTCAAGCAAGCTACATCCGGCCCATCTAGTTCACGCTATATTTGGTATCAGAATGTATCTAGGTTGGTGTTCCTGAGTTTATACCACATTTCCTTGCTTTGGTTTCATTCTTGTGAAGCTTCTCTTTCACTCTTTTTTTTGAAACCGTGGTGAGTCTACCGCTCTCTCTCGCGCCTGAGCAATTCCACTTTTCTTCTGAAAACAACCTTAACTAAACACTTTCTTAGATCCTCAACTCTTTACCCACATTTGATTTCCCTAAAAACCCCTCTCTTACTCTTCAAGAACCCCTTCAAATAGCCCAAACACAAACCCCAACCAAAACCCCTCAAAAGGCTTCAAACCACAAAACTGTGTAAGCTGGGGCAGAACATAGGCACGACGACCCCGTGCGCATAGGCACGACCATGCCTCCACTCTCCAATTCTAAAACACTAGCACGGTCATCCCGTGCCCCTAAGCATGATCGTGCCTCCCTTCCCTAGCCTGTTTTTGCATCGTGCTACCCCTAAGCACGACTGTGCCCTTACCCCTTCAAGCCATTAGCCTTTTTCCTCCTTCTTTCTAACCATGTCTAATGAAGAAAACCCCTCCACAAAATCCCCCTGCAAGGGTACCAAGGGGTATGAGCCTAGAACAAGCTCATATCATGAGGCAAGATAATACCATTCTAGCTTTACAACAAAGTGTGAGACAAATTAGTAGGCAACTTGAGCAAATGACCACCCAATTCATGGCCCTCCAAGGAGGCCAAAGAGCTCAAGAGCCAAGTGATCATGGGGATGAATAAGGCTTCTCTCATGACTCAAGTATGGGAAGCAATCCAAGAAAGGGAGGTAGGAGACCTCCTATAGACGAGTTTAGAGACATCAAGGTAGAACCTCCGGAGTTCAATGGCAACTTGAACCCTGATGAGTACCTTGAGTGGGTTCAAGCTATGAACCGAATCTTTGAGGCCAAGGGCTATAATGATGAACAAAGTTTCAAGGTCGCTAGCCTTAAACTCATAAGGTATGCCTCCTTGTGGTTTGAGAACATCAAGAAACAAAGGGCTAGAGAAGGCCAGAGAAAGATCAACTCATGGGAGAAACTTAAGACTCTCATGAATAAGAGGTTCCTTCCTAACAGCTACAAGCAAGACATCTACAACCGACTCCTCACTTAAGAAAAACAACATGAGTGGGGGTGAGTACATGAGGGAATTTGAGCAACTCCTCTTGAGGGGAGCTATCCATGAACCCCAAGAACAAATCATGGCTCAATTTCTCAACGGGTTAAACCCCCTCATTGTTAGAAAGGTAGAACTCCAAACTTATTTCTCCTTGGATGATGTTTTCAAGCTAGCTCTCAAGGTTGAAAAGCGAAGAAAAGAGAAGAAGGTCTTTTCTAGGCCTTTCCCTAAGGATCAAGTGCCCTCAAAACCCCCTTTGAAACCCCTCTCTCATCCTAAACCCGAGAGCTCCTCACGGGATGACAAGGGCAAGGTCGTGGTTCTTCCTTCTCCAAAGGAATTGTCTAAGAAGCTTGAAGGGAATAGTGCTTTAAGTGTCAAGGATATGGTCATTTCCAATATGATTGCCCAAACCAAAGGGTTATGACCATGCAAGAAGTAGAAGAAGTTGATGCTTTATTGATGGAGGCTTAAGAAGAAACTCATGGAGTGGAATCGGATGACATGGAGGAAGAGACTTCACTTGATGCCGATGAAGGTGAACTACTTGTCTTAAGGAAGTTATTACATATCCAAGACACTTCTTATGACTAGGCTCAAAGGGAAATGATCTTTCACTCTCGATGTACCATCCAAGGCAAAGTGTGCAACTTGATCATCGATGGAGGGAGTTGCACCAACATGGCCTCCACTATTCTTATTGAGAAGCTTGGCATTCCTACTATTCCTTACTCCACGCCTTGTTCTTTGAAGTGGCTCAATGATGGCGGCAACATTAAGGTAACCAAACAAGCCCTTATCTCCTTTTCAATTGGGAAGAAGTATAGGGATAATGTCCTTTGTGATGTGGTGCCTATGAGTGCTTGTCATATTCTTTTGGGTCGACCTTGGCAATTTGATAGGCATGTTATGCATGATGGTTTCAAGAACACATACTCTTTTATTATTGACAAGAAAAAGATTGTTCTAAACCCATTACCCCCTAACCAAGTCCACAAAATTAAGCCCGAGGTGGGAAGCGAGAAAAAGAGAGACTTTCTAATGTTGAGTGAAACACGGGTTGAGAGAGCTTTAGGCAAGGGTAAGCAAGTCTTAGCTTTACGCATGCTTCAAAGCAACAAAAGTGAGGAAGTGACTCCCTTACACCCTATGATCTGCGCCCTCATTTCCTAATATCAAGATGTCTTTCCACAGGATTTACCCCTTGGCCTCCCACCAATCCAAGGAATTGAGCATCAAATTGACCTCATTCTCGATGCCTCACTTCCCAACAAAGTGGCCTATAGATGTAACCCTCAAGAGACCAAAGAGCTTCAAAGACAAGTTGATGAACTGTTGGCTAGAGGTTATGTGAAGGAGAGGATGAGTGCTTGCTTTGTCCCGGCTTTGTTAGTGCCCAAAAAGGATGGAACTTTTCACATGTGTGTGGATAGTAGAGCTATCAACAACATTACTGTCAAGTATAGGTATCCCATACCTAGGCTTGATGACATGCTTGATGAACTCCATTGCTTCTCTATATTCTCCAAAATTGATTTAAGGAGTGAGTATCACCAAATCCATATGAGGGAAGGTGATGAATGGAAAACGACATTCAAGACCAACAGAGGGCTTTATGAGTGCTAGTGATGCCTTTTGGCCTCTCTAATGCCCCTAATACATTTATGAGATTGATGAATGAGGTTTTGAAACCTTTTCTTGGGAATTTTGTGGTGGTCTACTTTGATGATATCCTTGTTTATTCAAAGAGTCAAGAAGATCATCTACATCCCTTGGAAGAAGTATTCAAGGTTCTAAGAGCTCAAAGGCTCTTTGGCAAGCTAGAGAAGTGTGAGTTCTTTGCACCCCAAGTTACATTTTTGGGGTATGTTGTTTCTAAGGATGGAATCTCCATGGACCAAGGCAAAGTGGAAGCTATTAAGTCATGGCCAACTCCCACCACGATCACCGAAGTTAGGAGTTTCCATGGCTTGGCATCTTTTTATAGGAGATTCATCAAGGGGTTTAGCACCTTCACAGCTCTCATCACCGAATGCATGAAGAAAGGATCATTTGAGTGGACTAAGGTTGCCTATAATGCCTTTGAGAAACTCAAATACAAGCTAAGTGAGGCCCGATGCTAGCCCTTCCCAACTTTGATAAACTCTTTGAGGTTGATTGTGATGTGAGTGGAGTGGGTATAGGGGTTGTCCTTATGCAAGATCAACGCCCCATTGCTTATTTTAGTGAGAAGCTCAATGGTTCAATGAAGAACTACTCAACTTATTACAAGGAGTTTTATGCATTGGTGAGAGCTCTTGATCATTGGTCCCATTACTTGAGGTCGAAACAATTTGTCCTTCCTTCGGATCATAAGGCCTTAAAGTACTTAAGTGGCCACATAAGCTCAATCCAAGACATGCTAAATAGGTTGAGTTCTTGCAAAGCTTCTCCTTTGTGGCCAAACATAAGAAGGAAAGCACTAATGTTGTGGCGGGTGCACTATCAAGGCGACATTCTCTCTTGGCCGTGATGGAACCGAGGGTTCTAGGCTTCCAATTCATCCGTGAGCTCTACCAAGAAGATGAAGATGTCAAGCACTATCTCCATGAACAAGAGGGTCACAAGCATAACCCCTACACTCTCCAGGAGGGCTTCTTATTCAAGTGCAACAAGTTATGTATTCCAAAGGGTCCAATCCAAAAGCTTGTTGTTAAGGAGGTTCATGGAAGAGGTCTAGCTGGTCACTTTGGGATCAACAAGAGTATTGATATGCTCAAAGAACATTTTTATTGGCCAAGAATGGGTGGTGATGTTCATGAAGTGATTTCTAAGTGTTCTCTATGTCAAAAGGCCAAAAGTCAATTCCACCAAGGGTTATACACTCCATTGCCCATGCCTAATGGTCCTTGGGAAAATGTGAGCATGGATTTCATAGTTGCCCTTCCTAGAACTCAAAGGGGTAAAAGATGCTATTATGGTGGTGGTTGATCGTTTCTCAAAGATGGCTCACTTCATTCCTTGTGAGAAGGCCCATGATGCCTCTCACATAGCCCTTCTCTACTTCAAGGAAGTTGTTAAGCTACATGGCATTCCTAAGAGCATTGTGTCCGATCCAGATACAAAGTTTCTTAGTCATTTTTGGAGATATTTATGGAGGCTCCTTGGTACTAAACTCTTGTAGAGTACCTCCCACCATCCTCAAACCGATGGCCAAACCGAAGTAACCAACAAGACCCTTGCTACTTTACTTCCGAGTTTAGTGAGTAAGAGCATCAAGGAGTGGGATCTCAAGCTTTCACACTCCGAGTTCGCATACAGTCGAACTCCTAGCTTTGCTACTTCCCACTCTCCTTTTGAGTCTTTCTATGGAATCAACCCTCTAACTCCTCTAGAACTCATACCACTTCCACTTGAGTCTAGAGCGAGCTATAAGGCCAAGGAGAAGGCCAAAGAGATGAAGAAACTTCAACAACAAATTTGGGCCAAGATTGAGAAGACAAACGAGATGTATAAAGCTAGAGCTAACAAGCACCGCAATGCCATTACCTTCAAGCCCGAAGACTTGTTGTGGATACACTTGAGGAAGAAGGGGTTTCCATCTAGGAGAAAGAACAAACTCATGCCAAGGAGTGATGGCCCTTTCAAGGTCTTCGAAAGGGTGAACAATAATGCTTACAAGTTAGAGCTACCCAGGGACATAGGTGTATCTTCTACATTCCATGTGGGTGATCTCATACCCTATCTTGAGGATGAAGAAGATGGTGATTATTTGAGGGCAAATCACATTCAATAAGGGGAGGATGAAGCAAATGTCATGCCTACACAAGTCCAAGTGAACTCACAAATCCTTCTTAGTGCTCACAAGCTACAATAAAGGGGACTTGGTCCATGTACTGATTTGGAGCTTTAATTCTAACCTCATCTTAAGCCTATAAGATGTTCTACTCTCCTATTTTGGGACGGTCAAGAGGCCTTCTAAGAGATTTAATCATGAAAATGAAGTTTAACCCACGACAAGAATAAGTTGAGCTCAAAACAGTAGCGTGCTCCCAAACTGCCCAAGAGCCAGCGCACATACCCGGTTTTGCAAGCTTGATCACTCAAGCTTAATTTGGATTTAAGAGGCTGCAAACCCACTTTTCGGAACCTTAATATGTCAGTTTTAAGGACATATAAAGAGTTCTAGGGTAAGTTAATGGGTGATAAGTCAATTGGAGCCATTTTTCAGATGCTGCAGAAACTATTCTAGCCTGCACATGCTGCGCCGTTTAGCCTATATCTCCTAAACCGTAGCTCCAAAGTTCTTCCAAATTGAGCCATCTGAAAGATTAATTTCTAAGCTTTCTAACAATGTTTTTTTTCACCCAATTGGAGTAAGAGACCTCGGAGATAGCTATTTGAATTTGGCAATTGTAATCTGAAAAGATGCTGACAAAAAGCATAAAACACTTTTCAGCTTTTATACTTGCATTGCCTTTTTCTTTCTTCTTGCTTTATGGACGTTGTATGGCCCCTTTTCCCCTTTCTTTTAGCTTCTTAAGGCTCTCATATATAAGGGAGGCCTTGGGTTGTAAAAAACCATATTTGAATGATATGAAAAGAGCTCAAGGTTTTCTCTCTTAAAAATCTCGTTTCTCTTTATCCTTGTTTCTAAGTGGTGAGTCTTGAGTGGAACCTTTATACAAGTGTTGGTGTCCAATCCTTTAGGCATTTTTTGGTGGTTCCTTTGTCTTGGTGGGTGGCTTAGCGTTTAAACCAAGTCATATCTTCAGCACAAGGGAAATTTTTAACTAAAGTCAAGCAAGCTACATCCGGCCCATCTAGTTCACGTTCCACATATTGTAACTCTACTTTTTAATAGAAGGAGGAATGATCTCACACCTTCACTATATTTGAAGAACAAAGGAAGGAGAGTTTTGAATAACTGTCAATTTGTCTTAGTTTTCTCTATCCTACGTATAACCTTCTTCTTCTTCTCATTCATGTTAAACATGGTAGGGTTATTTGGCCTTTGTTGGTTTGAGAAAATCAGCTCACTTCTCAACGATGAAATTAGTTTGTGTTTACCTTGTTGTTAGAGTTGAGGTTATTCTATTTAAGCTTGGTTTCCCTCACGCACATTCCCAAGTCTTGGAAGGAAAGATACAAGGGATGAATGGAGGAGTTCAACGTGAAGGGTGAGCAGGGAGACAAGGCCTTAGATTCTCCCTTTATAGATAGTCAATCAAACATCTTCACTTGATACTTTTCATGCAAGCTTAGACAATTGTAGCTTTAGCCATAGGGTTTAAGAAAGTAAGGTTAGCCCTAACTTTGCTTTAGGTGTCAATAAAGCTCTTATATCCAAATGATGTGTGACTCTTTTCTACTTTGCCCACATGAAGTGTCTTTACCTCAGTTCTTCATTACTTTGTCAAACAAGGCATTTTACCTATGCATGGCTTTGCTAGTTATTTAGCTAGGTTATAGTCTTCATAAATCTTTAATGGGTGCTTTACTTATGGTTGTGAAACCTTATCCTCAAGTTTAAATGTGAATCCTTTAATTAGTAATTGTCAACTTACATAAGATAAAACTCAAAGGTCAACTTAAAAATTACTTAGCTAGGTCATTCAAATTTTGGGGGGTGGGTGGCTTAAGCTCATGTAGTTGAGTGGCTTGCTAAGAAGTGGACACATACCCATGACTCCTCGATATTTTTAACTTACATACAATCCTTTGGTATCCATCTCTTGCAGTTGCTAGGCGTGTAAATTATGAAAGTGAGCAAATATTGTATGTGTTGCCTTTGGAAAATTTCTTTCATGATTACATGTACAGTTCTAAATACAAATGCATTTTTGTGTAATTCATCATGTAACTTGTAAGGCCCATACTTTGCATGTACATTGTATAATAAATTTTACATTTAAACTTAGCATATAAAATTCTACATAAAACAATTATTGAATAAGAAGTCAAATGTCATTTTAAACTATAATGTATTCAATTAAATAACTCATATACAATGAGTATTTGCGAATGGGTTCATATAAACTAGCATGGATCTACTAAAGCATCCTTGAGTTTTTTTTTTAATATACGCCGTTAGGGTTTATTGTTAACTGTAACCTTTTTCAATTCACTATAATGTATATATAACCTCAATGTCCTATCTTTCTTTGTCATAAATAATACAAGTGCTCCTCATGTGAAACACTAGGCCATATCTAAGCTCTTCTAGGAACACTATCTTTCTTATTTCAAGCGGACACCTTTTTACATATTGTGTGACAAGGCACTAATCCTCTAGTAGGCAATCCTATGCTCAGTTCTATGTTTGCTCAATACTTATCCAATTGCAGTTGATTTGTAGCCCTAATAGTCACAAATGAATGAAATGCACTTGAATAAAACAAAATAGAGTACAAAGTAGAGTTCATGATAATGGTACTCGTAACAGCTGTTCTAGTACTCACTACATCCTTTCCATTAATAACGTAAACTCTTCCCATAGTGAATGCCAAATGAACTTGTCCGTGACTTCTAATAGTATCCTTAAACCCTTATTTGTTGGTAGATCTTTTTGGGTGGTTTGTAAAATAATGATGATTTCTCCACACCAATAACATCTATATGTAGCTGCTCTATAACCTTTATCGCTATGGTTGGTTCACCACACATGCTCCAATGTCACTAGCTTCTTAAAAACCAAGCTCTTGTCTTTTATTGGGTATACCCTTGTGCAGTTATCATTCAACCCCTTTTTAAGGTGGTAAAGGGGTTACTTTGAGTTTATTTTCTACCTTTTCAATCTCAACAACTTATTCATATAACTTCTGACTATTTCGTAATTCATCCACAGCTAGGTTCTTTCATATATAAAGAGATAGTCCTTCCTAAAACCTAGTCATTCTCATACAATTAGTAGTAACATATCAGGAGCAAACCTTGACAATTCATTAAAATTTACTGGTATATTGCTTAATAGATAAATTATCCTGCTTCAAGGCTAAGAATTGGTTTTAGCTTCAACTTTTGAATATGAGTCGGGTAGAAACCTGACCTCAGAGACTCTAAAAATTATTCCCATGTAGCCCTAATCTCATATTTTTATTTCATTATGTCCCTCCATCGATCAACTTCTCCTATAAGGTAGAACGTTGCCACTTTATTCCCTTTATCGCTAGGTACTTCTATCATATTAAATATGTTTTCCATAAATCTAATCCATTCTTCTAATACAAGAGGATATGGTATTCGCATCGTAAGTCTTTTGCACTTATTTGACCACTTTTTTTTTCATAAGCTTACTTCTCTTGCCTTCGCTAAAGAGGGGTTAGCTTGTATTGGTGCTAATGCTTCTTGGATTATGTGTTCTAACAAATTATGGTGAGGATTATTACCTTTCTCATTGTCTATGTTTTCATGATTAGTTATAACATTTTTAGCTTGTAGCATAGGGTGAAATGACCAAAGACTATGAATTGATTCCTCTGAGGCCATAAGCTTGCATTAGGGTAAATTATTATGCCTATTTGAATTTGACATATTATAAAGAGAAGCACATAGGTATGCAAATATAAACAAGTGCATATGGGTATATGACATGACATATCTAACTCATAGCTCTACTGCCTCGGCCTCTTCCCAGGTAGTGGCTAGTTAATAGGAATGACTTCAAGAATCAAGGAGTTGCCCTATAGACCACAATGAGCCTTTTCGACATGCTTCGTCCTTTTCTCACGCTGCTTGGGAAGCTTCCTAGGAGCTCAGCAATCCCAAGATTTGTTCATAGTAAGCATGCTTAACTGAGTCCCCGAAAAGGAAGATGCCCTATTAGTGATATTAGCAGTCACTTTAAATGTTTTAAACCATGCTTAGGGTATTACACTCACGCTACAGTTGAAGAGCAGAACATCTTTGTTGTGCCTCATAAATCGACCGACTAATGAGTCTTCTCGAACGACGGTCTATCTCATTATCTTTACCCCGTTGAGTGGTTGCCTAGGGGCTCTCTTGTCCATTCGCGTAGTTTTCAATTGTGGGTTAGCTTTAATACTACCTGTAAAGGCCTAGCTCATCCTGAGTCGCAAATAATTATATCGCGAGTGCGACATAAAGTATTTGAAGTAACTACTTATATCATCCGAGGTGCACCTTCCTTTTTCGAGAGCCCACTCTTAAGAACTCCACAGTTAAGCATGCTTGTTGTAGAGAAATATTAGGATAGATGACCTCCTGGGAAGTTTCCCAACTAGTGTATGAGCAAGGACGAAACACGTAGGAAAGGTTTGTAGCGATTTTTGGAGTTAGTCGACAATACTTGAAGCCATTCTTGGTACTTGTCCACGACCTAGGAGCTTGAGGCATTACAAACGATATCAGAGTCGACTTGTGATCATGAGCTGTGCCAGTGGACAGGAGAACCCTAGGCAGTCACTAGTGGGGCAAAAATACTATAATAAATTGATGGTCATACGAATGCATAAGTCAGTCGATTTGCAAGGCATAAGAAAGATGTTGCACTCTTCAAATGTGGTTGAATGTAATACCTAGGGTGTGGCTCAAAGAATTTGAAGTGACTACTTACATCACCAATTGTGTTTTCTAAATATTTCAAGTTCAAATGTTACTAGATGTTTGGCAATTTTGAGTGAGAATGCAAGCTTGTTCCATTAAACCCTTTGGCTCCTTGTCTACCACTTCGTTGTTTCCCTTACTTTTGTAAGCGTTTCAACTATCTAGCTCTCGTCTGAGGGTAGATAGTGGGACAATGACAGAGCTGATCGAGAGGGGTGGTGTCAGAGACACCAGTTGCTGGCCATTTTCATCGGTGACAACAATTTTGTTGCCAGTAGTGAGTTGCACCCCTTCCTCTTTTATTGCATTGTTTTTAGCAACCCCCCTGTTTTTGTTCTTCGGGTCTGCATTTTTCCTTCAACTAACCTTCCCCAATATTGCAAGTGGCTGAGACTTAAAAGAAATGAATGCACTTAAATCTTTTACTTTTCCATTCAAAATCATTAGGCATAATGCATATGTGATCGGGCTTGGCAACAATGAATTGGTTGTCGATTGCCCTACTAATTAATATAACACGATTTTAGGATTGCTTTGTAGCTAAACTTTTATTGGTGTCCTTGATCTAACCCCCGAATCCAATATGATTATGGCTATATGATGTATCACCAAGGGGGAAGTCAAGTGAGAAGAAATCAGAAATGCAAGAAATAAGTGAGAAGAGTAGCAAGCTTTGAAATCACAAACTCAAACTAGAACTTTGTGGGATAAACTGAGGCTAACACAAATCCTTGGATACAGATTCACCACCAAGGCTTATGCTAGGGCCCTTAACAACCTCTTGGATATAGAATCACCACCAAGAAGAAGCTAAGACTCTTGCTAGAACACCACCCTACCCGGCCAAAGATAGAGATAAGCTAGAAGAGAGTTTGAGAGTTCAAAGGAGCTAAGGCTCAACTTCATTCAATATTCAAGCTAAAAAGTTCATACAAGGGAGCTTGGGACCTTATATAATCCCGCACTAACACTAAACATCAACCACAAATTCAAAATAGCAAGCTAAACTTGGTACATTTCGGAAATCCAAAACAAGCTACAAAAGGAGAGATTGAACATTGGCTTGACAACACTTCATTGTTGATCTTGAGGATGAGTTGTCGACTTGGGAAGCTTGGGTGGCCTCAATCAGCTTCAAAGTACAATAATCAAGTCATTTGCAAGTGGAGTGGACCTTGATAAGAGCAAAAGTACATCAAAAAGAACAACATGGCAGCCGGCTGCCCTTAACCGGGTAAAGGGATTTTCTACCCTTAATTTGCTGGTTAATAGCTCCAGAAGTGTGTAATTTGGTTGAGTTTTTTTATGGCCACTTGATAATATTTTTAATGTACTTTCAAGCCACAAAATTTTTAGTCCAAGTGGGGGAGGTTTGGGTGCCCAAATCGACCCATTTCCAGAACTAGGCAGAACTAAAATAGTTTTGAGCACTTGACTTCAACGACTGATTTGAGTTAGAAAATGGCCTCTAAATGACTTGCAACTAGTCTTATTGGAAAGAACACATCTTAAAATTAAACTTAGGCCTCCTGCAACCCAATCATGCCCTAGGGAAGATTAAGAAAGAACGTGCACAAAATCAAGTTTGTGCACAGGCCTGAAACCGTGGCTGGGCTGAAATGTGTCATGGCATGCGAAGATGATTTCTTGGACTTCACTGACAAAACTCGACTCCTTGGACTTCCTTGAGGGCTGGTGATCATGCTCATGGATGAACCTTCATCATCCTCCCCTTGTTGAGAAGAAGTTGCCCTCAAATTGTCTAGATGTTCATCTTTCAAGTAAGGACTTATATCGACTACATTGAAAGTGGCCGAAACTCCATAGTCTCCGGCCAAGTTGATCTTATAGGCATTGTCATTGATCCTTTCCAAGACTTCAAAGGGGCTATCCGCCCTTGGCATTAGCTTGATTTTGCATTTGGAAGGAAATCTTTCCTTACTTAAGTGAATCCAAACCAAGTACGCGGGATCGAACACCACTCTCTTCTTATGCTTGTTTGCTTGTTCTTGATAGGATGCATTGACCTTCTCAGTCTTGGACTTGACCATCTCATGGAGTTTTTGATTGTCCTTTATTCTGTCACTAGCCTCCGCATTCAGCTTCTCATTCATCCCTCTTGGCACAAGATCAAGTGGACTCAAAGGATCCACTCCATGCACAACCTTGAATCGAGACAAACCGGTTGCTTTGCTTGGGGCCTTATTGTAAGCAAATTCAGCTTTTTTCAAGAGCAAATCCCAAGCCTTAACATTGGACTTCACCAAGACCCTCAAGAGAGTTCCCAAGTTCGGATGGTGACTTCGGTTTGGCCATCCGTTTGGGGATGACAAGTGGTGCTATACTTGAGCTTGGTGCCCATCTTCTTCCAAAGTGTCACCCAAAAATGGCTAAGGAACTTGGTATCACGGTCCGAAACTATGGACCTTGGAATGCCATGCAACCTCATTACCTCCTTGAAGTACAACTCAGCAATGTGGGTAGCATCATTGGTCTTGGCACAAGGGATGAAGTGTGCCATCTTTAAAAAGCAATCTACAACCACAAAGATGGAGTCTTTGCTCCATTGTGTCCTTGGTAGCCCTAGCACGAAATCAATGCTCACATCTTCCCATGGGAGGGTGGGAACTGGTAAGGGCATGTAAAGGCCGTGAGGTAGTAAGTGGCTCTTGGCTACTTGGCAAGTAGCACAGCTTTTCAATACATCTTGGACATCCTTGCTCATTCTTGGCCACTAGTAGTGCTCTTTCAACATGAGAAGAGTTTGGTTCTCCCCAAAGTGACCGGCCAAGGATCCTCCATGAACTTCCCAAATGAGCAACTCCCTAGTTCCACATTTAGGGATGCAAAGCCGAGGGCCCTTGAATAAGAACGCATCTTGAATTAAGAAATCTCCCTTTGGGTGCCGTTTACAATCCTTGTAGAGCTCTCCAAAGTCTTCATCATCTTCATAAAGGGACTTCAAATGTTTGAACCCGAGGATGCATGCATCAAGTTGGAACAAAAGTAAATGCCTTCTTTACAAGGCATCGGTTCCTTGGTTCAATTTCCCGAACTTGTGCTTGATGGTGAAATGGAAAGATTGGAGGAATTCCACCCATTTGGCATGTCGTGAGTTGAGTTTGTGTTGCCCTTAAATGTACTTCAAGGCCTCATGGTCCGAATGCAATATGAACTCACTAGCCACAAAATAATGACTCCAATGCTCAAGACTTTCACAATCGCATAGAATTCTTTATCATAAGTTGAATATTTCCTTCTTGAATCACAAAGTTTCTCACTAAAGAAGGCTAAGGGCCGACCTTCTTGAGTGAGTACTTCTCCAATGCCAACCCCGGATGCATCACACTCAGTTTCAAATACCTTGTCAAGTATGGCAAGGCTAGGTCCGGGGCTTGGGTGAGCTTGGACTTGATGGTGTCGAATGCTTCTTGAGCCTTGGGGCTCCACTTGAAGGTTGTGCCTTTGATCACCTCGGTCATGGGGGCCATGATAGCGTTAAAATCTCTAATGAACAACCTATAGAAGGAGGCAAGTCCATGGAAACTTCGCACATCATGAATGCTCTTTGGAGTAGGCCATGTCCGAATGGCCTTAACTTTGCTCTCATCCACCTTGATGCCGTGGCTAGTAGCAATGTAGCTAAGAAAGGTGACCTCACAAGTGAAGAATGTACACTTCTTGAGGTTACCATAAAGCTTCTCCCTTTCAACAAAAATGTTGGTGGTTTTTGAGGGGGTGAAAAATAAACTAAAGAAAAGAGAAACCTCAAGCACACAATTATCGTTCGTAGTACTTTGAGGGTCGATCCACAGGGATGACGTTGAAATTATGATCATTAAAAACAGAACGATTAAACTAATTAACTAAACTAAGTAACTAAACAGAACGATTCAAATTAAACCTAAGCACTCAACTAAATGAACACAGGTATGTAAATTAAATGAACTAAACTAATACCTATACTCACAACATTGAACCAAATTAAACCACTACCAATATTAGCAACATTCCAAAATAATTAAGCAGAATCTACACTAACCTACTTAGGGCAGACGCAGCAGGTAAAGGTAAATCAGAATTGAAACAAAACTTCAATAGAACCAAATGCGAGAGTAGGGGAGGGGAGAAGTAGCAGCATCAAATTCAAGCCAAAACACGATTCAACCTAAAACAATAATTTGTTGTACCGATTCACCTCACTAACCAGCAACAAGGGAAAACAAATTGAAACAGAACATCACAAAACAGCAGCAGAGGAAGGGGAGATTCAGCAAAACCGAAATAGAGCACGAAAACAAAACACCAAAGAAATCAGCAACAGGGAAGGGGGAAATCGAACCTAGCTTCATTCAGCGTCCTTAGCCACCAAGGGGGGGGGGTACCAGAACCAGCCCAGACACGGTGTAGATTCACCATGAGGAACCCGAACAAAAAGCGAATTAGGGGAGGGGGAAACCAGATGAAATGCAGCAAAATAACATTCGATTTTTGCAAAATCCAACCAAAAGCGTTAATTACAACTAGGAGACTTCGAAATTGCAGTGAATTCAAACCCTAAACGGAATCTAAAACCGAACACTAATTCTGAAAATTGACATTAAATCTGATGAATTCAAAAATGAACGAAATTAAACTAAACTAACCTAAAGCTAAAATTGAACCTAATCTAACTTAAAATTACCTAAAATTACCTACAATTACCTAACCGAGCTTAATGGCGTCGCTGTATCCTCTTAAATACCCGAACCCTTCAATCTTCAGCCTTCAATTTGGTGCTAGCGTGGACGATGGAGATGAAGCCAGCAAAGGGTGTACGTGGCCTGGTGCAGCGTGTTTCACGGTGGTGGGTTGGGGTTGGACGAAGGTGGTTTTGGGGTTTCTGGAGTTTCGGTGGATGGGGGTTACTATGGGCTGGGGAGTTTTGTGTGCTGGGATTCGGTTCAGGGTATCAGGGGTCAGGGAAGCAGACGCGAGTGAGGAGGAGAGAGAAATTGAAGGGGAGGGGCTTGTTTTAAGAGCTGAATCGGGTTCTGCTAAATCGGCCGGTCCGGTTTTTTTAATTGCTAGACCGATTTGGTTTTTTTTCCTTTTTTCCTTCAATTCTCCTTGGCCGGTTCTGTGGAATTTTGGATCGGTTCTTCAATTCCTGACATTTCCTCTATCTTTCTCGCATTTTTCGCCATTTTTGGCCCTTTATTCACATTTATTAAAAATCTGCAAAATAAAATAAAATCAGTTAAAAACCTTAAAAATATTATTAAAACGAGCATAAAATAGGTATAAAAGTACCTTAAAAATAGCACATTTTTGGTTCGAACAAGGACCTCCATGACTTGAGTTAGATGCTCTTGGTGCTCCTCTTCACTCTAGCTATAGATCAAGATGTCATCAAAGTATAACACCACAAATCTCCCAATGAATGGGAGAAATACTTGATTCATGAGCCTCATAAAGGTGCTTGGAGCATTAGATAATCCGAATGGCATGACTAGCCATTCGTACAGGCCTCCCTTTGTTTTAAAGTCCGTCTTCCATTCATCCCCTTCTCTAATCCTAAGTTGGTAGTAGCCACTCCTCAAATCCACCTTAGAGAACACACTTGAGCCATGTAATTCATCAAGTATATCCTCAAGCCGTGGGATAGGATATCTATACTTGATGGTTATCTTGTTGATTGCCGGCTATCTATACACATCCGCATACTCCCATCCTTCTTTGGGACTAACAAGGTCGGCACCGCACATGGACTAAGGCTTTCTCTCACCAATCCTTTGGTTACCAATTCTTTAACTTTCCTTTGGACCTCCATGGTCTCTTTAGGGTTCATTCTATAGGCCGGTTTGTTGGGAAGTATGGCTCCGGGAATGAGATCAATGTGGTGTTGGATGGACCTTTGTGGGGGTAGGCTGGAGGGTATCTCTTCGGGAAAGACATTGGCAAAACGTTTAAGTAGTGAGATGGCTATGGGATGAGAGGGTAGGGGTGCTTCGGATTCTCTGAGTGAGGTGAGAATCCACTCTTTAAAGGCCTTGAACTCATGATGGGATGCTTTAAGAAGGGGCTCACCGAAGGTGAGGAGCAAATCCAAATGGTCTTGGTTCTTTTGCGGCTTACTTTTGTGGAGTTAGGAAAGGCTTAAGGGGGCAAGGGTGATCTTCTTCCCATCTTTATGAAAGGTGTAGGTATTGAAATGGCCATCATGCATCACCTTTCGGTCGAACAACCATGGTATGCCCAACAAAAGATGACATGCATCCATGGGAATGATGTCACACCACAACTCATCATGATAGCTCTTGCCAATAGAAAAGGGAATCAAACATCTCAAATTGACTTGTAAACCTTTACCTTGGTTAAGCCATTGGATGTTGTAAGGATGGGGACGGGCCGAAGCTTGAAGGCCTAACTTCTCCACCATGCTTGAGGACGCAACATTTGCACAACTCCCCCCATCGATGATGAGAGAACAAACCTTGCCTTGGATGGTGCATTTTGTATGGAAGATGTTCTCCCTTTGTTCTTCCAAGACTCCGTTTTGGCTATTCAAGGCTCTTCTCAATACAAGTAACTCTCCTTTAACCGCCTCCTCTACGACTTTATCTTGTTCTTCCATGAAGTACACTTTCTTTTCCTCCTCCTCTTCTTCCTCCTTAGATGCCTCCTATTCGGCTAAGGAGATAATTCTCCTATTAGGACATTCCGAGGCTATGTGACCTAGGCCTTGGCATTTGAAGCATCTCCTATTGTTCATAGGAGGGGGGTTAGGTCGGTTTGAAGGGGGTTGGTTCCTTTGAGGGGTTTGGGGTTTTTGTGGAGTAAAGGCACTAGGAACCGAGGGCTTAGGAGGTGGGTAAGAGCTCCCCTTATTGAAAGGTTGGCTCTTAGGGAAAGGTTTAGGAGGGTCTCTTTTGTAGAGCTTGGGTTTTCTTTGTTGTTCCACTTTGTGGGCTAGAACACACACCTCATCAAAGGTAGTGTATTGTTGCAACTCAACCACATGAGCATACCTAGGATCAAGTCCCCCTAAGTACCTCACTATGGTTTGCTCTCCGGCCTCTCTAAGGTCACACATAATTAATAACTTCTCAAATTCTCGAGTGTACTCCTCAACACTCATATTACCATGAGTTAGGGAATGGAGTTGAGAGCAGTTGTCTTGAAGATAGGAGGATGGCAAGAAACGAGCCTTGGGTTTGGTCTTAATCTTCTCCCAAGTCTGAATCTTCCCCTTCCCTTGCCTCGCTCTTTTGGCACATAAATTGGACCACCAAAGGGAAGCATACTTACGGAGCCTAAGAGCAACAAGTTTCACCTTCTTTTCTTCCAGGGTTTCTTTGTAATCAAAAATCCTCTCCTCGGTTTGGAGACATTCCAAGAACTCGTCGGGATCAAGTCTCCCTTTGAATTCTGAGACCTCCACCTTGATGTCTCCAAAGTTAGAAGCATTCCTCCCATTCCTTCTTGGCCTCCTAAAAGGCTTTTCCTCACTTGAAGAGTTCAAGTGATGGCTTTCATCATGGTTGTCCTCACCTTGCTCAGATTTGGACGAGTTGGAGGAACGAGAACTTCTAAGTTCCTTTCGCTTTTACTTTATGGATTCACCATGTCGGCGCTTCAAGTACTCATTGTGGCCCTTGATTTCTTCATTTTGTAACCTCATGGCTTCATAATTCTGCATGAGGGCTTCGAACTTTTCCTCCAAAGTCATGCTTGCAGCACTCATACTTGAACTGGAGTAGAACAACTCGGACTGGTGGTGGCACGGTCGTGTTATAAGGGTATGGGGTAGCCGTGCTAACCTTCTGCTTGTCACGACTAAAACAGCCGGTTGTGGCTTGTGTTTTGAGGATGTGTTCGAGCTTGTGTTTAGGGAAGTTTGAGGGAAAATACTGGGCCAAGGAGAGACTCGCTCTGATACCAAATATGATGTATCACCAAGGGGGAAGTCAAGTGAGAAGAAATCAGAAATGCAAGAAAGAAGTGAGAAGAGTAGCAAGCTTTGAAATCACAAACTCAAACTAGAACTTTGTGGGATTAACCGAGGCTAACACAAATCCTTGGATACAGATTCACCACCAAGGCTTATACTAGGGCCCTTAACAACCTCTTGGACACAAAATCACCACCAAGAAGAAGCTAAGACTCTTGCTAGAACACCACCCTACCCGGCCAAAGATAGAGATAAGCTAGAAGAGAGTTTGAGAGTTCAAAGGAGCTAAGGCTCAACTTCATTCAATATTCAAGCTAAAAATTTCGTACAAGGCAGCTTGAGGGCTTATATAATCCCGCACTAACACTAAACATCAACCACAAATTCAAAATAGCAAGCTAAACTAGGTACATTTTGGAAATCCAAAACAGGCTACAAAAGGAGAGATTGAACTGTGGCTTGACAACACTTCATTGTTGATATTGAGGATGAGTTGTCGACTTGGGAAGCTTGGGGGGGGGGGTCAATCAGCTTCAAAGTACACTAATCAAGTCATTTTCAAGTGGATTAGACCTTGATAAGAGCAAAAGCACATCAAAAAGAATAACATGGCAGCCGGCTGCCCTTAACCGGGTAAAGGGATTTTCTACCCTTAATTTGCTGGTTAATAGCTCCACAAGTGTCTAATTCGGCTGAGTTTTTTTTATGGCCACTTGATAATATTTTAATGTACTTTCGAGCCATAAAAGTTTCAGTCCAAGTGGGGGACCTTTGGGCATCCAAACAGACCGATTTCTTGAACTGGGCAGAACTGAAACAATTTTGAGCACTTAACTTCAACGGCTGATTTGAGGTGGCAAATAACCTCCAAATGACTTACAACTGGTCTTATTGGAACGAACACATCTTAAACTTAAACTTAGGCCTCTTACAACCGAATCATGCCCTAGGGAAGATCAAGAAATAACGTGCACAAAATCAGGTTTGTGCACAGACCTGAAACCGTGGCTGGGCTGAAATGTGTCTTGGCATACAAAGCTGATGTCTTGGACTTTACTCACGAAACTCGACTCCCTTGGATTTCCTTGAGGGTTGGTAATCATGCTCATGGATAGACCTCCATCACTATACCCTGAAGGAGTACAACCATGTAACTTTTCAGAGCATCCCACTTTGAAGATAAAATGAGTCATTGTTATGTCAGCCAACATAGGGGATGGGGATCAGTGAATGTGCTATGAGCCGCTATTGACCTTACTAAACCTTGAATGTAGACTTTATCGTCTAGGATACCTTCATGTGCTTGACGTTTGAATTTGTGACAAGCTTTGTGTGCCCCTTATGTGCTTCCTTATGAATCTTTAGTCATTTTTAAATACTAATCTTAGATTACTAAGTCTTTTTCCTAAAATGGTAGCATCCGTAGTAATGCAAGACATCCTTATCAGTTGCACAAGGATAGAACCTACCATTAGAAGGATTCATGCCAGCTATGGATTACCGTTGCATCCTAACGACAATGCCTTCCATGCTTCTAGGGAACTAAGGGAGGCCAGCGGTAAGCTAGATCATGTCGCATTCCTCTATGCCTCTTCTAGTCTATCTGGGTTTTAGGCCCCTTAAAGTTAATGAACGTTTTTCTATGTCGTTAACCTACAAGATAGGTTCAAGGGTCTTTTTTTCTTTTTAATTTTCCTTAAAAGAATGTGGAAACTTGTTTACTTAAAAAAAAAGAAAAGTCTTAAAATTTCAAATCATTTCGTTTAGGAAGGCAAAACAGGTTTCAGAGAGGGGATAGTCATGGTTATTTGGTGAGATCTCGTTAGCAAGTTCCGAAAGCCAATCCTCTAATTCAATGATAAAAAATGACAACCACAATAGCCTTGATAATGAGAATAAGGCTAATGGCACAAACAGAATATCAACCCTCATGGTTGATATGTTAGCCCAAATAGAAAGCCAATTTGAGGCCAAGCTCAATGAGTAATGAAAATGCATAAATGATCTTAAAAATCGATGTAATAATGACATAAAATAAAAATGGGATGATGAAATATTTATCTACTTAGACCATGGGTCCGATCAATCACCAATGGATCAAAGGATGAAAAAAATAGAGCAACTCTTGAGGATTTCTTAATTATTTGTTAATAGACTCAATAATACTAACCCCTTTATCCTAAACTAAACGAGAAACCACTCACCCAAAAAATTTGAAACTTATGGGTTACAAAATCCCTCATCTCATTTGAGGAGTTTTGTTAACATAATAAGTTTAAAATGTGTTAAGAAAACCCTCTTTAAGCCAATAGTTCCTCCCAATTTATAGGAATCCGTTAATGCTTGGTTCCACTCCCTTGACCCACAAAAAGTTTGTGCGTAGGATTGGCTTATTAAATAATTCTTAGCTTAATACCGCTATAACACTAACTTTGTGATTAAGTGCTACTCAAGCAAGAAGAGAAAGAAAATTTCCTAGACTTTCTAGCTCGATAGAGGGTAAAGCCTCTTTGTTTGTAAATCGATCAACAAAGAGAGAACCGGTTTGCATTGTCATTAAAAATTCACGAACAAGTTATGAGCAACATCTTAAGTTCTTTCTCATAAGCACCTTCATGCAATTACATGAAGGTGGAATGTTAATATAGCAACATATGCAACAAAATCTAGAGACTATGTATAAAAATAATAAGGGCACTTTCAATATAGACAAGAAAGTAGACATGGGGTTTGATAGTAAGGTCGTAAATGAAGTTAAGTTGCAGAAGTGCCAAAATTCGGCTACAATGATAGGGTCTTCATACCACTCAAGATAAAGCTCAGTAAATCTTTGAAAAAGCTTGTAAGCCAAGGGCTTCTTAAGCTCATTAGATCCATAATTGATCTCTCTGAAGAAAAGACAGGTAAAAATTATGATATCAATGCCTACGGTGACTATCATTGGAGAAATGGGCATCACACTAATCCATGTGTTAGCTTTAAAACTTCAATCTAGGACATGATATACGATGGAATGTTGCTCATTCTTAATGCGACAAAGCCCAATAACCATGTTAATGCACTAAGCTCTATGTTAGTATTCTTCACTAATGGTGAAGAATTGAATCCCTTCATTGTCATTCTTGATGGGATAAATAGACATATGGTGGTATGATCAAGAGGATGTTTACCTGTATGACTTTTTATTCGCTTGATCCATCATGACTTCCTTATGGTACTTATCCCTTTTGACATCGATGCTTGTATCTACCATGGATATCGTCACCGTAATTAAACTCTAACTCTCTAGTTGACTAAGTCCAAGTGCAACGCTGAATGAAGGCCTATTGTCATCCTTGTTTGATGTTGCTTCACTTGCACATTTACAAACTCCATATGAGCACCCTAAAGCTTGGTAACAACCCCCATCATATCGACAATGTTAAAATTCTGAGCTTGGTTTATTGTGGGTATTCCTTCCACATTCTCATTCTTCTGGATTTATCATGTTCAGTAAGAGCATAGTAGAACAAGGAGAACATTGTCTTTGCTTCGTCTAGTTTCTTACAAAGAGATTTATTTTCTTCATACTTGTTTCACACGTTATCCATGACGGTGATAAAATTTATGTAAGCTAATGCCAAGTGTTTTGTTGCAAAATTGTCTTCTTAATGTCTTTCTACATTTCTAGCAAAAAATTAGATATGTTATGTGAGCACTAATAATATGCCATTTGATAACTAATTACATGACTATTGATCAATTACTAAAGGCTGAATTGTAAGTGATGAAGTGAAAATTGAACAATAAGTTAAGTGCTCAATAGTCTTGTACATATTGATCACTAATACATCAGTATTGATCATCACCCACACAAGGATTACATTAAAAGCAATGTGGAAAAAAAATCAAACATTAAGTCAACTTATCATTAATCTTATGCCAATTGAACACTAATGACTTAAGTATTGGTCACGAATATTATGGATGATCACAAACAACATCGCTAATGATCATTGTACACAAAAGTATTGAATCTCAACCAAACGCGAAAAAAAAGTAGAAATTAACTTAAGCGATCACTAATGGTATTAATAATGATCAATAAAAACATGACTGTTGATCAGTTAATAGTCAATCCACACAAAAATAGAAATCCAAGTTAAGTTAGGTGATCATTAATATTTGTGTCTGTTGATCACTAATCACATAAGTATTGATCACCAATAATATATCTATTGATCACTAACATCACCTATATTGATCGCCATTAACACAAGGACTGAATTCTAATGGGGGTACAAGAGTGATATTTATTACCTCAAATTTTGTCTTGTTTTTGTTTGCAATAGCTTTCTATTGAGCCCATTCCTTCTACCACCAACCATTTCCTCGACGCCTTTCTTTATTTTTTTAAAAAATAAATATGTTACCATACTAAACTTTAAGCAATGAAGGGAAAAAAGTAAACATTTATGTAGTTTATCAATAACATTATACCACTTAATTACTAATCACATCATTATTGTTCACTTAATAGACAAAAAATGAATTGTAAACATTTGAACACTAAACAATAACTTAACTGCTCTCTTAACTTCTACATCTTGATCACTAATAACATCACTATTGATCACCTGCTACACCAGAGTTGAATTAAAAGCAATGAAGGAACAAAGCCAACATTAAGTTAAGTGATAATTAATCTCATGCTTATTCATCACTAATCACATAAGTATTAATCACTAATCTTGCATGTATTTCTCACTCAACAACTGCCATGAAAAAACAAAATTCAATTAAAAGCTCACTAATGATATGCCAATTCATCACAAATAAAATCTCTATTAATCACTATACACAAAGGCACTGAATGCAATGCAAAGAGTGGAAAAAAAGTAAACATCAATTTAAGTGATCACTAATGTTATCTATAGTGGCCACTAATCACATAACTGTTGATCACTTAGCAGACAACAACTAAATTTCAAAGAATTAGGATAAAGCAAGAAAAAAAAATGTAAACATTAAATTAGATGGTGGACTAATGTTATTGTAATTGATTACCGATGTCATTGATTACCAATGACATCCCTATGCATCAAGCAACTACACAAAAACTGAATTTCAAGCAATAAGCAAAAAAACAAAGATTGAGGTAATTCATTACTAATCTTATTTCTACTGATCACTAATTACACAATTGTTGATCAGCAATCTTACTTCTATTGATCACCAGAAACACATCTATTAATCACCATACATAGGAAGACTGCATTCTAAGCATTGGGATTAAGATGAACACTAATTCAAATGATTATTACTTTTAAAAAAAAGAGATCACTAATGACATATGTATTGATCACCAACTAGGGTGCTCACACATATTATAACAATGATGAATATGTTTTGTCTATACCCTCATTTTTAGACCTCCTATTATCTTCAGTAGGGTGCTGCTCAGGATGTGTTAGGTGTGGAACATCTAGTACACGTTCAATGACCCTTCTTTCAAAATCATGGCTCTAGTCCTCATCTTCTATCCTTATCTTGATCTCTTCATTAGTCCATGTAGACATTGTAGGGAATTCTCTCTTCAGAGTTCTCTTTACAAAGACAACTTTATCTAAGTAAAGCATATGAAAATATAGGAGGATTAACAAATATATAATTAGTACATGCATTTAGGTAAGTTACCCATATATGAATTGTTGATCACTAATGCATAACTTATTGATCATTAGTAGGTTAATTGTTTATCATTAAGACATTCTATCATTCCTTTTTTTATTGATTACTATGTTTCCTTATAATGATCACCAATTTTATGAAGGAATTCCTTATTGAAGTGGATAACTCACCATCAAGACGAACATTGGACTGTTGAAATGCAACCCTTTTGCAGCCTTGTTCTCATTGTAGTGGTTGACACTCCTAGTAAGCTTGTCCAAGTTGAATCCGCACTAGTTTAGGCGTGTGATCTAGTTGACAACCTTCATATTTTTCAGGAAAGACTTGATGCAATAGCGGTTCTTCAATTTGCCAAAGAAGCAATTAACAAGATATGATGAAATTTCTCTTAAAACTTTCCCCTCTATCTATTTTACCCAATATGAAATCCGGCATATGAGTGAGCTCCAGGGTGTTCTGTTCAATTTCCCACATCTATATAGCATGCACCGCTTCATATTCTTCATTGATGCAAGACTTGTTAATTTTAATGATTTACCTTCCCCCCAATAGGCACAACAAACATTAGGTATACACCAAATGGTTGACTTGAAACTTCTATCTATCAAAAAGCCTGAAGCACACATCATAGGCATCAACGTTCAAGAATGAAACAAATTCCATGCTTTGACTACTTTGATCTAGGCTTCATTGAGCCGTGTCACCATTAATGAGAATAAACGTGTAATTATCCTCATAATGAATGGCTTTTGGTTTGTTCTCTTTTTATTTCCAACCTTCGCTTCAAATTTTAAAGGCCACTCTTATTGAACCATCAGAAGGTACTGTGTTGAGTTGGTTGTTTTTGCTAGTACCACAACACCACCAGGCCACGATTGCACATTTTTGTTTTCTCTCCTGTGATCCCTTTTAAATTTTAATGCAGGCTTGTTGCTCTTTTGAACAACCTTTATAATGTTAGAAATTGTCGTTTCTTCTTCCTTTCTCATCTGATTGTTGTCACCATCGACATATTGCTCTTCGTAGCTTAGATAGTTTGTTGTTTCAACAGTTTCTTCTTCGTCAAAATAATGTCTTCTTTGCCTTCTTCCTTGGAGGCTTCTCAGGATTGTTTTCTCTAGCCTTCCTCTTCTCGGACCTTTCTCCGTAGGTTTCTCGAAAATAATGTCTTTTTGTTTAGCTTTTTCAAGTGACTTATTGTTGTTTTCCTTGTTAACCACATGCTTTTAAGGAGGGGTCTTCACTACTCTTCTTCTTAGTCTTCCCCTTCTTCTCACTCTTTTTCTTTGTAGGCTTTCCTAAGGGTTTTTAAGAAATAGGTTCTTTTTCTGGAAGCTTCTTTCTTGACTTGTCACTCTTACCCTTTTTGTTTTTAATTTTCTCTCAGAGGACTCCTGTTCACTCCTATTCTTATCACTCTCCCCCTTCTCCTCAGTCTTCCTATTTACATGTTTTTAAGGGGTTGGTTTTCATTGCTCTTGTTCTCCTCTGTAGCTTGATCTAGTGATTTGTCAAATACCATTGCCTTTGTTGCGTAGCTCTCAACATGTTTGTCACTCTTCCCCTTCTTACGTGCCTGTTCTTTAGCCAAGGATTCACCTTTAAAGCCCTTGTTCGTGTCCGCCTCATCTTCATCATCTAATTCATTTGTAGCGTTGTTATCGTCGTCTATCTTATGAGCAAATATTTTGAATGGACACATTTTTTCCTTTCCCAGAACCGCTACTACTTTTATCATGAGATCATTTTCTTTGGTTAGTGCCTTCTTCAGTTTGTTTCTGATTAGAAGCTACTTTAGGACTACAAAATATAAAATTTCAGTTAATAACAACTTTGAAGTTGGACTATAATTAGTATTTGTGAATAAGAAGTACCTGTTCACTTGTTCGAGGAACATAGTCCCACTATTAACGTCGTCAATGACATTTTTTATCATTTTAGAAATTTGTTCCTTGGTCATATCATTTTGGGAGCTGTACTGAAGCAGAAATTTATGCATAAAGCATAGAAAAAATAGTACAATTTTATGAACTCATAAAATATAATTGATCACTAGTCATACTTCAACCCATTCACAATTGTATTGATCACCAATACTAAGCATATGATAGAAAGTGCAATGGTAATGGGGTAATTTGTTATCTGCAATATGTGAGTGTGAGTATGTGTGGGTGGGTGAAAAAGGCCATTATTAATAAGGTGAAAGCACAAAGGTATACATAGCAAGACAAAGTAAGATAGTTTTCTTATATGACCTCACAAAATTTATCTAATCACTAATCATATTTTAAATGATCACCAATCACACCTCTCTTAAGCACCACTAAGGGAAAGGGCTAATTTGTAAGCAAATAATAGGAAGTAAAAAGGTAAGAGAGTTATCTACTAGTTACAACGCTATGTTCGTACGTTGAGGGGTGACGGATAGAAATGACTGTTATTAATAAGTTGAAAGCAAAAATTTATGTATAAAAGTATAGAAAATATAGTTTTCTTCCATGAACTCATAAAATGTAACTTATCACTATTTATATTTCAAATGATCACTAATCACAACACTATTGATCACCAATCACACCAATATTGATGACCAACAATGGAAATGACTCATTTGTAAGCAAATCCAGTAAAATATAAAAATTTACATAAATGATGACTGATCATATGCTGGCAGATCTATGATAAATTGTCTATTGATTAACATTAAGAAACGAACATAATTTTAGTTAACCGGGAGGGGTGGGGGAGGCGGAGGGGAAGAGTACAAATATATATATAATACTAGTGGATGACTAAATTAATTTCTATTTATTAGAAATTAGACAAAAATTTAATTGTAAGCAATTTTGCAAAAAAATAAATCATTTACATAACTCATCACTAATCATATTCTAAATTATCACCAATCACAACTCTATTAATCACCAACTATGGAAGGATTGAACTATCATCAATAAGTACAAAAGTAAACACGTACTTAAATGTATGCTATTGATTATCAGATAAGGAAAGAAATAAAGAATTGGATAAGAGATCTCCAGTTATATTCCAACTAATCACAAATCTAATGTGTATTGTTCAACATAACGAACAGGATTGAATTTTAAGTGATGATAAAAAAAATAATCATTTGTCCAAATGGTCAATAATCTTATGCCAGTGGCTCACAAATCAAGCATGTATGAATCAGGAAGTAGACAAGCATTCTATTGTCAGCAAGGGGAGGGTAAACTAATCATTTAAATTGGTGATCACAAATCATGTGCTAAATGATCACCAACGACAACTCTATGGATCACCAACTAAAAAAACAAAAAATATTGGGAATGGTAAAAAGGACATGAATTAAGCATGTATCCACATTAGGGATCAAACGAAAATAGTTCTGTAAAATGTCTAAAAATCCACTATTGTCCAAGAATTTTTCCACAATTAACTAACCATACATTGGCCACCCTTTTTAGTATCATACACAAGTGGATCACTAATCAAAATCCTAATGATCACTAATCAAATGCTAGTGGATCACTAATCAAATGCATATCCTTAACAAATTACACAATCATTAATTTGCTAGCAATGAGGAATTCAAACATCATTTTTGTTAAAATAATAATTAAAAGGATCATAAGTAATTGGAACAATGACTATACATTTTTTGATCACTAATCACATAACAACTGATCAGTAAGGAAATACCTGTAAATCATGAATTACACAAGGACTACATAATAAACAAATGAGGAAAAGCTTTGAAGGAAATACTTAATTAGTTTCAAAAAATAATTTGGCTAAAAGAATATCCTCCAATTGCTCATCAAATAAACACATATCCAAAATGATCACTAATGCTATATCTAACGACTACTAACTACCTTTCTAACAATCACAAACTAGACATGCAACATCAAAAACTATTACTTAGGGGTTTTATACATTTCTTCACCTCTTTGGAGGAAATATTTCTAGGAAATATTTAAGGTATCTTAGAATATAAATTTTTTAAATGAATGCACTATACATAATTAACTGATAAACACATATCCAAAACAATTAGTAATGATATACCTAATGATGAGTAATTATCTTTAATGATTATAAATTACACATGCAATATGAAAAACTTTTACTTAAGGTTTTAAATACATTTTCCTACCTCTTTGAATGTGATTCTTCTGCATTTCCTTTGTTAGTTTCTTGAACTGCCTTTATTGCCGTGCTTTCTTAATAGGAAATCTTAGACAAAAAGCAAATGCATGTTAAGTTGAAAGATTAAGCAAATAAGTCTTTCCAAAATTGACTATGTCATTATACATGCTCAAATTCTATAATATTAGCAGAAAAATAAATTTAAAATCGAAAAAGGCGGTTCATAAGTAAGACATTAGCGTATAGTACAATTTTATGAAATAACAGACATTTCTTAGTGCAAAAGAAGAGTGTAAGCTTTTAAAAGTAGAATTCAAAGTAGATCTCAAATGAAAGTGGTTAAATCAACTAAACATAGTCTAAAACTTGAACGAAAATCGCTGAACAAACAAACGACTTTATTAAAACTCAACAAGGAAAGGAATATCCAGACAAAAGTTGAGAATCTCACCTTTAAAATGCAGAAAAATGTCCAAAGAAGTTAAAAGAGTTGATGAATGTTGATGAGATTTCATATTCAAATTATAAGGGAGATAGAGAAAGAGAGAGAGTATGTGAGAACTGGAGACGAAGAGGCATGTAACAAAATTAATAGCCCTTGGCATGCACTTTAAATTTTAAACAATCCTTTTTGGGGTGTTTTTTTTTAAATTTTCGTTGTTTTCTTTTTTTCTTTGGGTTAGGACGCTGCCATCAGCAAAGTTGGTTGGCTATCATAACTAAACATTATTTTAACTCAGGATTATAATATAAATAAGGAAATGTAGTTTTTAAAAACTGAATTTCTTTTCTTCTTTTTGTTGTGAGAATTAAAAAAATGAAATATCGAGATTAAAGAAAATGCATGTTTGAATTTTATAGAAGACAATGCGTTTTTAAATTTTAACCAAAAGCATTAACTATTAAAAATGAAATTCTATCTTTTTAGAAAATGAATATTTAGAATTGAACAGAATGAACACACACCTTGTTATGTTCATAAGGTTTATGGAGACTTAAGAAAATAAACCAAAAGAAAACTTTTAGTGGCAAAAAAAAATGATAATATATGTTTTCATTAAGTGATATCATTTGGTGATCAATAGGTTACGGTGACCATTAGAACTATGTTTGGTGATCACTAGATTTGCTTATGGTGATCAACATATCCTTAATTATAGTTGGTGAGCAATAGGTGTTACCTTAGTGATTATTACTATCGTTTGTTGTGATCCATTAATAAAATCTTGGTGAAACCTTGGGAACATGTTTGTTGATCATAATACATGTCTTGGCTTATGAATTGAGTTAGAGATCAACAATATCAGGTTTGGTGAACATTAGAACTATGTTTGGTGATCAGTACATTTGTGTTTTGTTATTAGCACAGATATGCTTGTTTTTCATGAAATATATCCTGAAGTATGGTCACATGAGCTTTTATTTTGTTGTATTGGGTGTTTACTCTTATGGAATATCATAATCTATATTTTTATAAATGATATCAATTGGTGATCAACAGTTGTAGTTTTGGTGATCATTAGAAGTACGTTTGGTGATCACTAATTCTATTTATGCTTATCAACATATCCTCAATTATAGTTACTGACATTAGCCTCTTAGTCAATAATCAAGAGGTGTTGTTTCAATTATCATTAATATGGATTTTGGTGATCAAGTGATGCAATCATGTTGCCCCCTACGAATGTGTTTATATATCAAAGTATGTGTCAATTATGAACTTAGTTAGTGATCAACAGAGTAGTTTTGGTGATCAGTACAACTATGTTTGGTGATTACTAGATCTATTTATGTTGATCAACGTAAATATATTGGTTGATGATAAAACATATAGTCAAAGTAAATTAGATGAGTTTTATTTTTGTCGTACTTGGGGTTTATGTTCATAAAAAATTATAACATATGTTTTTAAAAATAATATAGCAATGCTAATCATTGTTATTATGTTTGATGATCACTAGGTGTATTTATTATGATCACTAATGTCATGCCGATCAATCACCAATGACATCTCTATTGATCGTCTGAAGCAAAAACACTATGAACCATAAGTTATGGGTAAAAAACTTCACATTTAGTTAAGTGATTACTATTGTTATTCATATTGATCACTAATTACATTTGTATTCCTGACTAAGTATACAAGAACTGAATTCCAACCAATCACCAAAAAACTAAAGAGTTACTTAACTGATCACTAGTGTTAAGCATACTAATCATGAATTACATATCTAATGATCACCGGTACTAAAAAGCACTATAAAGAACCAGTATTTCTGAGCTGAGCACTACTTCCTTGACTTTTTCACCTTTGTCCTTTTATAAACATTTACCATACTCTTCACATATGCAAAAATCGCGTTGGTAACTAAAGTGAGAATCTTGGGACAGCATTAGTAAACAACCTAAAAATGGCATATTATGTTTAAATTCCTATGATGAAATTATTCCCCAACCTGTATGTTTGGCGGCCTAGTAGAATAATCCTTAATTCAAGTCTGAAAGAAATGCTAAAAAACCCCAAATAGGTCAAAAGTAACAATGTTTGTCATCTAGCTGAGATCTATTCTATGAAGCATAAAATTATTGAGTTTAACCAATAGAGTCACCAATCGGGTATAGAAGCAGGGAACCCAATCGGGTTCCTTTGCCAAGGCCAAGACCCAATTTCCCACAATGCTGCAGCCCAGTTTTGCCTACTGTTTTGCAATATATATATATATATATATATATATATATGTATATATATATGTATATATATATGTATATATTTATATATGTATATATATATATATATATATGTATATATATATATGTATATATATATATATGTATATATATATATATATACACACACACACACACATACATACATACATACATACATACATATATACACACACATATATGTATAATCCATGCGAGAACTAAGGTAAAGGTCTAATCTAGGAACCCGGCTGGGTTCCTTGACCAGCTCTGAACCTATATTTTGCTCTAGGTAAGCTCTACTATCAAGATCCGAACCTTTCCACTCAATTCCAGTTGTATAGAAGTAGGAAATAGATGAAATAAGAAAGGAAAATCTTGAAACTTTAACCAATAGACTTGCCAATGAGTTTTAGGAAAAACTTATAAACCATATCACTTTTCAAAGTAAATCATAGAGAGACGGACAATTGAAGTGGCACCGAAGGGACAAATTGACTTTGATTCAAAAAGGTTTTAGAAAGGCCCCTGAGCAATCCCTAGTATGGGGACCATCGTTACTCCTTTGTCTCGAATCAAGAATCTAGATTAGGAGCCGATGGTGTGATGATGTGATGGGGTGCATCTCGTCGCTGCCCATCATCATTGACAACCTTTACTAATCAACACAGGAAATTAAAATTTAATCACACTAACACACACTCATGCAATATATTAACATAAATCCTAGGAAATCATGCCAAAGGTACAAATTTTGTTCTAGTAGAAACGAAAGTAAAGTGAATAAGTTACAGCGGATGAGGAACTACCTAAAGATTATATCTTTCGTGATAGAGTAGAAGGGTCAGGAAAGATAAAGTTTTTTTTATTTATTTTGCCCTCAGACTAACCCACCTGATTTACCCAAGAACTTAGCAGATTGATTCCTTTTTTATAGATGACTCAATTCTCTCTCCCCCAATGCCTATAGTTTGTAAAGTATTTCTCTCCTAAATTTTGATGTTGTTCTCTCTTTAATTGTTTTATGTACTTGAGGCCAATTTGATTTCTTGCTCTAGCTTATAGAAATATTTTGATGGTAAGCGCCCTTTTTATAGTGGTTGATGGCGCAATTCGAATTGATTTAAAGAGAGGAGACCTAATCCTAGTCCTATTAAGGTTAATCTAAATAGGTACACTAATTCAACTAAGATTCTAATTAATTAGTCTCGGTAAACTATCAGCTTAGAATTCTAGTTAATTAATCCTATTTAGCGAGAAAAGGACTCAGAGAGAGGGAGGCTGCTCGAGTTTCCAGCCACCTCAGCTCGGTTCTTGGTCTAGTCAAGTCGTATTAAGTAGGAACCCAATCAGGTTCCTGGTCTGGACCGTAGACAGTCTAATTTGTTTTCATCATAACTTTAACATCCGACCTCTATTTTGAGTCATTTTTCTATAAGCTTATTGAGTCTGGTTTTTAATGAAACTAATTTCATAATTTTTAGATAAGTGTGGAACAAGATATAAGCAAAATAGTGGATATGTGTCCTTTTCAACACAAGCCATAATATTTCACTTATATTTTTTCCATTTTTTATCGGGTTCTAATGTGCAATCTATCATTAAAAGCGTATTCAAGTAAGAATATTGATACCTAAACTCAATAGCCTTAAGCTTCGTAGAAGAGATCTCAACTAGATGTCAAACACTGTTAATTTCGACCTATTTGGGGAGTTTTTAGCATTTCTTTCAGACTTGAATTAAGGATTACTCTACTAGGCCCCCAAACATACAAGTTAGGGAATAATTTCATCAGAGGAATTTAACATAGTATGCCTTTTTCAGGCCATTTACAAGTGTTGTCACAAGATTCTTTGTGAACAGTATGGTAAATGTTTATGAAAGGACAAAGGTGAAAAAGTCAAGGAAGTAGTGGTCAGCTTAGACATGCTAGTTCTTTATAGTGCTTTTTAGTACTGGTGATCATTAGATATGTAATTCATGATTAGTATGCTTAACACCAGTCATCATTTAAGTAACACTTTAGTTTTTTTGTGATTAGTTGGAATTGGGTGGGAAGATTCGGATCTTGACAGTAGAGCATGCCTAGAGCAGAATATATGCATGGATGACACACACACACACACACACACA
>JACYFF010031957.1:54919264-54973036 GCA_017589665.1 Selenicereus undatus
TATATATATATATATACGAAATTTGCTTCTAAACTTTAAAGTACCTATCAATTGTGTGCAACCAATAGTAGGGGATTGCACCCTTGGGGAACTGGACCCTCATAGTGGGACTCTACTAGGGACATTTTGTAAAGTGGCCTGGATTGAAGCTTCAATATGAGACGTTTTCTTAATTGTACTTGCATTGGACATACTTGCATCAAGAGATGCCCCCTGTAACGGATCAACAACGCTTCTAGGTCAAACGCTGCTATTTCCCCTCAAGAATGTAATTGTAACTCAGTGGGTCCACTTGGCTTTCAACTGGGCATCCAATTACTTCACCCACTCATGACACACTTTGCTGGTCCACGGGAAGGAAAGCAACCTAAATGTTCATGGCTTTCCATGCACCCCATGAATGACATACGTAGCGGTTTTTACCGTGAGAAGGACTTTTCTAAACTATACCTACTCCTTGCAACATAGAACTCTTGCTTAGGTTGGATCTCATATACATACATGGTTCTGTGAATGTTTAGAATTCTAATTGACTGTTTGAGCTAACCTCTTGCTAAGACCCATGTATTGATGCTTTATGGTTCACAAAGTCATCATTGTATATAAGAACTCAAATTAGGAAGGTCGAGTTGAGTAATTGGATTAGGAACCAAAGCAGCTTTTGGGCCAATCTAGTAATAAAAGGACCCTAACCCCAAATCAGAATATGTGCTCACCTCTGCTTAGGTCTTGGCAATTTATGTCTAAAAAGGGGGACCTAGTCAGGTTACTGTAAAAAAGGGGCAGGTCATTAACATTTTTGTCTATCTTAAAGAAAATAAGCAAGATTGCATTTGTTTTGAGTGCATTAGATCCCAGCTGGGATTCACTAGGTCCACATGCGGCACATTAGGCCTGAAAAAAAGGAAGAATCAGGAAGTCGGGGTGTCAGTCCTCAAGCATGCGCTAACATATGTCCTTAAGTCTGTTGTAGGTCTGTACTCTAGAAATGATGTGAATATTGTCAGCTCTACATATAAGTTTTAGTTCAAAAGTTATGCATCATTTGGTCTCATCATCCATAATCCATGCGTCCATGTAGGTGCAAAGTCCATAGTTTAGCCCATTGGGCCTTTCGTGTCCTAGTTCATTCAAGATCGTAACCAATCATGCATCTTATACTTGATCTATGCATTACTCCATGGTGTATGCATCATACGTCTAGTCCCTAGGCCTGAGGTCCGTACGTGCATCCGCCTAGATCTACACATGTGCCAAAAGTAGCCGATTACAGGTAAACCAAACCACAATCATACATAGGCTAGTATAGACCTGTGATTAACGTAAGAAAGACTCAAGTCTAGCTTAGGCTTATAAGTCAGCCATGTAATCCCATCTTAGGACCTAATCTAGGTTAAGCTCCGATTTTAGCCTAAAATCCCACATCTTAACTCCATTTCATCCTAAACCTTTAAGCCCATCAAGCCACTGTCTCTTTCTCTTCAAATTACAAGTCATTAAACATTTCTTTCAATCCATATCTAGCATCGTTGACCACTCATAATATTCTACCTCTCTAAATCGTCATCTTCTTGTTCAGGATAGGGTAGAGTAAGAAGGTATAGGAGTGGAGTCCACAAACTAGGAGACACTTCTATCCTGAGAAGAGTTCAGGGGAACTCCACCAGTTCAATCCATATCAAAATCCAAGTCAAAATCTAATACATAACCAATCCCGATGGCAGGGGGTAACAAACTGGCTCAGCTCATGAAGATGATGGGAAACATAAAAACTAGATAGGGATGGGGGTGAGAAGGAGAGAGAACTAACTGCCACTACACTCCAAACTCTTATCAAGAACACCCTAAAGGAAAAAGGTGAGAAAAATCATAATGTAGGAAGGGAACATGATAAGAAGAAGAAAGAAAAAACGGGAAAAGAGCACTCCTTAAAACCATCCACAAGTAGATTAAATAGAACCACTGCTTAAGGAGTCTTGCATGTTCAACAATTAATTTAGTGACTATACGGGATTCACTTCAATCCCAAAAGGGAAATTACCTAAAAAATTCACTGTGCTAGACATTAATTTTCGTGGAACTGAAAATCCTCACCATCATGTGAGGATTTTTCTTAGTGCAGTGAGTTCAAAAGGAATTGACAAAGATATCTTCCAGATCATATTTCCTTCGACATTTGACAAGGATGTGATGAAGTGGTATGATACTGACCCATGAAAGGTCAGAAACTGGGGTGATATTCGTAAAGAATTCCTACGTCTATATTCATACAATGATGACCTATCAATTACACTCAGACTCATAGTTAACTAAGTAGGAGGAAATGGAAAGTTATAATGACTTTCTTGTTCGATGGAGGGAAAATGCCACTAATATGTTTCTTTCATTTACACTCATCAATTACACTCATACAATGCCTCTTTTAATAACCTGCATTAATACCTTTGATAAATCTAATAAATTCCCATTTGGAGCCATTTTGAGCCTTCAAATAACCATGTTTCTTTCATTACCACATTTGACCTAACTAGGTTGTGGGAATGTATCCTAGGTGGCATTAATATCAAAATTAACAATAAAAAAAGAAAAGTTCAGACCTAATGGTCCCTTCTAAAGACAAAAAAAAAAGAGAATAAAAAGAACAGAGTTAAAAAAAAGAAGGTTAAAAAAAGAAAGAAGTTACTGATTGATACTACTTCATCACCCACAGTCACTTGGAGATTTCATAAGGGTTACTTAAGCCTTCATGACTATTCCCTTCCTTTGGTATCCTAATGTAGAAGCCTACTTTATTTTAGTCCTCAAAGAGACATTCCTTTTTCAGGTCGCATGCTCTCACTTTCGAACTACAACTGGCCTGATTCCACAATGGATACGTTGGTAACCCCTTTGAGGCCAAGCCATAGAGATTTTTTTCCATAAAGAAATATCTCAATTGAGGAATTTAATCCTTAAGAGAAAGAGAGAAAAGAGTGGTTAGTCCAAAAACCTAAAAGGCGGGCTACGTAAAAGGAGAGTAGAAGATAAAACCTTGGTTTTTGAGGGACAAAGGATGCTCTGTCGACTACTCCCATCGAATCATACTTAGGCAAACATTTCATGCACTTTGCCATTACTTGTCAATCATCGTAGCCTTAAATCTCATATTCATTCCAAAATTCAGAACTCTTGGTCTTAAGCTTGACTATAAATTCAATAGTGAATACTCATTCCATATTCTGAGTCTTTCTAAGTGGGTAGTCACCCATTATTTAGGACATTCCCTCCAAGGAGATCACGATCCTCTTTATACCAAACAGAGCCAACTCTAGGCAACACCAACGAAGCTACACATCTAAGCCTTCTACTACACTAAATAAAAATTCAGGCCTTCTTTATAACATGAGCACTTCAATGCAAAATTAAAGGTTACTTCCCAATTGAAAGAAAGATTTCACATCCTAGGCAATTCATACCCCATGATTGGGCCTAACCCATCAGTCACTTAACTTTTTACCCATCATCTTAAGCTATGGGGCATCACCGAACCTAACACGTCAGTTGCCTATACCTTAATCCGGCCTTATCAATTGGAGCCTAAACTTAGCATGAGGTCTTCACCTACTTGCGTACAAGGTTAGGTCATCACATGTCAACAAAGTCATAGCAAATAACTAGGCATAGTTAGCATACATGTACAGTCTAACCTTAGCTAGGAACCGCATATGTCTCAATACATGGGTCTTTAACCTACTTACTAGACCTCCCTTTGCCATAATCACTTGGGAACCCTAGATTAAAGAAAAGTGCAATCAGCCTTCACAGTGGCCACACAACCCTAGTTAGCCATGAATCTACATCAAAGGTTCTTAAAATGACGTCAACAACTATCGTCGAAGACATCTATACTTTGACCCTTGCCTCATTCAGGCTTAGCCAAACACAACTCTAGGTTATCAGGTAACAAAGCCCAAGAGTATTTAGACACAGAGGATACCTCATCCTTTTTATCTTAACACAGAAGGATGGCTCAACATCTAAGACATTTTAAAATTCAGTGATCCCTCACTCGAAGGAGATGACCCTAATGCCCGAGTGGCAAAAAGGTCAAACTTAAAGGTTTGGCATCTCAATATCTCATACCACAAGGTCCTAAATATTCAGCTTCAGGCTCAAATGCCAACAAATTCATAGCGATCTAGCCACAGGTTTTCAGGCTCAAACGCTAACAAGTTAAGATCCTCAAGCTCATGTTCGAACAAGATTACGGGGAATTAGTTCATAGGTGCCTAAGCCCAAACACCAGTAAGTTCACAGGGATCTGATTATAGGTATTGAGGCTCAAATACCACCAAGTTCTTAGAGATCTGGTCACAGATCCTTAGGAATCCACCCCATTAAAGTTCACTGCTAGCTCATGGCACAATTGGACATTTCACCATTAAAACTTGCTATACTGGCGAAAGGTCTGTTGCTTCAATGAAAGCGAAATTTGCTAGACTAATGAAAGGTCTGGTAATCCGGCGTCAAGGATAAATTCAAGAATTTGGTAGAACGTCGAAAGGTCGTCTCCTTCAGCGATAAGGAAATCTGCTAGACCGGCGAAGAGTCTGCTCCTCTAGCGACAAGGAAAGCTGCTAGATCGATGAAAGGTCCGCTAATCTGACGAAAGAATAAGAACCCATTGGCTCCTAGCGCATTGGGACATTATCATGGAACCTTCACGAAGGAAGTTAGCGATCGTAAAATTTCAGGACCTTCAACAGTAAGGTTTGAATTTCTTACATCGGCCACCGTCATAGTGGAAGTCGGTGAGCACCAAGTCTTAGGGCCCTTAGTGGTTAGGCTTGGATTTTTGACATCAGGCACCGCACGATGAAACTTGGTGGGCACCAAGTCTTAGGACCCTCAACGGCGAGGCTTGAATTCTGCATCATGGGCCGCTATCATGGCGAACGTTAGCAGGCACCAAGTCTTAGGACCTTTAGTGGCCAAGCTTAGATTTGTAACATCGGCAACTGTCACATTGAATGTTGGTAGACACTAAGTCTCAGGACCCTTAGTGGTCAGGCTTGGATTCTATATCATCAGCCACTGTCGTGGTAAATATTGGCAGGCGTCAAGTCTCACGACAATCAGCGGTTAGGCTTAGAGTTCTAACATCGGTCACTGTCAAGGTGAAAGTTTTCGGTTACGAAGTCTCAAAACCCTTAATGGCTAGGCTTGGATTCGACATCATCAGTCACTGTGATGGCGAAAGTTTGTAAGCGCCATGTCTCATGGTCCTCAACAGTTAGGCTCGAAATTTCTAGCATCGACCACCATCACGACAAAAGTTGGTGGGCTCTAAGTGTCAAGAGCCTTAGCAGTCAGGCTTGGATTATACATCATCATAGCTAGACAAATAACTACAAATGAAGACCATTACTTTGACTTTCGTCTTATCAACGCTGAGCCGAAGTGGGGGTTAACTGTAGATGCCTAAAACTGGCATATTGATAAAATTGTTCTCTAACCTATGTGTTTAGGTGCCCAACAGAGTAATCCTTAATTTAAGTCTAAAAGAAATGCTAAAAAGCCTAAATAGGGCAAAATTGACTGTGCTTGGCGTCAAGTTGAGATTGATTCCAGGGAGCATAAAATTAAATAGTTTAGGTACCAATATTCTTTGATGAATAATCTTTCTAATGATGTACTGTGCATCAAAAATTGAAAACCAACAGAAAGGATATAAGTCGAATATTATAGCTTATGTGAAAAATGACACTAGTTTACTTTTTTGCTTATATCACATTTGACACTTAATACAATAAGTTTTATTAGAAAATAAACTCAATAAAATTTCAAGGAAAAAAAGAATCACTAAAAAAGGAGGTCGACCGTGAAAGTTATGGCAAGAGCAAATTGCGCTATCTATGACCCAACCTTAGAACCTGATTAGGTTCTTACTTGATACGACTTCACCATATCAAGAACCGGACTGAGTCATCTAGCTTGGAACCTGGTCGACCTCCCTCTCTTCAAATCCTTTTCTGCCTTAATGGGATTCTATCGACCGAGTTCCTGCTTGATATGACTTGACCTGACCAAGAACCAGGCTGGGTCATCTAGAGACCCGGCTGGAAACCCGGTCGAGCTCCTTCTCTTCAAGTCCTTTTCCACCTTGAGGGGATTAATCAACTAGAATTCTAGGCTAATTAGTTTACCAACATTAATTAGTTAGAATCCAAGCTAAATTAATGTACCAGTTTAGATTAACCATATTGGGGCTAGGATTGAGTCCCCTTTCTCAAAATCGATTTGGACTGTACCCTCAACGACTATAAAAAAGGGGCTACCCCTTAGGAATTGGCATCAAAAAATTTCCAGAAGTTAGACACATCAAATCAAACTTACATCACGCCTATCAAAAAATTGGAGATAAGAGAGCATCAAAATTTAGGAGAGAAATACTTTACATATTAGAGGTATTCAGGGAGAGAGAGAGTTAGGTCACCTAATAAAAAGGCTCCATTATGCTAGGTTTCCAGATAAATTAGGTAGAGTGTCTTGAGGGGGGGGGGACTTCCTCTACTCTTCTACTCTATATCTTTTTTTTGTATTTTTGATTCTTAATTGCCAAAGATGTAATCTTCCTATTTGCTGTAAATTATTTACTTTACTTTTGTTGCCATTGGACTAACGTTTGTACCTTTGACATGATTTACTATAATGTATACTACTATGCCATAGGAGTGCGTATTAGTGTGATTATGTTTTCGGTTCTCATGTTGATTACTTGATGTCATTAGTGATAACGGGGGGTGGTGAGATGCATCCCATTACATCACCATACCATCGCTCGCGGATCTAGATCCTCGGTCGAGACTCATAAGTCATGATGATCCCTATAATAGGGATTGCTTGGGGGCCTTTCTAAAACCGTTTTAAAACAAAATCAATTTGTCCTTTGGTATCCCTTTGGTTATCCCTATCGGTATAATTTGCTTCGAAAATTGATATGGTGTGTAAGTTTGTCCTAAATCTCACTGGCAACTCTATTCATTAAAGTTTCAAGCATTTCTTTTGTTATTTCATGTATTTACTGCTTCACTACTAACATTAGTTGGGTAGCTTTGGATCTTGATAGCGGATACTGCCTAGACTAGAATATAAGTACGAAACAGGTATAGGAACTCATTCGGGTTCTTTGATCGGGCCTATACCCAAATTCTTTATTACACTGAGGCTAATAAAAAAGCCTAGGCCTGGAGACTGGACCTATCTCTAACCCAGGTATGCAGCTGAGTTCTTTGGCTGAGGCCAAGGTCCAGTTTCCTCCAATACGGCAACCTTGTTGTGCCTACTGTTTTTCCAAAAAAATATGTATATAATAAAATAAGTTAAATAATCTTTTAAAAAATAAAGTACCTAACAAATGAGTCCTACCATTTGTGGGGTATCATACCCCCGGGGAGGTGGGCCCTTACAATGACGACTGGGGACATTTTGTCAAGTGTGCGAGAGATTTGAACTTTAATATGGGAAATTATCTTAACTGTACTTGCATTAGGCACACTTGCATTAGGCACACTTGCATTATAGGATGGTATCTATTGGGGATCCAACAATGCCTCTAGCTTAAACCCTGCTATTACCCATTGGAAAAGTAATTGGTCACTAGGTGGGTCCACTTAACTTTCAAATGGCTAGACAATTACTTCGCCCACTTACGACACATTTTGGTTGTCCACACGATACAAGAAAGCACCAAAATGCTCTAGTCTTGCCATGCACCCCCTGGATGACATACGAAGCGTTTGGGTCGTGAGAACAACTGTTATAAACCATACCTACCCGTTATAACATATAACTCTTAGTTAAGTTGGAACTCATATGCGTGCTCAATTGTGTGAATGCTTAGAATCCTAATTGGCTGTTTGAACTTAGCTCTACCTAAAGAACCAGATATTGATGCTTTAAGTCATAAATTCATCATTGTGTCCAGGAACTCAGCAGTAGGGAAGGTTCAATCTAATTACTTAACTTTTGGGTCGATCTCCTAAAAGTAACGTTAACCCCAAATCAAAATAGGTTATGAACCCAGTTGAGGTCATGACAGTTTTAGTCCAAACAAGTGGGGGAACCCAGCCGAGTTATTGTAAAAAAAAGGGATAGGTCATTAACATGTCTGTATGGGTTGAAGGAAATAGGCAAGATTATGTCCATTTTGAGTGCATTAGATCCCCGTCGGGATTTGCCAAGTCCACATGTGCACATCAAGCTTACAAAACAGAAGAATTAGGAAGTTATGCTATCCGTCCTCAAGCTTGCTAGAACTTGACTTGGGTCCAGTAGGGTGGTCTAGTCTAGTTTGTGCCCTTAAGTCTATCATAGGAGTGCATTCATGACATGTAGTCCATATTCTTAGCTCTTGACATGTAGTCCATATTCTTAGCTCTAATTACTAGGTTTTTGTTCAAAGGTTATGCATAATCCATGAGTCCATGCCAACCTAAAGTCCATAATGTAGCCCATTATGCCTTTGGTGACCTAGTTCATTCTAGATTGTATCCAGTCATGCATCTTATACTTGATCCATGCATTAGTCTGTGGTACATGCATCATATGTTCACTCTCTAGGTCTAAATCCCTGCGTGAGTTCACCTAGCACCACCCATGTGCCAAATAACCCATTTTAGGCAAACTAAATAGTCATACTTAGGTCATTATAGACCTATGATTCCGAAGAAGGACTTGAGTCTAACTTGGGCTCATAATTCAGGTCTTTAAGACCAACCTAGGACCTAATCCAGAATAAGGTGAGATTTCAGCCTAAAGCCCCTCGTCTTAACCCTATTTCAGCCTAAACCTGTAGGCCCATCAAGCCATTATCTATTTCTCTTTCAATTGCAAGTCATTAACCATTTCCTTCTACCCATATCTAGTAGGGTTGGCCACTTATAACATTTCACCTTTTCAAACCATCACCTTATTGCTTAGGATAGGGAGGATTAAGAATGTATACGAGCGGAGCCCATAGGTCGGGAGGCTTCCATCTCTAGAAGAGTCCAAGGGAACTCCACTATTTTGGTTAAAGTCAAAATCCAAGTCAAAGTCCAATACTTCAGCAAATCCTAATAGCATGAGGTAAGCAACTGGCTCAACCCATAAGGATAATAGGAAGCATGAAAACTATATTGGATGGAAGTGAGAACAAGATAGAATTGATGGCCACTATACCCCAAACTCTTATCAAGAATGCCTAAAAGGGAAAAAGGTGAGAAACCTCAATACAGAGGAAGGGAAGATGATAAGAAGAAAGACAAACGGGAAAAGAGCATTCCTCAAGCCGATCCACCAATAGATTGAATAGAACAACTGATTAATAGATCTTCCATGTGCAATAATTACTTTAATGACTATGGAGGATTAACTTCAATCCCAAAATGGAAATTACCCCAAAAATTCATTGTGCCAGACATCAAGTTCTATAGAACTGAAAATCATCACCATCATAGGAGGAATTTTCTTAGAGATGACTTTAAAAGGAATTGAGAAGGATATCTTCCACATCAAATTTTCTTAGAAGTTTGACAAGGATGTGATGAGGTGGTATAATACTATGGATCCACAGAAGCTCATAATCTGGGATGATTGTCGTAAAGAATTCTTATGTCAGCATTCATACTATGATGACCTATGAATTACACAGAGAGACCTAGAGCCAACTAAGTAAGATGAAAAGGAAAGTTTTTTATGACTTTCTGGCTTGACCGAGGATAAAGTCCGCTCATATGGCGAACCGACCGTCAGAGGCGGATAAAGTAAGTTTGTTTATTAGGAATCTATAACCCACATACAGGCAACATCTAAGGTTCACGTTGTTAAAAAATTTCATGATGTTAAGGAATGTCGACATGCATATGGAAAACGAGTCTTCACAAAAGAGGACCCAAAACCATCCAAATTCATGACAGTGTTTTGATAGTTTGTCATTAAGTCTTGAGTCTTGAAATTTCCTTTTCTTTTTTTATCTGAAGTCTAAGTTTTGATGTAGCTGTAACACCCCCAATCCCTAGGGTTAGAATTATTAATAATTTCTTAATTTCTACTTAAATTCTGGGGCGAAACGGACAGAGTTCCACCTAAAAATAGGCTAAAACCACGCTTCTAGCCTTACAATGAGTTCTTGCACTCGATAAACGCACAAACATATATTCATAACTCAACAGCTACACGCTGGATATCAAAGCTCTACGGGTCACACACCCAGAGTATACTAAGGAATATAGTTTAATAATAAAAAAGGAATGAAAAGTACAACTCAACGGATCACACATCCAGAGTACTGGGGTTTACATCCTAAAAGAAAATAAACAACTCCAGCTACAAGACGACTGATAAATCAGATGGTCGGATCACATGGCTTCAGTAGTTAGCTTACATGCACTCGAGAACTCATATTACATCACAATACGTCACTAAGCTCACAATTTAACTACAAAAGCATAAAAGTCTACTTCTAGGGCAGCAAGGGAGACTCCACCTCAGCATACGTGAACTGAGTTCTACCTGTCACTTTAGGAACCTGGGGAAAAAGTGGAAAAGATAGGGGAATGAGCTACGCTCAGTGAATGACTCCCAACTCCTAGAAAGCAAAATAGGTGCACGTCATACTTTAAGTAGCACTGGCACACACAATCTGAAGTGTAATATCATATAATAAGCATGTAGAGTCTTCCACATCTGTTGTCACCTCAGTGACCTTTCTAGTACGATGGTAACCCTATAGTCCTTCTAATTCACGACCAAGGTACTTAACTTGACCCTATAGTCCTTCTAATGCACGACCAAGGTACTTAACTTGCCTGAACTAGGTCTCTTATAGCTTATTGGTGATAGTTCCATGTCATATCAACATAAGATCACGCAATGTAAGTAGAACGTCACATGACACGCACGCAGCATTCATTAATAAGCTATCTCATGCAACAATTCAGGTATAGGATGCAATAGAATACTTAGTTCACATATAAGCATCTAACGTCAAGGAGTTTAAACAAAATAACCAAGTGAGACGCCTTTTTGCAAGAGAGTAAGATTAATGCATATCGCTTAAATCAATGGAAGTTCTTATAAAACCGTTGTTATGCATTTGGCAGATAACTGAAACTCAATAAAAACTCTTTTCAAGAAAACATGCACCCTTTTCAAGTCTTTACACCAACATCACCCTCAAATGAGGCATTCACATCACATAACACGTACGAAATCATTTTCATAGGCATCGAAATCTCATACATGTGCTGGGTACGGGTGAGGCCATCACTCATGTTCCATCGTATTTGTGAGATCGTCACTCACATTTCCTATTATCCCCGTCTTGATCTTCTAGAGTTCCAACTTCTAGGTCTACTCCTTGGACATCATATTACCCCGTCAGGGTCTTCTAGGGTGCCCATGTTTGCGTCTATATCCCTAGTAGGGATAGGGTTCCAGAGAACTGATCATTCTCCCTAATCGTTATACATGTAGCCCCATTTTCCTAGCCTAAAACGTTTTAGATGCATTTCACCTCTAAATGTGTATGCCTTAAAACTTTCATTGTATCACAAGCAATGACATTCTCTTCTTATGAGGCTTGAAGCCTTAATGATTTCACATCGATTTAAAAAGCATAAAACTAGTCATTTGGTAAAATATGCCTAAAATGAGTTAATATTTGCATATTCATTCACTCTTCAAGATAGGTGATATGGAAACTCGTTTGAAAGGTAACCTTGCATTCGTACGTAATTATCTCAATTATTTACTCTTCTTACGCAAACATTTCATCCATTGACATGAAATTCTAAAATCTTCAAGAGACGTCATTCAAGTCACGAAAGAGGTTTACATCACATAATCACAACCACCTTTAGCTAACATCTGACCTATTTTCCATAGACAGTCACACATTTCGATCAAGGAAACTTTAAACATGTTGAAAGCATATTTATTTGTGATTCGTGTCACTTTAGAACTCAATAGTTCACTTGGGGGAATTTTGAAAATATTTGGGGCATCATTTTAAACTTGAATTAATTCAGCATTAAGTTTAGATGAACGCTTAGCCAAAAGGGACTATTCTAGGTATATTTCAAGGTTCACTTAATGCAACCACATATTCGTTTAAATAATCAATCACAACATAGTTTAGGGGCAGCTAAACAATCGGTCATTCAACTAAGGCCTTGGGAATACATTTAGTGAATCAGGCAATTTTCATTATTGAACGACTTCTTAACTCACGTATCGATTAGTTGAGACACTTAAATAACCAAGCAACCTAGCAGCTATAGGCACATTAATTTGGCATGTACGTGGTTTATGCAAACGTACATAGCATACATGTGAACCCAATGTTATCAATGAACACATCTTTTCAGCTTAGCGGAATCAGTTTCAACAGAATCTGACTAATATCAGATTTATAACGCAATTTTACACTTCATAATTCATGGAGTTTCACACAACCCGGACTCCCTCCTCACAACATCGACCACAATAGTTCTCAAGATCATTTCAGTTCAACCAAAAGGATTCACCAACTACTTGCAGTTTCTCAACTCATTACAGTTTCAACCTAACTACTAAACCAGCTATCACAGATATTTCAAAAACATTTGTAAATTAATAGTAGGTTTAGGGAATCAGGAACAACCCACCTTGACTCCAAGCTAATAAACCGACCTAGGGTTTGGTTTGGAAGTATGTGGCTCGGTTCTCCTACTACCGCTACTCTATTTTGGCTCCTCCCTCGCTCGGTCCCAGTCCTTTGCCGGCCAGATTAGGTCAAACCACCTGGGTGGTGGTCGAGGTGATGGTCGTGGTGCTGGTGTTGAGCTCCTAAACCCTAATCCCAAGCCTCTGGTTCGCGTGGCCTTTGGTGGTTGTCAGGCCGGGCCCACTTGCGAGGACACCCTGCGGACGCTGTCGGGCCATCGTCCCGCCAGCGTCGATCACCACTGTCGTGATGTCTCTCTCTCGATTTGTCTCTCTGTTTGTTGGGTTTGATGTCGTGGCTGGTTGTGCGAACCGAGGCGGTGCCGCCACCGACGCTGCCAGCGCCGACCACCCGATCTACCGTCTTCTCTCTCTCTGTTTCACTCAATCTCTCTTTCTCTCTCTTTGTGTTGTCGGTCGTGGGGTTAGGGTGAGAAACCCCCTTGTCGTGTTCTTTTGGCCATAGAAGGAAAGGGGGCCTCGACCCTTTTTGGTTCCTTTTCCCTTTTTTTTATTTTTATTTTTTTGTCGTTTTAATCTCACTTAATGAACCGATCTCGATGCTAATTAGTCTAGTGTTGTTCAATCTCAACCTCGAGCATTCTGACTTAGGTTACCAATTTTGCATAATCATGTCTTGGCTACCTAATTAATGAATTCACTAATTTTATGTAATTGCGTACTAAATCAGGAAAATTAACAAAATTACTCCGTATAAATATTACACCTGATTGACTTGTAAACAAATAGCCTAACACGGTCAACTACATAGAACATAGTTAATGAAAACACTAACCCAAACAGTTAGCCTGAGTTAAGAATCTTAGGTGTTACAATAGCCTTGATTGCTAATAAGATATCTTCTTCTATAGACTCCTTTTCCTAGAATGCTTTTGTCCGATGATAAATCCTGGGTTAAAAAAATAAGAGGGGCTAGCTTGAAAAGCTTACTAGGTGAGCTAGGCAAAAGGAGGGAGGTAGAAATAAAAAAGAGACTAACCATTTCAATCCATCGTCTGAAAACGGGAAAAGATCAGAAATTTCATTCTAATAAGTGATTTAGCTTTAAGGACATACCTGTAGTAGGAGACCTCCTTTTAGAACCTGCATTAATACCTTTATTAAATCTAATAAATTTCCACTTATAACCATTTTGAGCCTTGAAATGTGTCTATTTCTTTCATAACCTCATATGACCGGACTAGGGAGTGGGAGTGCATCGTGGGTGGCATTAACATCAAAATCATCAAAAAAAAAAAGAAAATTTCGGACCATATAGTACCATCTAAGGAGAAAAGAAGGAAAAAGAAAAAAAGAAGTAGGATACAGTCTGAAAACAAGAAGGATAAAGAAGTTGTTGATTCACACTAGCTTCATCCCATCCACACTTCGGAATTTCATAAGGGTTATTTGAGCCTTCATGGTAACTCCCTTCCTTTAGCATCCTAATCTAAAAGCATATCTTGGAAAGTCCTCTTGGATGCATTCCTCCTTTAGGTTATATGTTCTCACTCTCGAACTACGATTGGTCTGATTCCACATTAGATACGTGAGCAACCCCTTTGAGGCTTAGCCATGATTTTCTATCAAGAAACATCTCAATTGAGTCCTTTAGTTTCTAAAAAAAGGAGACAAAAAGTGGCTGGTCTAAAAAATTGAAAAGCAGGCTAGGTAAAAGGATGGTAGAAAATTAAGCTTTGATTTTTGGGGGACAAGAAACATTCTATTCAGTACTCCTTTCGAATTAGACTTGGACAAACATTTTACCCATTTTACCACTGCTTCTCAATCATAATAGCCTCTAATCTGGCCTCTATTCCAAAATTTAGGGCTCTTGGTCTCAACCACAACTACAAATTCAGGATAAAGGCAGCTCTGGGTAGCACTAACAAAGGTATGTTTGTCTGTTGCATCCCTACTCAAGTAGGGTTTACCAACTTGTAAATATTTTGTAATATGGAGTGTATCACATTTACTCTATTGGATTGGGTGCTCCTCTAATTAAAACTAGCAGAAGCATATTTGGCTATCACTATTCTTACATATCTAGGGCTTCTACTATAATGAGCAAAATATTGGGGGTTTTTTCATAGCAGAAGCATAGTATTGCAAAATTAAAGGTCACTTCTCCATTAAAAGAATGATTTCCTCTCCTGAGTAATTCATACCCCGTGACTGGGCTTAACCCAACAGTCACTTAGCTTTTTACCCTTTAACTTAAGGCATACATCATCTTTGGGCCTAGCCCATCAGTCACCTACACCTTAATCAGGCCTCATCTGATTGACCCCAAACATACCATGAGACCTTCATTTCCTTATATACAAGGTTAGGTCATCGCATGTCTATACAATCAACACAACTAGCCTAAATAAGTCTGCATAGTTAGCATACATGCATAGTCTTACCTACGCTAGCAATTGCACATGTGTCAATGCATGGGACTTTAACTTATTTACTATACCTCAATCTCCCTTGATCAATTCTGAACCCTAGATTAAAGAAGACTGTAGTCAGCCTTCATAGTGACCCTATAGAAAGGGCACATAACCCTGGTTAGCCACTAATCTGCATTAAAGATTCTCAAGATGGTGTCAATAGAAGCCATTGAAGACATCTATACTTTGGCCCTGGCTTAAATCAGGCTCATTCAACATAGGAGCTCCACACTCTAAGAAGGCTTTATGTAAGCATCCTTATAGAAATGAAGTCAACCCAAGTTCAAGTTATCAGGTAACAAAGCCCAAGAGGATCTAGACATAAAAGATAGTTCATCCTTTTTACCTTGGTATATAAGTATGCCTCAACATCTAATATATTTTACATTTAGCAATCTCCCATCAGTAGGAGATGACTCCAATGCCCGAGTGGCAAAAAGGTCAAACTTGAAGGTTTGATGTCTCAATATCTCATACTAGAAGTTCCTAACGGTTCAATCGTCAAGCTCAAACGCCAACAAGCTCACAGGGACTTGACTGCAAGTTTTCAAGCTCAAATGCTAACAAGTTTAGATCTTCAAGCTCATGCATGAATAGGATCATAGGGATCTGGTTAACAGGTCTTCAAGCTAAAACACGACTAAGTTCACAATAATCCAGCTACATGTCTTCAAGCTCAAATGCCAACAAATTCTCAAGGATTTGGCCATAGATCTTATGATATCCACACTCCTAAGGTTCACTGCTGGCTCCAAATGCAATGGCACATTTCAACACTACTGGTCCAACAAAATGGGACATTTCGCCATCAAAACCTGCTAGATCGAAAATCCACTAAATTAGCGATAGGTCAGCTACCTCAGCAATAAGGAAATTCACTAACTCGGTGGAAGGTCCGCTAATTTGGCGGCAGTGATAAATTCAAGAATCCGCTAGATGGACGAAAGGTCCGCTCCTCCGATGATAAGGAAATCTGCTAGACCGATTAATGGTCCTCTCCTATGGCGACAACGAAACCCACTAGGCCAATAAAAGTTTAGTAAATCTGGCAAAAGATAAGAACTCGCTAACTCCCAGCACAATGGGACATCATTGGACCATCGTCATGACGAAAGTTGGCAGGCGCCAAACCTCAGGACCCTCAGTAGCGAGGCTTGGATTCCATATCATCTACCACTATCATGACGAAAGTTGGTAGGTGCCAAGTCTTAGGAACTTCAACAGCCAGGCTTGGATTTCAAATATTGACAACAGTCACGACGAAAGTTGGCAGGTGCCAAGTCTAAGGACCTTCAGTGATCAGGCTTGGATTCTGTATGATCGACCGCTGTTACAGCGAATGTTGCCAAGTGCCAAGTCTCACACGTCTAGCCGACAGGCTTGGATTTCTAACATTGGCCACCTTCACGGCGAAAGTTGGCAGGTGCAAAGCCTTAGGACCCCTTGCAGCCAGGCCTGCATTCCATATCGTCGACCACTATCGTGGCTAAAGTTGGCATAGGCCAAGTCTCCGGTCATTAGTGGCCAGGCTTAGATTTCTCACATTGGCCACTGTCACGGCGAAAGTTAGCGAGCTCCAAGTCTCAAGACCGTCAGCGGCCATGCGTGGATTCAAAATCATCAGCCACTATCATGGTAAAAGCTAGCAGGCGCCAAGTCTTGGGGCTCTCAGCCGCTAGGCTTGAATTTCTAACGTCGGCCACCATCACGGTGAAAGTTCACTGGCGCTAAGTCTTAGGACCCTCAATAGCTAAGGTTTGACACTACATCATCACAGCTAGACATACAACTCTAAGTGAATACCATTACTTTGACTTTTGCCTTATCTAGTCTTGGCCAAAGTCGGGGCTAAATGTAGACACCTAAAAATAGAAAATTAGTTTTAAATGCTCAATGCTGAAATTGTGCCCCAACTTGTGTGTTTGGTGGCTGAGGAGGGTAATCCTTAGTTGGAGTAAGAAATAAATGCTAAAAAAGCCCAAATAGGCCAAATTTGACAATGTTCGGTGTGCAGTTCAGATCCATTCTAGGGAGCAAAAAATTACTGAGTTTAGTTATCAATATTCTTCCTTGAATGATATTTCTAATGACATATTGTGCATCAAAACCTAATAAGGAATAGATAAGATATAAGTCAAATGTTGTGGCTTTTGCTGAAGATGACACCTATTCACTATTTCACTTATATCATGTTCCATACTTACCTAAAAATTATGAAATCAGTTTTATTAGAAATTGGACTCAATAAGGATTTAGGAAAAAAAGAATCAGTCAAAACGGAGCATTGGCGATAAAATTATAGTTAAAAGAAATTGGGTTGTGTACAACCAAACTTAGGAAACTGACCGATTTCCTACTTGACACAACTTGATCAGGCCAACAACTGGGTTAGGTCTTCTGGCTCGGAACCCAATCTGGCTCGCTCTTATCTAGTCCTTTTCTTCCTAAATATAATTAATTAACTAGAATTCTAGGATAATTAGTTTACTGAGACTAATTAGTCAGAATTGTAGCTGAATTAGTGTACCTGTTTAGATTAACCTTAATGGGACTATGATTAAGTTTCCTTTCTTTAAATTGATTCAGAGTATGCCTTTAACCACTATAAAAAGGGGGCTAGCCCTAGGGAACTGGCATCAAAAAATTTCGTTCAGCTTGAGGCATCAAATCAAATTGGCATCAACCATATTAAAAAATCAGAGAGAAGAGAGCATCAAAATTTTGGAGAGAAATACTTCACACATTACAAGTATTGGGAGAGAGAGAATTGACTCACCCATTAAATAAGCACCACTCTACTGGGCTCCTTGGTAAATGAGTTGGGTTATCCTGAGGGAAAAAGAAAACACTATCCTTCCCTACTCTTCTGGTCTATTTCTCTTTTATGATTTTTGATTCTAAATTATCAATAATGTAATCTTTAGGTAGTTCCCCGTCTGCTGTAACTTATTTACTTTACTTTTGTTTGCATTGGACTAAAGTTTGTACCTTAGGCATGCTTTACTATGACTTATACTAATATTCTTACTCCTGTGGGTTAGTGTAATTAAGGTTTAATTTCGTGTATTGATTAGTAGAAGCTATCAGCGACGATTGGTGCTCATGAGATGCACCCTATCACATCACCTTACGATCAACCCTAAATTTAGATCCTTGGTTCGGGACAAAGCAGTGAAGATGTTCCCTAGACAGGGGATGGTTGGTGGGCCTCTCTAAAACCGTTTTGAAGCAAAATAAATTTGTCCCTTTGGTGTCCATTTGGCTTTCCCTATCAGTATGATTTGCTTTGAAAAGTGATATGGTTTATAAGTTTTTCCTAAAACTCACTGACAACTCTATTGGTAAAAATTTCAAGATTTTCCTTTGTTATTTCATCTATTTTTTGCTTCTTAACTACTAGAATTAGGTGTGCAGGTTTGGATCTTAACAGTAGGACTTACCTGGACGAGAATACAGGTTCAAAACTGGTCAAAAAACTAGGCTTGGTTCTTGGATCAGACTTGTACCAGAATTTTGGACCAGGCCTTGGTTACGGGTAGAGCTCGGGCTAGGGAACTGGGCATGGCTCTAACCAGGGAATGTCACTGAGTTCCTTGGCTAGGGCCAAGGCCTTGTTTCCAACAATCTTGTAGCCCAGTTTCTGCCTATTATTTTGAAAAAAAAAATATATAAAAAAAATTAAATGTGCTTTTAAAAAATAAAGTACCTAGCAAATGAGCCTGAACATTCGAGGGCGATCGTGCCCCTAGGGAGGTGGACCCTTATAGTGGCAACTCCACTGGGAGCGTCTTATAAAGAGGGTGAGATTTGAACTTCAATACAAAAAATTATCTTAATTGTACTTGCATTAGGTGTACTTGCATTATAAGGTGCTACTTACTGGGGATCAACAGTGTGTCTAGGTTAAACACTATTACTACCCCTCGGAAAAGTAATTGGTCACTCGGTGGGTCCACTCAACTTTCAACTACGAAGGCAATTACTTCTTCCACTCATAACACACTTTACTGATCTACATGATATAGGAAAGCAACCAAACGTTCCAATCTTGCCATGTACCCCATGGATGATGTACGAAGCATATGGGTCATGAGAAAGACTATTTTAAACCATACCTACCCCTTATAACATTAAGCTCTTGCTTAGGTTGGAGCTCATATGCATGCATGATTCTGTGAATGTTTAGAAATCTAATTGACTATTTGAACTTATCTTTGCCTAAAGACCCATGTATTGATGCTTTAGGGTACATAAAGTCATCATTATGTCTACGAATTTGGATTAGGGAAGGCCGAGTCTAGGATCTGGATTAGTAACCAAAGCAGCTTTTGGGCCAATTGAGTCATAAAAGGACCCTTGACCATAAATCCAATAGGTTGTGATCCCAGTTTAGGTCATGACAATTTCAATCCGGAAAAAGAGGGAATCTGACCGGGTTCCTATAAAAAAAAAATGGACAGGTCATTAACATGTCAACATGGGTTAAAGAAAATAGGCAATATTGTGTCCATTGTAGTGCATTAGATCCTTGCAAGTATTCGCCAAGTCCATATGCTCACATCAGGCTTAAAAAAAGGCAGAATCAAGAAGTCGGGGAGTCAATCCTTCTAGAACTCAACTGGGATCTAGGAGGGTGGTCCGGTCTAGTATGTGTCCTTAAGTTCGTCATAGGTCTGCATTTATGGCATGAAGTCTAATTATGCATAATCTATGAGTCCATCTCGCCCCAAAGTCCATAATGTAGCCCATTAGGCCTTTAGTGTCTTAGTTCATTCTAGGTCATACACAATCATGCATCTTACACTTGATCCACGCATTAGTCCATGGTATGTGCATCATACATCCACTCCTTATGTCTAGATCCTCACATGAGTTCATGTAGCTATATCCATGTGCTAAAATTAGCCCATTCTAGGCAAACCAAGCCAAGGTAATACTTAGGTTAGTATAGACCTGTGATTAACTCAAGAAAGGCTTGTCTAACTTGGCCTCATAAGTCGGCTCTTTAAGCTCAACTTAGGACCTAATCTAGGATGAGGTCCAACTTCTGCCTAAAGCCCCACATCTTTTCCCCATTTCAGCCTAAACCTTTAATTTTATTAAGCCATTGTCTCTTTCTCTTGAAATTATAAGTCATTAACCATTTCCTTCAACCCATATCCAACATGGTTGACCACTTGTAACATTCCACCTCTCTACACCATCATCTTATTGCACAGGATAGGGAAGACTAAGAAGGTGTATGAGTGGCGTCTATAGACTAGAAGAATTATAGCTCGAGAAGAGTCCAAGGGAACTCCACCAGTTTAGTCAAAGTCAAAATCCAAGTTAAAGTGCAATACTTCATCAATCCTAATAACAGGAGGTAACCAATTGGCATAATTCATGAGGATGATGGAAAACATGAAAACTAGATTGGATGAGAGTGGGAATAAGATAAAACTGATGCCCACTACTTCCCAAACTCTTATAAAAAATACCTAAAAGGAAAAACATGAGAAACCTCGCAATTTAGGAGGATAAGCTGATAGAAGAAGAAAGGGAAAGGGGGAAGGAGCAGTCTTCAAACCGATGTACGAGTAAATCAAATAGAACAACTGCTTAAGGATACTTCCAGGTTCAAAAATTACATTAATGACTACACACGATTCACTTCAATTGCAAAAGGGAAATTACCCTAAAAATTCACTATGCCAAACATCAAGTTGAATGGAACTAAAAATCCTCACCATCATGTGAGAAATTTTCTTAGTGTAATGAATTTTAAAGGAATTGACAAGGATATCTTCCAGATTAAATTTCCTAGGACGTTCGACGAGGATATGATCAGGTAGTATAATATTGTGGACCCAAGAAAGGTCACAATCTAGGATGATCATCATAAAGAATTTGTACGCCAATATTGACACAATCCTGACCCATCAATTGCGCTTAAAGACCTAGAGTCAACTGAGTAGGAGGAAAATAAAAGTTTTATGACTTTCTTGCTCAATGGAGGCAAAGGCTATTCATATGGCGAACCAACCCATAGAGGTTGATCAAGTAAGGTTGTTTACCAAGAATATATAGTCCACATACAGGCAACATCTAAGATTCATGCCATTCGAAAACTTCGAGTCGTTAAGAATGCCGTCATACATGTGGAAGAAGAGTCTCCACAAAAGAGGAACAGAAAGCAACCAAATTCATGGGAATAGGATAATACTTAGTTTGTTGTTAGTTCTTGACTATTGAAATTCCTTTTATTTTTTAATTCGAAGTCTAAGTTTGATGTAACCTTGATCGTTAATAAAATATCTTCTTTTGCACACTCCTTCTAGAAGAGGGAGACAATTAAGAAAGATATTAAGGATTTTAGTCCATCATTCGAAAATAGGAAAAGATTAGAAATTTCATTCTAATAAGCCATGCATCTTTAAGGACATCCGTAGGATAAGAGGGCTCCTTTCACAACCTACATGAATACCTTTTTTAAACTTGATAAAGTCTCACTTAGAACTAGTTTGAGCCTTCAAATAAGCATGTTTCTTTTAAATACATCTGACCTAACTAGGGAGTGGGAGTGTGTTATAAGCGGCATCAATTTCAAAATTAACAATTTTTTTCTAAAAAAGACATGTTCGAACTAAACGGTTCTGTTTAAAGAGAAAAAGAGCAAAGAAGAATAGAGTTTTAAAACAAGAAGGAACAAGAAAGAAAGCAGTTGCTGATTCACACTAACTTTGTCACCCACGCAAACTTGGGAATTTCACAAGGGTTATTTGAGTTTTCATGCCAATTCCGTTCCGTTCACATCCTAACCTAGAAACGTACCTTAAAAGTCCTCCTAGAGGCATTCCTCCTTTAATTCTCACTCTCAAACTACGATTGATATGATTTCATATTGGATACAAAGGTACCCTTTGAGGCCTGGCCATGAAGAGTTTTTGCATAAAGAAACAACTCTGTTGAGTCCTTTATTCACTAAAAAATAGAGATAAAAGAGTGGTTGGTCTGAAAAACTAAAAAGGTGGGCTAGGTAAAAGGAGAGTAGAAAACAAAACCATATTTTTTAGGGGACAAATTAGCATTCCATTGGGCACTCCCATCAAATCAAACCTGGACAAATACTGATTCCATACTCTCAGTTTTTCTAAGTGGGCATTCACCTATTATATAAGATAGTGGGCACCCTACATTTCCCTAGACAATTAGGGCTTTCACCATGGCAAAAAATTCTCACCAAGGAGATAATGGCATTCTTCATACCAAGATAGAAGTAGCTCTGGGCAGCACCAACAAAGGCATGTTTGTCTGTCACATCCATACTCAACTAAGGTATTCACTAATTAGTAAATACTTCCTAATATGGGATGCATCACATTTCTTCTACTGGACTGGGGTTAGTCCAATTAGGGGTTTTTCAGAGCAGGAGCACTTAATGCAAAAATAAAGGTTACTCCTCCATTAAAAGAAACATTTTCTATCCTAGGTAATTCATACCTTGTGCTTGGGCCTAACCCCGCAATCACTTAGCTTTTTACACCTTATTTAAGCCATAGAGCATCATCAGGCCTAGCCCACTAGTCACCCATACCTTATTCGGGCCTTATCCAATGGACCTCAAACTTATCATGAGACCTTTACCTACTTGCATAGAAGGTTAGGTTATCACGTGTCTAACACAGTCAGCTTAATCAGTACAAATAAGTCTATATAGTTTGCATACATGCACAGTCTAACTTAGGCTAGCAATTGCACATGTGTTAATACATAGGTCTTTAACCTATTTACTAGACCTCAATCTACTTTGATCACTAGGGAACCCTAGATTGAAGAAGAGTGCAATCAGCCTTCATAGTGACCTATAGGAAGGGGACAAAATGCCGGTTAACCATTAATCTACGAAAAGGTTCTCGAGATAGAGTCAACAAATGTCGTTGAAGACATCTATAGTTTGATGCTTGCCTAAATCAAGCTGAGTCAAAAGGGAGCTTCATCCTCAAAGAAGGCTTTATACAAGCATCCTTATAGAAATGAAGTCAATCCAACTCCAGGTCATTAGGTAACAAAGCCCGAGAGGATCTAGTCATAGAGGACACTTCATCCTTTTTACCTTAACACAGAAGCACGCCTTAATATCCAAGACATTTTAGCATTCAACAATCTCCCATCAGCAGGAGATGACTCTGAGGCCTGAGCGACAAAAAGGTTAAACTTGAAGCTTTGACATCTCAATTTCTCAAAACACAAGGTCCTAAAGGTTCAATCATTAGGCTCAAATGCTAACAAGTTCACAGGGATTTAACTACTGGTTTTCAGAATCAAATGGCAACAAGTTTAGATCTTTAGGCTCACTCACCAACAGAATCACAGGGATCTAGTTCCAGTTCTTCAAGCCCCAACACTACTAAGTTCATAGGGATCTAGCTACAGGTCTTCAAGCTCAGCCGCCAGCAAGTTTTGAGGATCTGGCCATAGATCTTAGGGCATCCACAACACTAAGGTTCACCACTGGCTCCTTGCATAATAGGACATTTCAACACTGTTGGTCCGGCACAATAAGATATTTCACCATAAAAATCCGCTAGGTCGATGATAGGTCAGCTACTCTGGCAACAAGGAAATTTATTTGGCCGGCGATAAGTTCGCTAATCCTGTGGTAGGGATAAATTCAAGAATCCGCTAGACGCGCGAAAGGTTCGCTCCTACAGCGATAAGGTTGTTTGCTATACTAGTTAATGGACCGCTCCTCTAGTGACAACGAAGCCCACTAGACTGGTAGAAAGTCAGCTAATTCGGTTAAGGAATAAGAACTCTCTGGCTCACAGCACAATGGGATATCATCGGACCATCGTCATAGCAAAAGTTGCTGGGCGCCAAAACCTAGGAGCCTCAACAGCCAAGATTGGTTTCTACATCATCAGCCACTGTTACGATAAAAGTTCGTAGATAGCAAGTCTTAGGATCCTCACCAGCCAGGCTTAGATTTCTAACATTGGCCATAGTCATGGTGAAAGTTGGCGAGTGCAAACTCTCACCCTCAGCGGCCAGGCCAGGATTCTATATCATCGGCCATTGTCATGGTGAAAGTTGGCAGGCGCTTAGTCTCCAGAACCTCAGTGGTCAAGCTTGGATTTCTCACATCGGCTATCGTAATGGTGAAAGTTGCAGACCACTGAGTGTCAAGACCCTTAGCGGGCAGGCGTGGATTCTACATCATCGGCCACTGTCACGATGAAAGTTGGCAAACACCAAGTCTCAGGGCCCTCAGCAGCTACACTTGGTTTTATAACATCGGCCACCATCACAGTGAAAGCTACAAGGTGCCAAATGTCAGGACCCTTAGCGTCCAGGCTTGGATTATACATCATCATAGCCAGACAGACAACTACAAGTGAATACCATTACTTTGACTTTTGCCTTATCCAAGCTTGGTCAAAGTGGGGGCCAACTGCATAGGTCCAAAAATGAAAAATTACTTTTAAATGCTCGATGAAAAAAAATTTCCCCAACCTGTGTGTTTGGGGGTCCAGCAGAGTAATCCTTAATTCGAGTCAGAAAGAAAGGGCAAAAAAGTCCAAATACGGCAAAATTGACAGTGTTCGACATCCAATTGAGATCGCTCCTAGGGAGTATAAAATTATTGAGTTTGGTTATCATATTCTTCCTTGAATAAGCATTCAAACGACATATTGTGCATCAAAACCCAATAACCAACAGACAAGATATAAATTGAATGTTATGGCTTCTGCTGAAGATGACACCTATTCACTATTTTGCTTATATGATGCTCAACACTTGTCTAAAAATTATAAAATTAGTTTTATTAGGAACTACACTCAATAAGATTTGAGGAAAAAGAGAAAATCACTAAAAATGGAGCTAAGACATGATAGATATGGCCAAAATAAATTAGGCTGTTTGTAGCCTAGCTTAAGAACCTGGCTAAGTTCCTGCTTGATACGACTTAACCAAACCAAGAACTGGGTCGATTCCTCTGGCTTGGAACTCAACAGGGCTCCTACTCTCTGAGTCTTATTCTTTCTAAATAGGATTAATTAATTAGAATTTTAGGCTGATTAGTCTACTAAGACTAATTATTAGGAATGCTAGCTAAATTAGTGTACCTATTTAGGTGAACCTTAATGGACTAGCATTAGGTTTCCTTTCTATAAATCAACTTTGACTATGCCCTCAACCACTATAAAAAATGAGCTACCCTTTGGGAAACGACATCAAAAAATTTCCATCAACCAGAGGCATCAAATCAACTTGGCGTTAAGCATTCCCAAAATTAAAGATAGATGAGCATCAAGATTTAGGAGAGAAACACTTTAGGAGAGACAGAATTGTGTCACCCATTAAAAAAACACTACTCTGCTGGCTTCCTAGGTAAATTAGGTGCATTTTCTAAGGGGAAAAAAACACTATCTTCCCTTGCTCTTCTTCTTCATTTCTCTTTCATGATTTTTGATTCCAAGATTGCCAAAGATGTAATCTTTAGGTAGTTCCCCATCCATTATAACTTATTTACTTTACTTTTGTTTACATTGGACTAAAGTTTAGACCTTTGGGATGATTTACGATGACTTATACTAATATGTTTCATAACTGTGTGTTGTGTGATTAAGTTTTAAATTCCATGTTGATTAGTAGAGGTCGTCAGTGATGATGGGTGGTGATGAGATGCACCCCATCAAATCACCGTACTATTGCCCTTGAATCTAGTTCCACGATTTGAGACTAAGGAGTCACGATGGTCCCCACATTAGGGATTGCTTCGGGGCCTCTTTTGATTTGGTACGATTTGCTTCGAAAAGTAATATGGTTTGTATGTTTTTTCCTTAAACTCACTAGTGACTCTATTGGTTAAACTTTCAAGCTTTTCCTTTGTTATTCCATCTATTTCTAGCTGCTACACTATTAGACTTGGGTAGTTAGGTTCGAATCTTAACAGTAGAACCTGGCTAAATAAGAATGTAGGTTTGAAACTGGTCCATGAACTCGACTGGGTTCATTGGTTTGAGCTGTACCTAAATTCTGGGCTAGCCTGAGGCTACTGGAAAAGCCCAGGCTAGGAAACTAGACCTGGCTTTGACCAGGGAACCCAGCTAGGTTCCATAGCCAGGGGCAATGCCCAGTTTCCTACAATCCTGCAGTCTAGTTCTGCATGTTGTTTCGAAAAAAAACATAAAATAAAAAAGTTAAATATGCTTCTAAAAAATAAAGTATCTAACAAACAAGTCTAGCCATTCGTCGGATATCACATCCCTGGGGAGGTGCACCCTGACAACACTTCACCCTCAACTTATGAATTGTAGTAGCCTAAGACTAAAAGATTAAGGGGGAAGGGGATGAATTGTGATCATATCTTACGTTTAAGTCTCTTAATTGAGAAAAATAAGCTTATATTAGAAATATTTTTCTTTTAGGGTGTGTTTGGTAGGGGGGAAATCATTTTCGCGGAAAATAATTTTCCTATTTTGCGCTGTTCGGTAAAACAAGGAGCGGAAAATCATTTTCAGGGGAAAATCATTTTACCCCATTTGAAGGAAATTGTTTTCCCTTGAAAAAGTAGGAAAACTGATTTTCCAAGCTCACTTTTCGTTGCCCAATTTTGTCTCTTGTTCTATTTTCTTTTAATTGTGCCTAGAATCACTCTATTTTCATTCTCATTTTATCTCTCATTCTTCTCATCTTCTTTATGTTCATCATGTTCATTGATGATTTCCATCGTTAATCTCTGTAATTATTTCTTGAGTTCTATGATCTTGTTACAGTTGCCCTTTTGAAGAACTTCGCAATTTGAGACACTCATCGTCTCCCCGTTCGTCATTTTCTTTAATCTGGATTTAATATCACTTAAAGTAAACTGGGTAATCCCTGGGAATAGTGAAAAAATTGAGATTCATTAATGTTGACTCTCTCTTTTGCTGGGTTTGTTGCTGAGTATATTTCTTACTGATGTTTTGGGTTTGATTTTGAAGAGGAGAGAGAAACAGAATTCGTTGGTTGGGTCGGGTCGGGTCAGATTAGTGAGCAGGGAAGGGGGTTGATGGCAAAAAGAAATGAAGTGAGGACGGGAGGTTCATTCTATCAAATAGCAAAAAATGAAGTGGAAAGAAAATGATTTTCCATTCTACCAAACAACTGAAAATGTAAGAGGAAAATCATTTTCCTTGGGAAAATATTTTTCATGGAAAATGATTTTCCCCCCTACCAAACACACCCTTAGTCAAGATTAGGCAACACATTCACCTGATTGTTTCTCAATCCTACTTCCCAAGAGTAGAGCACTCCTTTGTATTCCTGCATGTGCCTCATAACATAAATGCTTTCATTATCATCACTCCTTGAAGCCTCTTGCCTCCGAGGCACATCTATGTGTTTTAGTTCAAAATCTTCAACAAATTTTCCTCTTCTTTCATAACTATATTCATCAATGATATACTTCTCAAAGAGTATGCTCTGTAACACTCATATAAAACAAAATAATTAGCTTAAGCATATTTAAGATTTATTAAGATTTACCAAAATATCCACAAAGTACTCATATAGGTATTGTTCTCTGGACTTTCTCTTTGTTTGGTCAATTATGTACTAAGAAATTGTTTTCTCTCGTTATAACAATGAAAGAAAACCTAAAAAACCAAATTTGTAGGAAACTAGTGCATTGAGAATAGGTGCTGAAAGAAAACCTTAAAAAATACATAAAATTAATCTTTCTAGCTTAATTCTTATCAAGTTAACTTACTTAACGTTAATATGGGGACTCAACGATAAGTCATCATTTAGCTGGCAAAAGAACACAGCTTCAGTTTGGCTTTCCTGTTTTGCCTATATGTATAAAAGCTTTAAAAACAGAAATAGAATTTACGTTGGCAAGCACTCTATTTTATGAAAGCATGCACGGGGTGAAAATATTATTGAAAATATTTTTTTAATTAGCTTAGAAATGCTTTGTTTGTAAACAAAACCCTTTAAACGCCATATCGATTTCCTTATAGTTCACTTGTATTCAATATATGCGTCTAAATGTTCACGATGATTTTGTCAACATGGTTGCTACCATCAAGAGTTGAAAGCATGCCTTGGTTGGTGAGATAGTAGAAGCCATCATACAATGGTTGGCTAGAAAATAAATAAACAAATGGGTCATTGAATTGTACTTGATAAAACAATTGGCTATAAATTATCTTTTCGTACAGATATTTATGTTTACGTCCAATCTTCTTATGAGTTGAAAACGAAGTCAGCATACAGCTTCACTTCGTGTGAAATTGCATGAATGATAGTTGCACTTCGCTGTATGTAAGTGGATCATAAAGGAGGTGTAGACTCTTTCTTTTGCTACTAAGGGTACCTATGGTTTTCTATTGTCGAGGGTAGTGCAAAGCAACAATAATTAGTGCACATGATAAATGAGATATAGACATTAACATGATCCACTTACATACAAGGAAGTGCAACTATCTTTCATGCAATATGTTGGCTTCTAGTATGTCACCAACCAAGGCCTGCTTTCAACTTTTGATGGCAGCAACCATGTTGACAAAATCATCATGCGAAAATAATTAGTGCACACTACTAAGGACACCCTACATTGCAAAATGCACTCCTAATTTAGCAGAGAGGGCCTTAAAAGAGAGCAAAAACAAAAGCAAGGGGAAACTAACCAGGACGGAAAAATATAAAAATATAGACATTAACATGATCCTTAAGAAAACTAGTATCGTTTTACTTATGGGAAATTATGTGATTCAGCATTGCACTACCCTTGTTCTCCATCTTTTTTGGGACTTCAACCATTATAGCTTTGTCTTTGTCAATGTTGCTTGTTGCTTTTAAATCTCGTACCTAAAAAATAGGCACCACAATTCTAATGACAACTTCAGAAATAGATGTCTGCTTCCCCTCTAGGGAGCGTACCATCATTGGGCATATGAAACACAACATTTAATGAGCAATTCTTATAATAATCAATTCACATAAACAAAACTATTGAAAAACTAGTATACACTGAGACCCTAATTATTTACATAGTCATGATATGATTTAAAAATTTTAGACATGGCTGGGGAAAGGAATATCTTCATGATACTTGATGATCACTAATTTATACAGTAGTTTGTATAGTAATGATAACTAATTTATTAAATAATGATCACCAATTTAATATAATTTTGTTGTAATATTTTGTGATCACTTATTTGTCTACTAAAGGTCACTAATTTAATTGATGATGATCACTAGCTTTGCAGGTCATTAAAAGTGTTTAAACACAAAAGATGATGTGTGTATCATTAAGCTGGGCTCTACATCACTAATGTCTCTATTGATGATCACTAGTTTTGAAGTGAGGGATTTTGTAAATTCCACAAGCGCACGGTTTATCGTTATAATGCTTACGGGTATCATCCTCAAGGATGATATATGAGATTAGTTCACACAATAAGATTAAACTTTCTATGCTAAAATAAACTAAGGAAACGACTTGTTGCAACTTATCGATCTATCCTTACATGTAATTAGATACAACGACTAAGGAAAATTCCAGAAATTAACACTAAAGGTTTGTGAGGCACTAGAGGGTGATAATGTTACCAATCCAACACCCAATGAAGAACTCCTGATAAAGCTTAAGGCTACACAAATTTTGACTTGGTGAATCCAAGTTTGAGCGTTACAAAGGACATGGAAGAACAAAACTCAGAGAAAGCTTCGAACAGTGATATGCTTTGAAAAGTTTAATTAAGAAAATGATTTAATTCAATCAGACACATCCCAGTTAAATTCCCCAAGTCAATTAGTCCAATTACACAACTCTAAGTCCAAGGAACAAGTTCTTTTTTGCAAGACAAAAGGGAGATGGTACCCGAGTTTACCCCCTTGCACGTACCCGACCTTATTTTTATTATTTCATAGTTCAAACGACATACAATTTCTGTAATTCTTTTTTTGTTAGTTCAGTTAGGATGTCTAGTTTATTTATTATGTTAAGTACAAAACTAGAAGAGCATGTAAGGGGTCCAGTTCAGTCATTTTGTCAAAGCTGCCTAGCAGGCTTCTGAATCTGCACGGTTTTAAAGATCTGGCTAATTAAGGTACTTAATGATGTACAAATCATGATTTTCAAAAGGGGGGTTTCTAAACATATTCCAGTTTCCCCCCATTGAAGAAAACCATAGATTAGTCATCAAAATGCATTGGCCCAATGGTAGTAAAGATTGAGCTCCATACGACACCTAGCATCCAGTTTCTTAGTAAGGGAGTTCTTCCCTCTTAGGTGGGTTTTCCTCCACCAAGGTGAGTATGTTCCTGGCTAGCTGGTTGAGCTTAGTCACCTAGTGACTCATCCATAAAGAAACAACCACATGGAACAACGAAAAGAGGCCATTTTGCAAGCATTCATTTGGACACTATGACAAGATGTGGCAAGCATGCATTCCTCTCCTCATTTTGAAGTGGCAGTCGTGTATTCATTCCTTCCAAGGAAGGAAAGGTGACTCTTGCTGCCTAAGATCATCAAGAATTAGCCTAAGTTAATTATTTTGAAGCTAGTATGCTCATTAGTACTTGTTTTAGGTCAGTTATGTACTAAACCGTGTACGTAGCTTTGTAAATGTGCTTAGTGAGCTTCATTAACATTAAGTTATCTTCTAATGACTACCTAATGACTAAGGAAAGCCTTTAGGCATGCCATTATAAGTAGTTTGGCACTCATTTTGGAACTCAGTGTTGAGAAATTGAAATCAGAAGTTGAGTTATAAACTCCTCTGTGTGTCACTTTAAATTCTCTACTTGCTTATCTCTAATTTGGCCAATTAGAGTGGTGTTCAAGTGAGTCTTAATTTTTATTAGGTGGTGAAATCCGTATCCTAATCTAGGATTAAGGGCTCTGAAAGAGTTCTTCATGGTGAAATCTGTATTTAAGAAATGTTTTAGCTCTATTGATACCAAGTCTAGTGCCTTGATTTCCTTCTTCAAGGCCTTGAATTCTCTTTTCCTCTCACGCCATCTCCCTTGCTTTTCCACGCCATCTCCTCTCTTTTCCCCTAAAACACTTAAGCTTTCCTTTCATTCCCTCTTTTCCCTGCATGACTACATCAATTTTGGTATCAGAGCGAGTTCATTCTTGGCCTGAAATCAAACTGCCACATGTTTCTCTCCCCTATCACGCCACAATATTGCAAAACACAAAAACATTTCCAGCCTTGGTTTGTGTCCTTGTGTTCTAACATGACTAGTACCAGGGAAATGACCCTTGAAGAAAAGTTTGAAGCCCTCATGAAGAATTACTAAGCCGTGTCTTCATCAAAGGTAGAATTGGAGAAACAAAATGAGTAGTTGTGAAAGCAATGAGGAAGTGACATGAAACTGAAGCAGAAGGCTCTTGAAAGTCCAGCTGCTTCTGTTCATGATGATAAAGAAGCAAGTGATCTGAATAGTTCATCAATTGAAGAAGAACCTTTAAGAAGCGTTAGAGGTGCTAGAAGAACGCCCCAAAACTTAAATGATTTCAAAGTTGAAATTCCTGAGTTTGAGGGTAAACTAGATCCAGATGAATTCTTGGAATGGTTACACACTATGGAACGAGTTTTTGATTACAAGGACATTCTAGATGATAAGAAAGTGAAGCTGGTTGCACTTAGGCTTTAATGATATGTGTCCCTTTGCTGGACTAACCTTTGTGCTAAGAGAACCAGAAACAGAAAAGACAAAATCAGAACCTGGAAGAAAAGGAAATCCAAATTGAAGTCCCGATTCCTTCGAGCAACGTATCTCCAAGACAGTTATTTGCAACTACATAATCTAACTCAAGGGAATTTAACTATTAAGGAATACACAAGAGAGTTCGAAAAGCTCCTAATTAAATGTGACATTCGGGAGCCTGAAGAGCAAACAATTGTTAGATACTTGGGTGGCCTTGATCCTAAGTATTCTAATGTTGTTGAGTTATAGCAATATACCACGTTTGATGAAGTTTGTGTGCTAGCACACAAAGCTAAACAACAACGAAGAAATAAACCAAACAAACGTAATTTCCTGAAACCTCCAATTCGTACTTCACCTTTAAACAAGGGGAGTCCGAATTTTCCTTTAAGATCATACCCACAAAAATCCGTCTTCCCTTATGCCACAAAGAACCCAAACTCTTGAAAATACCCAGCCTACACCACGGCCTGTACCACGGCTTGCACCACGGCCCCAACCTGAACTTGGCCAAGAACGTCCCTATCAATTTATAATGAGTAATCGACGTTGTTTTATGTGTTAGGGACTGGGGCATGTCACTTCTGATTGTCCAAACCGAAGAATTATTACTCTTGCTGAATGGGATGTAATAAGAGAAGAAGATCAAGAGGAGGAACAGAAAGAAAACGAAGAAGGAGAACAGAAAGATGAACAAGAGGAAGTAGTTGAAGCTGCAGATGAAGGAGAAATGCTAGAACTTCGAAGAGTACTTAGCAACCAACGTGGAGCAAAGGATGAACACTGGGAAAACAACTTTCACTCCCATTGCACTGTCAAGGGTAAAGAATGTTCTTTGATAATCGACAGAGGCAGTTATGCTAACGTCATTTCATTGAACATGAATGAGAAGTTAGGCCTCCAGGCGACGACACTTCCCCACTCATACAACATCCAGTGGCTCAACCAGAGTAAAGGTCTTCAAGTTGATTCCCGGTGTTTGATTTCATTATCGATTGGGAAGAATTACTGAGATCAACTATGGTGTGACGTGATCCCAATGGACGCATGCCATATTCTTTTGGGACGTCCTTGGATGTTAGATCATAAGGTTATGCATATGTTGTGTTATAAATGTACCGCAAGTGCACGGTGTCGGTGGTAGCCAGCAAAGGCAAGTACGGGTCGTATCCGCAGGGAACTTGATTTCAATCACCGAATCAACCTTTAACACATAATCTAGGCTTAAGTCTAATGGAGTGAGTTTTACTGATTCTATTAAGTTTAAATCAATTATGAAGAGAATCCTGAATTGGGGTTCACCACACTATGATGTTTCTTGGAAAGCAAACTAGGTTATGTAAACTTGCCCGCACGATAGTTGAAATGGAATGATTACCAATTAAAAGCATCTACGCCTTCTTTCAAAGGTCATTAGACTGATCAAGCTATCCTAGTTATCTACTTTCATGAAACTAGAATCTCGAGACCACAAGTTCATGTAATTTTAATTCCCAATTGCATCGCCAACTACTTTCGTGTCAGGTAATTCAATCGCTCACAAAGCCACTCTAAGTAAAGGACCTAACTTTCGTTAGTCTCTATACCCTAATTAAGAACATGAATTTAACCCTCTCAGGCAATTCGTCGAACACCTTGCATGCTAAGTGAGAATTCAATTATACTTTTGGGCATAGATTCACAAAAACCTAGAACAGTAATCTAATTCACATCATAGGGGCTACACCCAATCCAAGATTAAGAATTTTAGCCACTAAACATCATTCTAATCACAATTTCAATCAAGGAAGCGAACATGCTCAAAAGTAACTTTGAATTGAAAGCGCAAAGGTAAAGGTAAAGAATTGTACTCTGTGCAATTAGCGTCAACAATCTGCTGAGAAACCTTGAATGCTATCAATCCAATGCCTTGAATACAATCACAATTAATCCTAATTCCCTAAACCCTAATCGCGTCTTTCGAGAGAGAAAAAGTAGAGAAAAACTGAAAAACTAAAAAACTCCCTAATTACAACGCGAAAACACAACTTAGCGAAGGCGACTAAAGTGGCACGGTGTGACCGTGCCACGCTACGACATGGTGCTGTGGAGATCAAATTGTTGGCACGGTCGTGCCACGTGGCACGGTGTGACCGTGCCACTTTGCTGTCCCGCGAGCTCCAGTTTTCTTATGTGGTACGGTCGGCCTATGCGGCATGGTGACACCGTGCCACCCTCTTTTGGCCCGAAATCCTCCCTTTTAGCTCCTGTTTGGCGCGACATTGGCTTGTTTTCCTCATTTCTTCCAGTGTAACCCCTGAAAATATAAAAACACACTTTTAAGTAGATTTTAGGTGAAGAATGACTAATCAACCTCTAAAATCTAGGGATTTTACTAGAAAACGCCAAGATGAGAGGTAAAAATCATGCCTAAAAGTGTGTAAAATAGAGGTTTATCAACTCCCCCATGCTTATCTCTTGCTTGTCCTCAAGCAAGACTAAAACATGAATGAACAGAAAGGGGGTCGATAACCTCTAGCAAACCGCCATCCTCAGGCAAGGCCAAAGGGATCAGTTGAATCGAGCATAGGAGCGCATAGCTAGCGGAATGGTTTGAGGCACAAACACAATTTCCAAACTCATTTCAAATCATTGGGAAGACCACATGTTCAAGTTAGCATACCGTGAAACCATATCACCCCCCTTCCAATCAAGACGCATCCAAATAAGTAGTGGGCGAGAAGGTTTGGCAGTGACTCTCATAGGGGGAACAAAGTACTGCGCTCCCTCACATGTGTTTAAGATATAAGAAGGTTCACTCAACTCTCTTCCATTCGAACAAACTGCCATAGGCTTGGTCAGATTCTCAATTCCCCACCGCGAAGATGCAGAATGCAAAACAAAAATCAAGAGGACTTCCCAGGGCTGTAACGGGGCTAAAGGCATAGGCAGGAGGGGAACAAACAATTTGGGAAGTGAGGAGCTGACAACCAAAGCCAAGGAGCAACTGATAACTGAACCAATTACCCCGCACACTTCTCCAAAGCATAATAAGAATACACCCTTAACCAAATGGATCATCGGGAATGAATTATTATAACATGCCAGAGAGACTTATTCATCACTTCCTTTCTCTCTCTTTTTTTTTCCTTTTTTGTCCAAAGGGAAAACCAACAAGCTTTTCTTAGTTTTTGACCTTCTTTTTTTTTTTTTTTGAAAAAGGAAGTGAACTATTGGCATGCGCAATAATTATACATTCAATCCCCAATGATACCCATGATACATCCATGCATATACCAACACAAACCACAAATTTTGAACGAAGCCCAAAACTCCCCACAAAGTAACGAGGTGTTGCCCCACTGACTTTGGCTTAAAGGTATGAGATGTGTTTAGGCCAAGTAGCTGATAGTGAAGGGTTCACAACAAAAACGGGCAAGGCTCAAAGGGGTAGCAAGGAGTCAAAACATTCAACCATGGGTGGCATATTTGGCTATGTAGCTCAGAAAAACAAATGAATGCCTTTATCACATTATCATAATGCACCTGTTGAATGCAATTTCGAAGAGAATCAAACCAAGTTCTAGAGATGTAGTCATGGAAGAGACACACAAGAAAGAAAATGTGAGACTAAATTGATGAATTAGTCTATAGGCTCAAAATCTCACAGGTCACACTACCAAACAATGCAACTAACCCCAAGGATGTCCTACTTAAAAGGACTAATCAATCATGACGAGGGGGTTTCAAGGGCACCACGAATGCGAACCAAACAATGTGGTCAAAACATTTTCAAAATCATCAATCCAACACATTTTGCCACAAAGAACCCACAAGTATACCCAACCATGTCAATCAACTGAATCACAATGCCTTGGCCATCATCATAGGAAGGGTTTTCAAAAACTTTTTTTTTTGATTAAAAAATGACGAAAACAATAAATCACCCTAAGCAGCCAAGGAGTAAATAAATGAAGAGTAGAGTTGGAAAAATTACCTCGCGGTCTTGTGAAGCTACACTCAACGAATGTCCACTTTTAGGCCAATGGGTTAGAAAATAAAATATATACAATGCATTACCTATCTATATGCGCTATCCTACATGCTTTGCTAAATGGATGAATAAAAAGAAAACTAATGCACCCTAAGCATGCTGCTAAACTACCTAAAGTGTCAAATGCAAGGAAATATATACAATGTATACAGTGTACCCCACTAAATAGAATCCCCCCATGCTTAGACCTTTCATTGTCCTCAATGAAAATATGATGCGCAAAAAGAGAAAGGGAAGGGGGAAAACACGACTAGTCACTGGGTGCCGTCGGGCCCTGGAGGGGGCCAGAAGTGCGGGGAAAATGGGTGGAATGTGGAGGGATCATAGGATGAGAAGGGTGAGGAGCTACCCTGATCGCCCTAAAAGGAGCGGAAACGCTCCTCCATCTGTCGAATAGACTCCGACTGACGCTAGAGTAGCTCGTTCATCCTCCGACGTTCCTCATACTCGCGGGCCTCCCTCATGGCCCGTTCCTCCTCTCTCTGAATCCAGCGCTGCTCCCTCTCCTCTTGGCGGTCAACGAAACCGCGGAAATAGGAGACTCCCTCCTCAATGGAGTCCATGCCCCCAAAATGCGCCCTATGTCGGCACGCATGCCGGTAAAACCCTCCCGAAGCCCAGAACCCTCCACTTGGAGGGTGGAGAAAGACTGGAGAAAGGCAGGGTCGAGCGGCATGTATGTCGCTGAAGAAGAAGACCCGCCCATCTCGTGTGTGAAAGGTGGGTGAAATGGTGGTGGAGGCGGCGGAATAGTCGCCTCCATAGCAGGGTGGTCCTCGGGCTCTCCTTGGCCCGCATCAATATCCTCCCCCTCCTCCTCCTCACCAGACTCCTCATCATCATCCTCATTGTCACCCTCATCGACCTCAAGGTCCTCATCAGCTGCCAACTGTTCTTCCCGAGGGAGAACAGGTGCCCTAACAATCCGCCTGTCGCAATTCCAGTTTCTTTTATTAGCGACCGTTGTCCTCTCAACAGTGGGAAGGGTGAAAATGATGGTTTTATGGTGGGGGTAACGAATGGTGTCACCTCGAGTGTCAATAATGTGCATGTGATGAAGTGTAACAAGGTCGAGGTGACCACCTAGAAAATGGGGCTCGAGAGTAGAGAGTCTCGAGCTGTAGCCCAAGGCAATAGCAATGGCAGTAATAGTACCGCCAACGCTAAGGACATTCTGGTTACTAGTCTTGGCTACCTCCGCCAAGTGGCGGATTATGAAGGCCCCCGTGTCAATAGGGGTTCCTGACAGGGCACACCAAATAATAAACAGTTCGGCCTTCCGACAACCGTTCTGGTTGTCGTTGCGGCCGAAAACAATGTTCGTCGTGAGGCGCTGAAGGTACCGAAGGTTAAGATTGCAAATATCGGTAGCCTTGGCCTGTCGAGGGTCAAAGACCCTAGGTTGCCCCCACCTAGCAGTAAATTCTTTCCGTTTGGAGCAAGTGATGCTTAACCAAACGGGGTCAGGTCGCCACAAAGAGGGTACGTCCCTATACGCCCCATCGACCACCGGGAGTCGTAAAAGATCATTAAACATTCGCAGACTCATCCGGTGATCAGTGTTAAATAGTCGAAAGTAAATTGCGACTTCCTGACCATTAAAGCTACCATCCCAATCAACAGCCAGTGAACTCAAAAACTCTACCATAAGACGATCATAGGATGTATATTGCATTGTTATGTATTCAGTCCATCCTAACCGACCAACGAGAGTTAACAAATCATCTAATAGTCCCAACGAACGCAAAGAATCAGCATGAAAAAAATTTTGTTCACTAGTGTTCCTAGTGACTAACAGTTCATAGTGGGACTTCTGATCATTGTTCACAAACTGTAAACCTCTAGTGCTAGCAGGTAAAATCAGTGGGTAAGCGTCTTTCGTACCTTTAGCAGAAGCAGGCACAGTTGAAGAAGAGGTTGGCCTTGAGGATTTCTTGGGCTGAGATGGAACCCTTGAAGGTTCTCCTGCTCGTTTCTTGCCCATAGTAGTATTCAGCAACAAATCGGGGCCAAAAATGTGAGGAGGATGCTAGAAATGGGAAGGGGAGGACTAATTTCTATCTCTACCACCTTCAACCTCAACAATGGAGGTTAGGGTTGTAGAGAGAGAAAGTTAGTGTGGGAGGTGTTGAATTGGGGAGGAAAAGATGAGCAATTTGAAGAGGAAAGTGGATGGGAGTGGAAGAATTGAAGAAATTGGAAGAAAGTTGAGTGAAGTGGGGGATTTGAGGAGTGGGAGGTGCGTGGGTATGGAGAGAGAGAGGGGCGAATTGGGGGTTTTAGAGAGAGAAAGTATGGAGGTGGAATGGAGGAAGGAAGAAGAAGAAGGGAAATCGGGCATTTTGCCCGATTTTTAATGCGGCACGGTCGTGCCATAAGGCATTGGCTGACCGTGCCTCGCTACGACTTGTGTGCCGAAAATTCACTATTGGCACGGTCGTGCCTATAGGCACGGTCTGACCGTGCCAAATTGCTGTGCAATAGTTCCCTTTGCCTCTTTTTTTTTTTTTTGAAAGCAATAAAGCTTGGGTTGCCTCCTAAGAAGCGCTTGTTTTAGGTCCTTAGCTTGACCCTTACCTCCAAATAGTAGACAGGGATGAAGCGGGAGGTGGCCTGGGAGAGGGGCAATGGTACGAAGTAGGATCCTCTACCTCCCCAGGACAAGTAGCAAAAGCGGCGGAACGGGTGGGGACGGCCGTAGAGAAAGTAGGGGAGCTTTCAAATAGCAGGTGGGGTCCCCCAGTTCCGTCATATATGTCCATCCCGAGAACAGCACCGAAGGGTGAGATGGAGTTAGGCTCCTTGGAGGGCGGGTGAAGAACAGGCGTTGAAGGTGGAGTGGGAGGATGAAAGCTGAAATCCATTCTCTCCCCACATATAGTGAATGACATGGTGCCTGTCTGCACATCGATCACCGTCCCGGCAGTCGCAAGGAATGGGCGACCTAAGATGAGTGGGGCTGGAAAGTCCTCATCCATGTCGAGAACGATGAAGTCGCAGGGGATGAGGAACTGGCCCACCTGGATCGGGACATCCTCCAGAATGCCGACAGGCTGCCTGATGGAGCAGTCTGCTAGCTGAATGGTCATGCTGGTAGGCGTGAGGTCCCGTAGTTGCAGCTTCTGGTAGAGAAAGAGAGCGGCATGAGGCTCACACTGGCGCCCAGATCGCAAAGGGCTCTCTCAATCTGCATATCCCCTATGCAGCATGGGATAGAGAAGCTGCCAGGATCCTGCAGCTTTGATGGTAATTGCCTCGGTAGAAGTGCGCGGCAGGATCCGAAAGTGGGGATCACTGGACTAACCCCGGGCTCTCCCTTCTTGGACAGGAACTCTCGTAAAAACTTGAAGTGTGCTGGTGCATTATTGAGAGCTTCCAAGAAGGGGCGACTGGCATAGATTCGGTGTAGGGTTTCCAAGAACTGCGCGAATCTAGGTTCAAGCTGACGTAGCTTGAACCAGGCCAGTCGCTGAGGGTAAGGAACAGGAGGCTGATAAGGTCGAATTGGAGGAGGTTAATGACCCTCCTCTTCTTGGTTCAGAGCCCCTTCCTTCTTCAATAAAGTTGTTCCTGTAGAAATAGGAACTGGAGCCTCGTCCTGAAGTACCATCACCGGGCTTTCCACAACCCCCTCATCTCTCGTGAAAACGACATTGACATGTCCCCTGGGGTTGACATCGGGCTGACTCGGTAGTTGTCCCTGCGATCGGGACAAACTACTAACCTGCTGAGCAATCTGTGCAATCTGAGTGTCCATCACCTTTTGATGGGCAGCCATGACGTCGAACTTAGAGTTCAGCTGGTTAACCGACTCACTGAGTACCTCATTAGTCTTCGTCTGAGTAGTTATAAAGCGCTCCATGAGGCTCTCCAGATTGGACTTAGGTTGAGGAGGCGGAGGTTGTTGAAGGGCTTGTTGGGGAGCTTGGGCATAAGGAGCCCTGTATTGGAAACCGGGAGGCTGTGGTTGGGATTGAGAAGGGTTGGGTGGCAAGGGGTTGTTGTTGCGGTTGGAGAAATTTGGATGATTTCAACCGGGATTGTATGTGTTTGAGTAGGGGTTGTTTTGTGGGCGTTGGCCATAAATTTGCATTGCATTGGCATGCTCAGCGCCTGGGAAAACAGATTGGCACTCAATGGCACTGTGGCCTTGAATGCCACAAACCTCACAAAGCGCCCCAACCTCAAACATTGTACCAGATGAACCACCTATTGAACTCCCTGAAGGAGTTCCAAGCCTATCGAAACGCTGCGCCAAGGCATCAACCTTGCTAGCTAACAAGTCCACAGCGTCGACTCCATATACCCCACTTGCCTTCTTCGGGGTTGCCCTCTCATTGGACCAGTGATAATTGTTGGAGGCCATGTCCTCAAGTAAAGCCTTGGCCACCTCAATAGATTTCCCAATCAGTGCCCCACCAGCAGCAGCATCAATAGACATCTTCAGGGACTGGTTCAGACCATTGTAAAAGGTCTGGATGAGGAGCCAGTCAGGGACTCCATGATGTGGACACTAGCGCTGTAAGTCCTTAAACCGTTCCCACGCCCCATATAAGGATTCGCTGTGCAGCTGGGCAAAGGAAGTGATGTCGGTCCGCAGCTTGGCTGTCTTCCCAGGTGGGAAGTATTCGCTCAGGAAGGCTTTAGAGAGTGCGTCCCAGGTAGCAAAAGCATTGGGCTCCTCATTTTGGAGCCAATCTCTGGCTCTATCCCGCAGAGAGAAAGGGAAGAGCCTCAGGCGGATGGCGTCGGTGGGGACCCCATTGAGTTTAATGGTATCACACTTCGCAAGGAAATTGCGAAGGTGCATGTTGGGGTTCTCAGAAGGGTGTCCACCGAATTGGTCACGCTCCACCAAGGAGATGAGGGCGGGGCGCAACTCGAAGTTGTTGACCTCGACCCCCGGGTTCACTATAGAGGAAGTGATACCTGACGACTGAGGCATAACATAGTCTCTCAAAACTCGAGTGTCTTGCGCCGCCATGGTAGATGCGGCTTGCTTCTTTCTACGTGCGCCGCTTTGTTTACGAGCAGTGGCTTCGATTTCAGGATTCAGGGGAAGCAAGTTGTGACTCCCCTGACTGCGCCTGCGCATACAAAGCCAAAAACTACACCAAGCGTAAGCAGGCTCAAGCAAGAGTAAAACAAGCAATGAGGAAGAGAAGGGGAAAGGGAAAGGAAAAGGGAAAAGAAAAAGGAAAAAACCTAATCTCAAGCGTTTAAAATCGCTTTCGATGTTGAAAACAAACAAGTTCCGCGGCAACGGCGCCAAACACTTGTTGCGTTATAAATGTACCGCAAGTGCACGGTGCCGGTTGTAGCCAGCAAAGGCAAGTACGGGTCGTATCCGTAGGGAACTTGGTTTCAATCACCGAATCAACCTTTAACACTTAATCTAGGCTTAAGTCTAATAGAGTGAGTTGTACTGATTCTATTGAGTTTAAATCAATTATGAAGAGAATCCTGAATTGGGGTTCACCACACTATGATGCTTCTTGGAAAGAAAACTAGGCTATGTAAACTTGCCCGCACGATAATTGAAATGGAATGATTACCAATTAAAAGAATCTACGCCTTCTTTCAAAGGTCATTAGACTGATCAAGCTATCCTAGTTATCTACTTTCGTGAAACTAGAATCTCGAGACCACAAGATCATGTAATTTTAATTCCCAATTGCATCGCCAACTACTTTCGTGTCAGGTAATTCAATCGCTCACAAAGCCACTCTAAGTAAAGGACCTAACTTTCGGTAGTCTCTATACCCTAATTAAGAACATGAATTTAACCCTCTCAGACAATTCGTCGAACACCTTGCATGCTAAGTGAGAATTCAATTATACTTTTGGGCATAGATTCACAAAAACCTAGAACAGTAATCTAATTCACATCATAGGGGCTACACCCAATCCAAGATTAAGAATTTTAGCCACTAAACATCATTCTAATCACAATTTCAATCAAGGAAGCGAACATGCTCAAAAGTAACAACTTTGAATTGAAAGCGCAAAGGTAAAGGTAAAGAATTGTACTCTGTGCAATTAGCGTCAACAATCTGCTGAGAAACCTTGAATGCTATCAATCCAATGCCTTGAATACAATCACAATTAATCCTAATTCCCTAAACCCTAATCGCGTCTTTCGAGAGAGAAAAAGTAGAGAAAAACTGAAAAACTAAAAAACTTCCTAATTACAACGCGAAAACACAACAATCGTGACCGTGCCACGCTACGACATGGTGCTGTGGAGATCAAATTGTTGGCACGGTCGTGCCACTTTGCTGTCCCGCGAGCTCCAGTTTTCTTATGTGGCACGGTCGGCCTATGCGGCATGGTGACACCGTGCCACCCTCTTTTGGCCCGAAATCCTCCCTTTTAGCTCCTGTTTGGCGCGGCATTGGCTTGTTTTCCTCATTTCTTCCAGTGTAACCCCTGAAAACATAAAAACACACTTTTAAGTAGATTTTAGGTGAAGAATGACTAATCAACCTCTAAACTCTAGGGATTTTACTAGAAAACGCCAAGATGAGAGGTAAAAATGATGCCTAAAAGTGTGTACAATAGAGGTTTATCAGCATAATGGATTTTTTAATACCTATTCCTTCTCTAAAGGACGAAAGAAGATTTGTTTAGTGTCGTTATCTCCATCTGAACTTTCCAAACACAAACTACAAAAAGGCCCTGAAAGATTGGATATGTTATTTGCCTGTGGGGAGCCTTTACTGAATGCATCTTATCATGAGTTTAGAGCTTTCAGAGAGTGGATTTTAGCCACTCCAGAAGAATATGAATCACCTTTACCAGACCATCCAATAGCTAAATCGTTACTCAAACAGTTTAGTCATGTATTTCCAGAAGAGATACCCTCTGGATTCCCCCCCGAAAAGGGATATCCAAGATCATATAGACCTTATTCCTGGTTTTGTCCTTCCAAACAAACTTGCTTACAAAATGAACCCAAAAGACACTTCGAAATTGAGAAGCAAGTGGAAGAATTGACGGCTAAAGGATTAGTTCGAGAATCCTTAAGTCCTTGTGCCGTTCCTGCACTTCTAGTACCAAAGAAAGACGAGAGTATGCATATGTGTGTCGATAGTTAAGCTATTAACAAGATTACTATCAAGTACCGGTATCCAATACAGAGACTTGAAGATATGCTTGACGAGTTGCATGTTTCGAGGGTATATTCAAAGATTGACTTGCGAAGCGGTTATTATCAGATTCGAATTTGAAAAGGTGACGAGTGGAAGACTGCTTTTAAAAAAAAGGGTGGTTTATTCGAATCGTTGGTGATATTGTTCGGTTTATCAAATGCTCCGAGCACCTTTATGAGGTTAATGAATCAAGTATTCAAACCTTATATTGGCAAGTTCGTTGTCATTTATTTTGATGATATTTTGATCTTTATAAAGATGAGAAAGAGCACTAGAATCATTTGACTGAGATTATGAGGGTGCTTGAACGTGAAAAGTTATACGGGAATCTCAAAAAGTGTTCCTTTTTCGCTTCTAAGGTCAATTTTTTGGGGTATTTAGATGGACCACTAAGGCACAAACGACCTTCGAAGAAGATAAGGCTAAGCTAACGCAAGCACCAGTGTTAGCTCTTCCCTATTTTCACAAAGTGTTAGAAGTGGAATGCGATGCATCTGGTGCTGCTACTGGCGATCTTCTTACTCAAGAGGGAAAACCATTAGCCTTCTTTAGTGAGAAACTGTGTGAATGAAGGCGAAAATACTCCACTTAAGATAAAGAATTCTATGCCATAGTTCAATGTTTAGAGCACTGGATTCATTATCTCATGGCTAGCGAGTTTATTCTCCATTCTGATCATGAAGCTTTGAAGTATATTCAAGGCTAGCATAAATTAAATTTCCGGCATGCTAAGTGGGCCGAGTTTCTCCAGTCATTTCATTTTACTATAGGACAAAAATCAGGGAAGCTAAAGAAAGGCATTGATGCCTCATCTAGAAGATATATATTACTATTCTAGTTAGATGCTTGTGTTATGGGTTTTGAGCATCTAAAATTATTATACTCTGGAGATGAAGACTTTGGGGAGCTCTATGATGCATGTCAAAAGCAGCCCATAGATGATTATTTGATTCAAGAAAGATTTCTGTTAAAGAGTACACGCCTATGTGTGCCTAAATACAGCACTCGAGAACTTCTGATTCGAGAAGTCCATGGAGGTTCATTAGCAGGTCATTATGGTGAGACTAAGACTCTTACCATTTTGAAAGAACATTATTATTGGCTCGTGATGCATAAAGATGTCCAAGAGATTTTGAAACGATGTGCAACATGTCAAGTGGCCAAAAGTCATTTACTCCCGTAGGGCTATATAAGTTGTCACCAGTACCTACCCAACCTTGGGTTGATGTGAGCATGGATTTTATTCTGGGTTTTCCTAGAAGTCAGAGGGGCAACGAATCCATATTTGTGTAGTAGATCGATTTTCAAAGATGGCCTATTTTATATCCTGCAACAAGACCAACGATGTTACCAATATTGCAAATTTATATTTCAAGGAAGTGACTAGATTGCATGGTATTCCATGATTCATTGTTTCAGATAGGGATACTAAGTTTTTAAGTCATTTCTGGGTCACTTTATGGAAGAAGTTTGGGACAAACTGAAATACAACATAACCTGTCATCTCCAAACCGATGGTCAAATGGGGGTAACAAATCGAACCCTGGGAACACTCATCAGGGCTTTGATTTCACCCCAGTCCAAGAAAGCTTGGGATCTTTTGTTGCCACATGCAGAATTCGCCCATAACAGAGGCCCAAGTCGAGCAATTAGCGAATCACCCTTCAAGGTAGTATATGGGACTAACCCTATAACTCCCTTAGATCTGACGCCACGCCCCCTGGATCAAAAGCCCAGTGCAGATGCAGATTAGAGAGTCAAGGAAATTCAGAAACTGCACGAGCAGGTTAGGAATAAAATTAAGAAGTCCAACCTATCCTATTCTGCTCACGCAAACAGAAAGAAGAAGCAGAAGATGTTCCAGCCAGGAGATTTAGTTTGGATCCATCTCAGAAAAGAGCGTTTTCCAGTAAGATGCAAGAACAAGCCTATGCCAAGAGTAGATAGTCTATTTGAGATCATAGAATGCATCGACGACAATGCTTAGAAGTTGGATCTCCTTGGAGACTATGGAGTTTCAACTACGTTCAATATAGCCGATTTGAGTCCTATAAAGAAGATGATTTCCTGTACGATTTGAGGTCAAATCATTTCGAACAAGGGGAGGATGATGTAATTCAATCAAGCACATCCCAGCTGAACCCCCCAAGTCAAGGTAGTCCAATTACAAAACTCCAAGTCCAGGGAACAAGTTCCGTTTTGCAAGTCGAAAAGGAGATGATACCCGAGTTTACCCGCTTGCACGCACCCAGTTTTGTTTTTATTATTTCATAGTGCAAACGACATCCCAATTGTGTAATTATTTTTTTTTAGTTCAATTAGGATATGTAGTTTATTGTTTATGTTAATCATAAAACTAGAAGAGCATGTTAAGGGGTCTAGTTTAGTCATTTTGTCAAAGCTGCCTAGTAGGCGTCTGAATCTGCACGGTTTGAAAGATTTGGCTTATTAAGGTACTCAATGATGTCCAAATCGTGACTTTCAAAAGGGGGGGATTTCTAGACATCTTAAGATGCTAACCACGGACTAGTCATCAAAATACAGTGGCCTAATAGCAGCAAAGACTGAGCTCCATGCACCACCTAGCAGCCGGTTTCTTAGCAAGGGAGTTTTTCCCTCTTAGGTAGGTTTTCCTCCACCAAGGTGAGTATGTTCTTGGCTGGCTCCTTGAGCTTAGTCACCTAGTGACTCAACCATGAAGAAATAACCACGTGGAATAATAAAAAGAGGTCATTTTGTAAGCATTCATTCGGATACTATGACAAGATGTGGCAAGCATGCATTCCTCTCCTTATTTTGAAGTGGCAGCCGTATATTCATTCCTTCCAAGGAATGAAAGGCGACTCTTACTGCCTACGATCATCAAGGATTAGCCTAAATTAATTATTTTGAAGCTAGTATGCTCATTAGTACTTATTTTAGTTCGGTTATGTACTAAACCGTGTACTTAGCTTTGTAAATGTACTTAGTGAGCTTCCATAACATTAAGTGATCTTCTAATGATTACCTAATGACTAACGAAAGCCTTTAGTCCTACCTTTATAACTAGTTTAGCACTCATTTTGTAACTTAGTGTTGAGAAATTGAAATCAGAAGTTGAGTTATAAACTCCTTTGTGTGTTACTTTAAATTCCCTACTTGCTTATCTCTAATTAAACCAATTAGGGTGGTGTTTAAGTAAGTCTTAATCTTGACTATGTGGTGAAATCTGTATTCTAATCTAGGATTAAGGGCCCTGAAACAGTTCTTAGTGGTGAAATCTGTATCTAAGAAACGTTTCAATTCTATCGATACCAAGTTCACTGCCTTGATTTCCTTCTTCAAGGCCTTCGATTCTCTTTTCCTCTCAAGCCATCTCCCTTGCTTTCCCATGTCATCTCCTCTCTTTTCCCCTAAAACACTTAAGCTTTCCTTCCATTCCCTCTTTTCCCAGCATGACTACATCAGAAAACTCAGAGAAAACTCAGAGAATCTAACTCATGGTAAAGCTTTGAACAGTGCAATTGAGAATCAAAAACAGAATTGAAAAAAAAAACAAAGTAGCCCAATCGAATTGAATTGAATCAAAGCCAATTACATCAACTAGACAGTCTAGAGAATGAGATCTCAAACTAGAAACAAAATGAAAAGCAAAAACTGAAAATTTGTAAACTAAGCTACTCCCCCAACGCTCGCTCAACCCCTTCATTGCTCCCCCTTGAATGCTTGAAATCGTCCCCTTGAAGATGGTGAGTAATGATAGAACGAATGAGGAGAGAGAGAGGGTCGCCATGGCTATTGATGATGGAGGAAGAGAAAGGGTTGACGTAGGGGAAACAGAATCGATTGAGTGCCCTGTTCTTCGGGTAAGAAGAATGAGAGGAAGGAGGGTGGGTAAAGGTTGAGTGGAGAGGAAGATGAAGAAGCGGAGCCTAGTTATGGTTGAAGAAGAAGACAAATTGCCATGGCCTGTTCTGTTTCCTCTATTTTTTCGGCTTCTAGGTCGGTTTCCTCGGATAAGGAAGAAGAAGAAGAAGAAGAAGAAGAAGATATGGGAAGGTGGCTGTCATGTGCATGGGGCGTGTGTTTTCCAGTGGGAGCAGGCTAACGAGCGTTTGGGCCTGGAACTGAAAATAAAGCTTGGACCAGTGTGAGAGAAAGAAAGGGAAAGAAAAGAAAGGAAGGGGGGAACGCCAGGCTGTTCTGCACGTTTGGCCAGGCCCAGCTAAGGAAAAGAAAATAAAAGAAAAGAGAGAAAGAGTTAGTTTGGGCAAGCATATAAGCCCGGTTAGGCTTGCACTTCGGCCTAGTCCGAGAGAGGGGAAGGGATGGTGGACTCGCGTTTTGGGCCATGAATTCAGGAGGATTGGGTTTAGCTTTCTTCTCTTCCCCTTTTCCTTACTTGACTTGATCCAATCCTTGAGCTAGTGATTTATTTTTCCAAATTTTCCAAATCCTACAAAACAAATAAAACAATATTAAAATCCTACATTAATAATTTGTTTTAAGCAATTATTAGATTATAAAAGGGGATAAATTATCATATTTTCTTGTTTAACAAATACCCCCACACCTAAGTTTTGCTCGTCCTCGAGTAAAATAAAGCTAAGGAAAATTAAACTTTCTATGATATATGCTTGCGGGTATCGTCCTCAGGGATGATATATGAGATTAGGTCGAACTATAAGATAAAACTTTCTACGCTAAAATAAACTAAGGAAAACGACTTGGGAAATTTTCAGAAATTAACACCAAAAGATTTGTGAGGCACCAGAGGGTGATAATGTTACCAGTTCAACGCCCAATGAAGAACTCCTAGTAAAGCTTGCGGCTACACAAATTTCAACTTGGTGAATCCAACTCTGAGCATTGCAATGGATAGGGAAGAACAAAACTCAGAGAAAGCTTCGAAGGGTGATATGCTTTGAACATTTTAATTGAGAAAACTCTGAGAATCCTACTATTGGTAAAGCTTCGAATAGTGAAATTGAGAATCAAAAACATAATTGAAAAAAAAACAAAGTAGCCCAATCGAATTGAATTGAATCAAAGCCAACTACATCAACTAGACAGTCTAGAGAACGAGATCTCAAACCAGAAACAAAATGAAAAGCGAAAATCGAAAATTTGTAAGCTAAGCTACTCCCCTAACACTTATTTATTCAACCTTGAATCGAACAAATGACAGATGAAGACCAAATATTGAAAGTTTAATTTGAATTCAACAAACTTAGGCTTAATAAGATGAAATTGGTGAAACTCAAACCTAGATCTGAAATTGAAATAAAAAACGAAGATTGAAAACTAAAGTCCAATCCGAAAAGCATAGTCTACCGTCTCCACTATCCATGCTCTCCAATTTGACTTTTGTAGCCTCTCTTCAAGCCCCCTTGGTCGCTCTATCTTCCATAACCGCTATCTTGATAATGGTGGTAATGAATCAACAAATACTGAGGAGAGAGAGGGTGCAACGGTTGTGGAAGTTGAACTAACGTCGGGCTTAAATTACTCGGGAATCTAGGTTAATGAGGAACGAAGAAGAGAAGATGAAGAGGCTGGGAATGGGGAAGGCCATGGCTACCTTGTTGCACTTTGTTTTTTGGGTTCCTCAATAATGGAACCGACGAAGAAGAAGAATAGCCGAAGGGAGGGAAGAAAGTTGGCACGTGCATTGTGTGTGTGTGTATTAAGAAGGCAGGCTGGGTCGCTGGACTGGGTTTGGCTAGAGGCACTTAGGCCGGCCCACGGGAAAGAAGAAAGGAAATGAAAGAGAGAGCTGGGGTCGAGAATGGCAAAAGAGAAGGAAGGGTCGGTTCTACCTCTTCTTTTCTTTCGTTCTTCTCCACTTGATCCAATATTAATCATATGAGAATTATTGAATTTTTGAAATTTTTAAAAATGTTTAAAAATTTTCCAAATTCCTACAAAACAAACAAAACAATATTAAAACCCTAAATTAATAATTTATTTTGAGAAAATATTAGATAATAAAATGTTATAAAATATCATAATTTTTGGTTTAACAAGGGGCCAAGTTAACATGTAAAGATCATTCACAACATTATCACCAATTTTTCTATTAACGATCACTAATGTGTATAATGGTGATCACAAATATGCTAAACTATAATGCCATTTACTTCCCTCAAACAACAAAAACTGGGTTAGTAGATTAGAAGAAGTACCTGGCAGTAACGATGTTTGCTGCAACATGCGAAGCTCATGATACCTCTCATAAGGACATCTTACACATCATAGTTTAGTACTTGTACTTCTATTATTAGAATATCAGGCTCCGAATCAATGAGGACAACTCATAATTTCTAGTTCTCCTCTTGAGAGAACCCAAGGCTGAAACTAGGTAGAGTGAACTATGGAAATTTGCGCATCGTATCTGAGAGCACACAAAATGCTTCTCAATCGCATCAATCTCCATCAAGAGCCCTTCTGCTTGATAGGAGTGGCCGGGAGTACTGGGGGTTCTGCTCTTTGACTTCTTAGGCATGTCCCTAATGACCGTATCACTTATCGACTTCATAACTACCTTCCTACACTCTTGAGGGGGATGCGTACTCTAGGAAGAAACTCCTCTAATTCTGTTACGACTTTTGCCAACAGTCAGCTGTTGGTTGTTATTTTATTAGTTATCACCTTACTATCTCGAAAAAGAGCCAGAGTCAAACAAATAATAGTTATAATAAAAAAGAAACCTCATCTTAAGTGAAAACAACGCAGGAAAACAACATAAGTGAATTTTTGAAAAAATAAATAAAAAATAAAAAATATTAACTTACCTTGACCTTTGACCCTTTTATTCAGTCTTTGACTTTAGCCTCTGGTACAAAAATTTTATTGTTATGTTCCTCTTCATTAACTTCTTCCTCCTCATTAGTTACTACAGTCTTATCCAATAAATCCGCAAGATAACCTTTACCAAATTTGATTTTGAATTCTTGTTCTACCTAAGATTTTATTTTCTCATTTGTCCACAAACTCAACATTGGGAATTGACGAGGCAACAACCTTGGTTTGAAAACCACTTAATCAAGGTAACATAACTGCAACAATCAGAAACACATTGAGAGAAAGAAATTAAAGCTATATTATATAAATAAAGCCTAAGAAAAAACCAAAACAAAAGAATTCATTGAACTAATCACAAATTGGTAGAATAATGATCACAAATTTCTCTGTTGATGATCACTAATTTATTAAAGTTAATATGTTACAAAATTTTCTATAATCACTAATTTTTGTAATAATGATAAGTAATCAAATAAATGGTGATACTAATTTTCAGGTTATTGACAGCGTTTGAATTCAAATAAAATCTATGCAATGATCGAGTTGGGCATGTAAGATCAATAATTTATCAGATGATAATCACTAACTTCTTAGAGTTAATATGCTGGAATATTTGATGATGAGTAATTTTTTCAAAAATGATCGCTAAATTGTTTGTTACAAATCACTAATTTGCATACTAATGACCACCAATTTATTTTAAATAGGGTTTGAAGTAATGACCAAATTCTCTAGTAATGATCACTGATTAATTAAAGGTATGCTAGAATATTCTGTGACCATAATATTTTCTAACAATGATCACTGTTTTCCAAGTTATTGATAGTGTTTAAATGGAAATACAATATGTGTATGATCACCGTAGTGATAGAGCTAAAATGTAAGTGCCATCCCATGGATGATCACTAATTTTTCTAATAATGATCACTAATGGGTCTGATAATGACAACTAATTCAGACTACATAATGCAAACTTCATCTATGAGTCATATCTAATTAGGACCCCCTAATGCCTTTTTTTAATTGTTGGACTTCAACTTAAGCATTGAACATACCATTCGGAAAAGGATTGTCTCCTAGAAGAACCTTGATGTCTTCTTCCTCCACTCATCAATTGAGGATATGAACGCTTTCATGGTGTGTTGCGCCTAGTTTGGACATGTCACATTTCATAATATAGCAGTGCATTTAGTATGAGGTAATTTACGCCTCCTCTTTGGTTACCACGCACACATGTGGACACGACGAGCTTTATGAAATTTCGCTAATCCATTTAGCTCTTCATCATTGCAATCATATTTGCACCCTTAGGCACACTGTCATGGTCACACCACTACTCTTTCCAATACTTTAGTAGGCTTTTAAACTTACAACTCGAATCCGTTTCATTTTCAGCCTTGTTGACCTCAAGTGGCCATTATGTAGACATAAACTCTTGTGCAAGTCCTCCTTAGTTACCCTCATGTTGCCATAAGTGAATAGTATGGAGCAAGAGCTGGTGTCGAAGTTGCGGACCAACCACACCACTAGTTTTCCTAGTATCTTATTAGCTTCTAAGTGGAGGAAGTCGTTAAAACCAACTTCTTTTACCACCTGTTTTTGCTTATCATAAAGATTTTCGATCAATCGCCATGATCCTTTAGGCAACATCCGATTGTTAAACTAATTGACTTTGCTGAGTGTCCCCAAACGTATGTACCTCTTGGTACATCCATCTTTAGAGATGATCTTGGAATCAAGAATCTCAAACTCATACACAAAAATAGGGGAGTTCACATCTACTGTGGCACGTATTCTTCACAGGTGAATTCGACTCATCATTCACATTTTATCCCTTTTTTGTCCTTGAAAGGACAATGATCTATGCTGTTGACATTAGAAGTTTGTTTAACAAAGTAATCTAACAATCCTTAAACATCGATAGAAGCAAATGCCCATGGAAGCGGATTAATGATCATTGGTCACTACCTTTCATTTCTTTGAGTTCCAACTCCAGCATCTTCTTGAGAATCGACAACCTTTCTTGAATTTTGATAGCTCCTTGTACTAACCAGTTCCTAAAAGCAAAGCCAAAAAAAAAAATCAAGAGATCACTTGTCCCTGACAAATTATCACTAACCACAAACTATAGATCAATAATCACTAGTCTATTATTCACCAATGATAGAAGCAGTGAATTCTAAAAGGAGTTGTGAAAAAGTAAACATTTATTCAAGAGATTGCAAAATCCATTAATCACTAATAAGTTGTTTGTTGATCACCAAAAAAACAAGAAATAAAATTGTAAAAGGTATTGTAGAAAACTAAACATCTATTTTAGAGTTCACTAATCTTATGATAAATGATCACTAATCAGAAATCTATTGATCAGTAATAATGTCTATTGATCACGAATAAGAAAAGTAATCAATTCTAAGAGCAATTGGCAAAAACTAAACATTTATTCAAGACGTTTACGAATGTATTGATCCCTAAAAACATATCTGGTGATCACTAACAACAGCAAAGCTAAACTTTACAAGAAATTGTGAAAAAATCAACAACTATTTAACAGATCACTAATCTTGTCCCAAGCGATCACTAATCACGAATGTATTGATCACCAATAAAATGTATTTTGATTAAAAAAATAATACCATGAATAAGTTCCTAATAAAAGCAAACGTCCAATTCGAAGCCTTATGCAAATCAATCACTAATTATGGTTCTATTGTTCACCAAGTACAACAAGGCTAACTTACAAACAATTAGAAAAGCAATGCACACCTACTTAGTTGATCACTAATGCTATTCCTATTGATCACTGCTCACAAGTCTACTAATCACTAATTACACAAGCAATTTCAACACAACTTAGAAACAACAAGTTGACATTCAATATCCTAAATTAAGCTTTAACAGCTAAATTCTACATACAACTTGCCAAAAAAGTGTACATCTATGTAATAGATCACTATTCTTACCATAAGCAATCAGTAATCACAAATCTATTGATCACTCATAAAATGTATGTTGATCATAAACAACACAAATGAATAAATTCCAAACAAAAATAAACATCCAATTCAGAGCTCACTAGCTTCATGCCAATCAATCACCAATTATGGTCTATTTATTTACCAAGTACAGCTTGGCTGACTTACAAACAATTAGAAAAGAAAGACCTATTTAGATTATCAATAATAATATTCTTATTGATCACTATTTACATTTCTACTGATCACTAATTACATATGTGCTTTCAACACAACCTAAAAACAACAAGTTGACATTCAATATCCTAAATTAAGCTATAAAACCCAAAAACTTGAAATCAGCAAACGAAGAAATTTTAGGTTAATATCTCTACAAAAAATGCACATCAAACACTTGCTATGACATAAAAATTGGATAGATAACACCAAAATTGAAACAAACTTAGATAAAAACACTAGATGTTACTCACGACGCCAATCCTACACTTGAAAATCAAGCCAACAACACTAATTAAATTACAAAAATAGCTTAACCCCTAATAAAAGAAAAAAACTCGGACAACTCACACAACTTACCAAAAATAAGTAGAGGTCATGAATCGTTTGAACAAAATTCACCTCATAAAGCAAATCCTGTAAGATTGGAACAACATAAAATCTTAATCAAAACGTTACAAAAGCATGAACAAGAGGAGAAGAAACTGAGAATCAGAAGCTAGAGAGAGAAAAGAGAAAGCGAGGACAAGAGATTCTAAGCAAAAAAGAGAGAGCAAAAAGCAAAGCAGACCACGCCCTTATTGAATGGCGTCTATCAATCCATATCCAAGGGTTGTGAGTGCATCGTCCTACTAATCCTAAAGAGAGGCTCATCCTACTTGAGTAGCCCCGTATAAGTATATTTCAGTGTGTGCATGTCTCTCTCTCTCTCTCTCTCTCTCTCTCTCTTTTTATATATAGATTCTTATATATAT
>JACYFF010031957.1:54973436-55031738 GCA_017589665.1 Selenicereus undatus
TATATATATATATATATATACACACACACACACACACACACACACACGAACACACACACACATACATACATATATGTGTGTATATAAATATGTGTGTGTGTGTGTGTCTATGTGTCAGTGAATATGTGTTTGTGTATATATATAAAAGGAAGATTTGTAAAGTTACCTCTATTTGATCAAAGGATGAAGGCTCTTGAAGCTTCGAAGAATTTGCTACGGTGTTCTTAAAATGACTGAGAGTCGAAATAGGGTTGAAAATTGAGAAGAGCGGTGGTTACATGCTTTTATGGTTTGAGCAGTATTGGAAGGTGGAAAGGCCTTATAGCTACTGCTAGGTGTGAAAGAACATGCCAATAATTTGTTGGTCCACTAGGTGTAAAAACAAGTTCGATTGTTGGAGTGAAATTCAACCTCACAACCATGGCTTAAAAAAATAAAATAAATTGGTCAGCACCCCTTTGACTTCTTCTGGCTATACAAAACATTTTTTTAAAAGGAAACAAATGTGAGATCTCAGGCCTTAAAATCACTTTTTATGGCTTGGAAGCCATAGACCTAAAAATCTTATGTTTGGTTTTCAGAATCAAAAGTCTTGGATCCCTCATGTTTTGTTTTTCTTTAAATCTTTTTTTTTATGTCTAAAAGTGTAGATGTGTGTTTGATTTCGAAAATTGAGAGAGTTGAATTCCACAAATTTTGAGTTCGAAAAATGTTTCTAAGTTTCTAAAGACCGAGGAGAAACTCCTCATATTTTTGGCTTTTAAAAAGTATATTATGGTTGGTTTTCCAAACAGAGAGTGATGAATCGCTCATATTTTGATTCTTAAAATCTTTTGTCTCAGCAAGATTCCATCTCTTAAGACAAGGCATAGAAACCAAATCTTTGAAACTATTTTCTTTTGAATAGGATTCCAATTCCTCGGGTGAGGATTGCCTCCTTAATATCTCATAACATTTTCAATGTGTTTTTCTCAATAGGACTTGTGCTCCTTGGGCCAAGTTTTAGACTCCGAAGGTGCTCTTATGTTCACTCTTGCATCTACATTCATTCTATATAACATTGATTCGTTTGCCCTTGGTCCTAATCGCCTTAGCCAAAGTGCTGCTCCTGTGAGCACCAAGTTTGTGCCCTCGAAATCTGTGATTTACATCATATTTGCATATCACGTGCACAACAATGAGTTCATAAATTAAAATACTTACGGTAAAAATTTCTAAAGAGTTTAAATAGTCATTTGAATGCTCAAAAAATATGAAAATAATTACAAAAAGGCTAAAACGTTAGGGTTTGTGCAATTGGCTAGCATAGGTGCTTGACCCAGTAACTTGAGCATGCATCAGAGAGATATCACTTAGTAGATTGGCACATTGTCTGCTGATAAAGCTCTCATGCTCTAAAAGTCAAGAAATAGGGTTGGCAGCATGATCCATATGGTCCTTAGATGCTAGTGGGAAATTTTTGCTGCCTAGCGGCTTGCTACAAGGACTTAGTGGTTGCCACCAAGGCCTAATACAAGCTGTTGCATTTAGGCTTAGCCCCCAAAATTATTACAATCAAGTTCAGTAGAAAATGTCCAACATTTTGAATTCCAAATAAGCATTCCTGTGAAATTTTATGAAAATCTAGTTAATAAAATGATTTTATTTTTTGTCCTTGATTTTATAGCTTTCTTAGCAAGGTTACCTTCGTAGTGCTATAGATAAAGTCCTTTGCCTCTCACTCAACGGGCGTACACTCCCACCTAGGAAAAACTCTATTTCACTTTAGACATTATCTCCCCTCTTCACAAAACTTCTTTATACATTTGTAATAACAAAACTCAAGCGAACTTCTCTCTCAACACTTTTCAAAATTCTCTAATTAGACTAGCCTTCATCTTACATTGATACACTTGGGAGGAAGGAATCAGGTGCTCACTGCTTTGCTGCTCTACTTGGACAGAGGTAGGTCTTAAGGGTCGTAAACCACTGATAATAATGTTTAAAACTTTCATTAAATTATTCAATTTTTAATCACGCTTTTATTTTATCTTCTATGACTACATGTTTAGTGTTTATTCTCCTGTTCATAAAATTGGAAATATATTCATAACAAAGTGACTAGAGAATTTGTTGCTTTCTTGTATTTTCAATTCATTTTTACAAAAAGCCTAACTAATAAGTGGTCAGTAATAATAATGCAATTATAATGAGGGTACTTCTAGTATACAAAATACAGCAAATAGAAGATAGTATAATAGCCAGTATAACACCATAGATTTCCTACTAGTCTGTAGCCAAAGAAGTGCCAAGAAGCTAGCCACCTAATAGTCCAAAATCTTAATCATTGACCTCTATAAATTCTTACCCTGAGCCATGTCCTCTATTAGCGGTAAAAGTTTCAAATCATGTCTACTCACCTTGTCCCAACTTGTATTAGGCCTTCCTCTATCATTTCTATATTCATGGAGGTAAATCATCTAATATCTTCTCACAGGTTCTTCCACAGTCCATCCTTCACATGACGAAACCATCTAAGTCTGGTTTGTCTCATCTTATCTTGTAAGGGTGCCACTTTTACTTTGTTGGTAATCACCGTATTCCTTATCCTATCTAATCTTGTGTGGCCGTACATCCACCGAGTCGTCCTCATCTCTGCTACCATCAACCTATGGACTTAGGTAATTTTTGTTAACTAGCACTCGGAGGCATTCAAAAATGTGAGCCTAACTATCATACGATAAACTCTGTCTTTTAATCCCACAAGAATCTTCTTATCATAACCACACCCTTAACACATTCTTCCATTTTTGTCATCCCAATTTAATATGTGGTTATTATCGTTGTCAATATTTCCTTTTTCTTCAAGGAAAAAGCCTAAATATTTAAACTTATCCACCCTTGGTATTGCTATCCCATATATGGTTACTTCTCCACTACCCTCTTCCCCTCCGCTGAAACCATACTTCAAATATTTAGTTTTTGATCCATTTAATTTAAAACCCCAGACAGGATATGCCTCTATTGCCTTAACTTATTGTTAACTCCATCCTTAGTCATATCCATAAGGATAATATCATCCACAGATAATATACACCATGTTACTTCATCTTGGATCTCTTTAGTGAGTTCGTCTACAACAATAGTGGAAAGAAATAGGCTTAAAGCTGATATGTGATGCAGTCCAGTATCAATTAGAAAGTCATTAGTGTCACCTCATGACTTCCAAACACCTATCTTTACTTCCTTATACATAGCCTTAATAACTCGATTTTATGTAACTGACACCCCTTTCTCCTCCAAGCACCTCTATAATGCTTTGCAAGGTATTCTATCATAGGCTTCATTTAGGTCTAAGAACATCATGTGGAGATCCTTTTTCCTATCGTTATACAATTTCACGGGCTTTCTAAAGACGTGGATTGCCTCCATTGTCGATCTTCCTGGCATAAAACCAAACTGGTTATCTGAGATTGAAATATCCTTCCTCAACCGTCTCTCGATAACACTTTCCTATAACTTCATCCATTGCTAAGCAGTTTTATACCTCTATAATTGTTCCAATTTTGAATATCTACTTGGCTCTTATGAAAGGGAATAATTGTTCTGAATCTTCGTTCACTAGGCATCCTTGTAGTCCTAAGAATGACATTAAAAAGCTCCGTTAACCAATTTAGTTCCTCTTCACCCAAACACTTCCACACTTACATAAGAATTTTGTTTAGGCCCATGACTTTTCTATTAAGCATCTTTCTTAGGGCCTCTTTAATATCCTCTTTGCTAATAGGGTTGTAGGCTCAATAGCCCTTTTGCCTCTTACCCCAACCAAGTTCCCTCCACTGTGGGTAGTCGATCATGTCCCTATGAACAAGTTTATAATAGTACCTTTTCCATCATAGAAAATTTGAAAAGTATTTGTTCTATTAAATTTTATGAAAATGGCTTGAAAATATTGTAATTCATTTCATCTAAGCAATTAGTAGCAATCGACCACTTAAATAAAACTTATTATAGTTCATTTTATGTAAGTAGTTAGTAGCCTCACCCCCTTAAATAGCCAGAGTTCGTCAATCTCTAATTAAAAATGTGGGGTTTTTCAATAGCAAGCAACTTAGATCCTAGTGGCATAAACTGGACCCAATGATGGTCACTATGTGGCAAAACTTGTAACTTGCCTTAGGTGGCCTCAGTTATACGACGGTACCTTTATCTCCAATACTTTAAGAGAATTATTTATGAGGATTGTAATAATGTGAGCTAATGCACCACCCTATTGGTTATTCTCTTACTCACTCATGTTACAAGTATCAAGTTTAAATCACCATGATAGCAAATTACTTAAACCAAAAGCTTTTTGCCATTTGAAATATTTTTTTAATGTTTTTAATTTTATAAGATTTTTTAAGTCTTTTGAAATTATTCTGACAGAAGAAAATATTTTTATGTGGACTAGCTCTTATGAGCTCAAGTATTATGTTACTTCATAGTCGGTAGGTTAGGCATTTGTCATCACCGATGACCGAGCACATGGTATGCAAATATGCAACTAGTTTGAATCGAGATGATAAATGTTTGGTGTCTATAAAACCTCCAACTTTGGCCATTAGGCAAAGTAAAGTATATAATTTCATGTAAGGGTGGATGCAGATGCCCATAAAGTGAATTAGGGGAGCTCATTGGAAAGAACGTCGTTTTCAGAGTCTTGAGGGTACCCAGGCCCATAGAAAGTTCATTTTCGGGCTTTGACGGTCCTACACCTACAAAATTAATATGACCTAGGGCCTAAAAAAGGGGCAAGGCTCGAGGCCTAAAAATATTTTCGAGCCATTAATGTTTTACACCTATATAGCAAATAAGGCTCAAGGTTTAAAAAAAAAAGAAGATAAAGATCGAGGCCTACAAACATAACTAAGGGCATAAAACACTTTGGGGATTTAAAGGCCTTATAGCTACAAAACAAATATGGTCCAAGACCTAAAACCATTTTCAGGGTATAAAGGCCCCACACCTAGGTTTACAGATTGTGGAAAGCCAATAACTGGTGTCTTCAAAAGGGCTTGATAGAGAGGTTTTAGGGCTTGATAGAGAGGCTTTAGGTCACAACTAACACCATTCAACTACCTCTAGAAGAAATGATGATTATTCATACTGATTTTTACATGTTAACAAGGGCTCCCTTTGGATCGAGGCCCTTGAGATATGATCAGAATTTCAAGGATCACTACAAAAACGCAGTCGATCTCCGACGGACAAAGCGACGCGCTAGACAGACGTTGGGAAATGTCAGAGGGGACCGACGGAAAAACAAGCGGGGCCCGACGGGAATAGGAAATTCCGACGGACGCCCTTTCCGTCGGAAATTCCGACGGGATTCCGTCGGATTCCGTCGGACTCCGTCGGAAATTCCGTCGGAATCCGTCGGGCAATTTCGCAGATCTCGAGCTCGGCGTTCGCGTTCGTTTATAAATTTGGGGAGAAGGGCGTTCGTTCGGTAGTTTGCAAAATTTAGAGAGAGAAGGTCTCAAAGAGGAAGAGAGGGAAGAGAGAGAAAGTGAAGGTTGAAGATTTTTGTAATCGGTAAGTTTTTTGTTTCGTTAGTAAGTTGTTTAAAATTAAAATAGTTTAGTTATTTGATATTTTGCATGTTTTAAATTTGTCAATTGTGACCGTGTCAGCTGTCTTGTCGCCGCCTGTACTGTTCATTGCCGCCGCGCCGCCGTCGCCACCGCCCCCACCACCGTCGTCGTCGCCCCGTGTCTTTTCATGCCGGTAATCCGTTTGATATTCCGTGTTTGAAGGTTAGTCGAAATTGTTTCGTTTTAAAATTTTTAAGTTATATTCATGTTTGTTATTTTAAATAAAGTATTTTAAGCGCGTTTAATATGTTTTTGTAAATAATTTAAATAAAATGAGTTCCGTTATTATAAAACGTTAAATATGTTAACCATATATGTTTTTAAAGGTATGTTTAATGTTATTGTTATTTTACTGAAAGTATGTATGTTTTAGTAAATATGCGAATATTATGCCTTTTTTGAGACGTAGTTAATTTTTTACATGATTTGGTTGGTTTAATATGAAATTTAGTTGTTCGTAGCATATGGATGTAAATTTTGTTAAATTTCTATTTCATTTCTGAAGTGTATTTATTTGAATAAGTGAAATATTATATAATAAATATGTACATGTCACCACAAAGATTAAATGCGTTAAACAGGTATGAATTTTAAAGTATGTTTGCATTTCTTTGTACTTCAAAGTATGTTTGATTTTGTTGTTGTTTTTGTGAATTTATGTATTTTTTGGTGGTTATGCGAATAATATGCTTTTTCTGGAATGTTAGTTAATTTTTCAAATGACTTGATTGGTTTAGTGTGAAATTTATTTGTTCGTAACATATGGATGTAAGTTATCTCACAAAAAAGTTAAGTACGTTAAAGATGTATGAATTTTAAAGTATGTTTGCATTTTTTGTTCCTTTTTTGAATTTATGTATGTATGTTGAGTGCATATTAATATAAGTTTAGTAAGTATGTGAATAGTAATTATTTCGTTTGGTTTGTTTAATTAGATGAGGTGGGTAATCGATGGTGTCATTTGTTATTGTTGTTTAATAAGATTTATGTAGAAAAATAATATTGTTATGTGAAATTAATTATTTATAGCATTCATGTGTAGTTACATTAAGTGTTGTGTTTGAGGTGTTGTGAGAATTTTTTATGATAAGGAAAAAGTATTATATTTTTCTGATTTCATATTTAGCGTATATTGTTCTGAATAATTAAACAGCATGTGGAATAATTCTAATTTAATATATGTTTCGTTGTGGTAAATGGTTTAATAATGTTAAGTGCGTGTTTTGTTTGAATTGTCGTGTACATTAAATTTTGGTGAATATATGAACAATATGCTTTTTTTGAGACGTGCACATGCTAAAAAATTTGCTTTGTTCGACGGAAAATGGCGAAGGAAAATTACACTGATGGACTGTTCGACGGATCCAATTTCCGTCTAGAACTCCGACGGATTGGTCATATTCCGTCGGATTTTCGCAGAATATTCCGTCGGCTCACCTGATTTTTTAAACTTCTCTTTGCCGGATAGAAGTGATAGGTTTTTTTTTTAGGAAATGCCTGTTGGAAGGAATATTCCAACGGAATTTTACGGCGGATTTTCCAACAGACACGCATTGACGTTGAAAATGTGTAATTTTGAACTTATTTGGAAGGTCGGTTTCTTCATTTGTTTTTTGCATTTTTCTTAGAAATAAGTGACCGGACGAAATTTTCCGTCAGAGAACACTTTTTCTTGAATTTTTTTTAAAAAACATCCAATAAGGTGAAGTGGTCCACTGTCTTCAAAAACCCGATTGCTCGAGCAATGGGACACTCCACACACACACACACAAACCTTTTTCTGTCTACACCTTAGCCAGTGCCTCCCTCTTCTAGCCACTATCGCCGCGCTCTGCGGCCGTCCAACATCCTTCGCTCCTCCCTCGAAATTAGCCCCTTCACTGCCTCAACTGGTCGCTGCATTCGATGTAGCACCAAGAAACTCATCATCTTTGAAATGAGTAATCGAACCCAATGTTATTGGAGAGAACATTGAATTGCCATTAAAAGATGGTGAGTTTCTTAGTGTTACATTGAATGTTTCGTTCCAGATATCCGTCGCCTACTCCGTCGGCCCGCTTCCCGACGGCTGTCTCTTTCTATCGAAATGTGTCCGACGGACGGGAGATTCTGTCGAAACCAGCGGGTCTAGGGGACTTTTTCCTACAGCCATTTTCCGTTGGATTTTCCATCAGAAAATCATTTTTTTGGTTTAATACGAAATTTATTTGTTGCTAACATATGAAATTTATGTTAACTTTGTTTTTCATTTGTGAAGTTTATTCATTTGAATAAGTGGAATAAAATGTGATGAACATGTACATTTTTAATTATTAGATAATTATTACGAAATGTTGAAGTATGTTACACATGTGTAATGTGTTTTGGTTTAGGGAATACTTTAAATTTCTTAAGTATATGAATATTTTCTTTGGTTTGTGATATATATATTAACGTTTTGTAAGTATGTGAATTGTAATATATGTAATTAAGTTGGTTGGGATTTATTTATTTCAATGAAGTACGAAGTAATAATTGCATTTGTGTTTAATTTTTATTATATAAGTATATGAAGTGTTCTGCTTAATTAGGTGTGTTATGATATATTAAATAGTTTTGTTTTGAATGTGTTCTGATTGAATATGTGACGTGTATTATTTTGAATAATTAAACAGTATGTGTATTATGTGTAATAATTTTAATTGAATTTATCTTTCGTTTTGATAAATGGTTTAATAATGTTAACTGCGTGATTTTTTCGGTTTGGTGTTTGATGTTTGATGTTCGGTGACATTTATTTTTACAAATAATATGTACTGTCTTGAATTTTTCGTTGAAATGTTTAAGTATGTTAAGTATGTTTAATTTTTATTTAAGTATGTGATTTATGTTTAACGTTTAATTAGGTGTACTGTGACGATATATTTCATGGTTTTGTGAAATATATTTTAATGTAATTCGTACATGTATGTTGAACTGGTTGAATTCATTTGTGCAAGAATTTTATTACAATTAAATGTAGTGTACGTATCAATTAAGGAATTCATATTAGGAACATATGGATGGGCCGTTGCATCGTCAATGGATGTATAGAAGAAGAAATCCTAATGGACATGGACTTAGAGAAGAGTGCTTGGAGGGAGTTAATATGTTTGATGAATTTGCACGAAATCAGGAGGAGTATAAAATTAATGGAGTTTATAGATGTCCATGTGTCAAGTGTAAGAATATGCAATATTTTGCACCTGACGTTGTAAAGTCCCATTTGTATAGAAAGGGATTTGTGAAAAGTTATTGGTATTGGATGAGTCATGGAAAAGAAGATAATTCGGAAGTTGGGGGTGCAAGTAGTTCACATTCTATGAATTTTGATTATGAGCACAACGATTATAATGATATGGAGAATATGGTGCATGCTGCGTTCCAAGCTAATGAAATGAACATGAGTAGTCCGCATGACGTAAATCCTGAGGCCCTTGACACTATGCTTGAATCTGCCCAGAGACCTTTGTATGAACGGTGTGATATAACTGAACTTGAAACATCTGTGAGGCTACTGAGCATTAAATCGGGACACAATATGTCTCAACGTTGTTTCAATGAAGTTGTTGGCCTGATGAGAGATGTACGCCCTTCTGAAAGTGGCATTCCGAAAAATTATCATCAGCAGATGAAAAAAGTAAGAGACTTGGGTATGGATGTTCAGGAAATTGATTGTTGTCCAAATGGTTGCATGCTTTATTATAAAGAAGATGAGAGTTTGTCCGCATGCAAATTTTGTGGACATGCAAGACAGTTACCGAAGAACTCCAACCAACGAGGTCGTAAGGATGTACCATATGCAAAAATGCAGTACCTGTCTTTAATTCCAAGACTGCAACGATTGTATGCCTCCAAAAAGACTGCCGTCCATAGGAGATGGCATCATGAGCACCGCCAAGAATCGGGTGTTCTCCGCCATCCCTCAGATGGTTTAGCTTGGAAGCATTTCGATCAAAAGTATCCAAACTTCGCTGCAGAACCTCGGAATGTGAGGTTAGGTCTTTGTGCTGATGGTTTCACACCATTTTCCATATCTGGAAGATCGTATTCTGTGTGGCCGGTTGTGGTAACACCTTACAACTTACCTCCCGAAATGTGTATGACTACCCCATACATGTTTTTAAGTTGCATTATTCCGGGTCCAGCAAATCCGAAGAACAGGATTGATGTGTACTTACAACCCTTAATTGATGAGTTGAAATTGCTGTGGGATGTTGGGGTTGAAACATTTGATGTATCAAGCGGTGCAACTTTTAGATTGCATGCCGCATTGATGCGGACTATCAATGATTTTCCCGCATATGGTATGTTATCTGGATGGAGTACTCATGGGATGCTAGCATGCCCAGTTTGTATGCATCAGAATTGTGCATTTCAGTTACAGTATGGCCGAAAGCCATCTTGGTTCGATTGCCATCGTCGATTCTTGCCTCGGAATCATTGTTTTAGAGCTAACAAAGTTGCTTTTCGTAAAGGGAAGAGCATACACATTGGCCCTCCCCGAAGGATTCCTGGTGAGATGTTGTCTGATACTGTATCCACTTTGCCTAAAGTGACTACAGATATCAATTTCCAAATTTCGGGATTTGAGGAGAATGAACATAATTGGACAAAGCAAAGTATCTTTTGGGAGTTGCCGTATTGGAAGCATCAACTTCTGAGGCATAACCTTGATGTGATGCATATTGAGAAACATTTCTGTGAAAATATTATAAACACAGCCATGGATGTTCCGGGAAAAACAAAGGATGACATCAAAGCAAGGATGGATATGTCCATTTTGTGTAGTAGGCAAGAGTTGGACTTGGCTACAAGAGGATCAACTGATAGATTGTGTAAGCCAAAAGCCAAGTTCGCACTATCGCTTCCTCAAAAAAGGGTTGTATGTCATTGGTTGCGGGAGGTTCATGTACCTGATGGTTATTGCTCTAATGTGGGCAACTGGGTGGATCCATCTAACACAAAGTTGCAAAATATAAAAAGTCATGATCATCATGTGTTTTTGGAGAATCTTCTTCCGGTAGCTTTTGTTGCTCTTCCGGATGATGTGTTGGGACCCTTGGTCGAATTGAGTGAATTTTTCAGAAACCTATGCTCTAGTGAGCTGCAAGTAAGCATGCTGGAGGAGATGCACAAGAACATTGCTGTAATTCTGTGTAAATTGGAGACTGTGTTCCCTCCCGATTTTTGGAATGTCATGGAACATTTGCCTATTGACTTAGCCGAAGAAGCTTTGTTGGGTGGCCCTGTTCAATATCGATGGATGTATCATTTTGAGAGGTACTTTGGTTGGTTGAAACCTACGGCAAAGAATAAAGCCCGTGTTGAAGCATCTGTGGTTCACGCATACTTGGCGTTTGAGATAAAACATTTCGCTGAGTACTATTTTCAGTCAAGCTTGGATAGCCCAAGTATAGGGCGTAATGAGGGTATGCAACAGCCTGAATCACAAATGCCAACACTATCGGTGTTCAACCGTAAGGGTACTCCATTTGGGAATCGAGGCCAAAGATATCTCACTGAGGCGGAGTACCGTGTCGCTCGCCTTCACATTTTACTGAACTGTGGTAAAGTGCAACCATATCTGGAGTAAGTACATCAGTTACTGAAAGTTTCATTTAAATACTTAATAATTGTCGAATAATAAGTAATTAGTTTCATTTGTTAAGCATTACAGTTGGTTCAGACATTAGTTTCGCGGTCATAATCCAAGTGCGAGTGATGCGGAAGTTGACTTGTTCATCGAGGCAAATTTCGCATAGTGGTTCGAGTGTAATGTAAGTAATTTGTCATAAGTAATCTTCAACTTCCAAAACACATTTGTTTAATTCTGAAGAGGGTTGCCTTCTTTTTCTCTCCGTAGGTCAATTCTTATCGGGTGTCTAATGATGAGAGGCAAGATTTTTTGGTGAACTTATCTCATGGACCGCTTACAGTGGTGGAGTGTTTCTCTGGATATAAAGTTAATGGTTATCGGTTTCATACCAAGGCCAGAAATGAAGGTAAAGCAACATATAACTGTGTTGTCTATGTCAAAGGAGTTGGGGAAGGTGACGAAGTCTCAGGGGATTATTATGGTGTACTTCACGAAATTGTTTGTGTTGAATTCACGGGTGAGCCAATTAAAAAATGTGTTCTTTTCAATTGTGAGTGGTTTGACCCGGATGTTCGTCGGGGGTTACATTACCCTAAATTTACCCCATATCCCGAGGTGAATCATACCAGACGTTACAGAAAGTATGACCCATTCATATTTGCTGATGTTGCAACCCAAGTGGTATATGTTAAGTACCCTGAGGGGATATCAGGAAAAGCAAATTGGTGGGTAGGTATACCAAACAAACCTCGCGGTGCTCCTAAAGATAAAGAAAACCTAGAACTTGCTTATCAACAGTTTGGAATGACAAACATGAACGTGGACAAGGTCATAGTAAGCACATTAGTCGATGAAACTGCAGAGGCTGATGATGTTGATGAACACGATTGGGGTGATGATGATGATGGGAATGGTGAACATGATGATGGTGATGAAGAGGATGAAGAAGGTGAATGGGAGGATGAAGATGAAGATACTGATGATGGCCATGATGAAAATACGGCAATGCAAAGTGGTGATGATGACGATGACGATGATAATGCGTCCAACCATGATTGATTGAATTGTTTTATTGTATGGATATTTATGCATATGTATATAAAGCATTCCTTTATTGCAAACTCAAAAAAAATTGTCTGTATGTACTGTAATTTTTCACTAACAATAGTATCAAAAATGGCGCGGTTTTATTTTTTTGTTCTTATTTTTTAGATGTCTGGAAACAATGGTGGACGTGGTCGTGGTCGTGGTCGAACGGTCAGGAGTGATGCCGGTAGAGGAGTACCACAACCGACTCCACAGTATGATCCTGCATATCAAACTTATGAGCCAAACACCTTTAGTGGAATGTTTGGAGGTTTTCTTGATCCAAGTCAACCATTCGGAAATTATTTTGGTAGTATGAATGAGCAATCCCACCTGCAACCACCTTTCTTTGGTGCGGGTATGCAAACACCAATTCAACCAAATATTCCTTACATGGGTGGTGGTTCATCTACTCCATTAGTTTATCAACAGTTCGGTACTGTTAGTCCGCATTTCAACAGTAGTCATTTTATGGGGCAACCTAGAATGCCAAGTCAGTCAGTGCACAACGAAGGGGTCCGCAATGAAGGGGGAGGAAGAGATAGACACAGTCCTACACCTGAAAGTGACACATCGAGCACCAATAATAAAATATATTTACAACCTGATGGTGACACGTAAGTTTATTATGAAGTTTGCAACTTCTTCACTTCTCATATTCTTTTGATACGTGTAATCTTTATTACTAACCAATTCTTTTTGTGTTCTTAGTTTTGTTCCATATCAGGGTGTAGTTCAAAAAATAGTCAAAAGCTTTGCAGGTAAGTACCCACGTCCTTGGACCACGTGGGGGGAAGTTCCACAATCTCAAAGAGACATTTGGTTCAATGAGTTCAAGGTTCATAATTATCTGTGCAATAAATTTCAAAGTCGTGATTAGATTGTTAATTTGGAATGTTTGATTACTAATATGTATACTTCAATTTTGCCGCAGAAACACTACTACTGGCATCCAAACAACGAAAGTCAGATACGGCGTAACTTTGAGTACAGAGGTGCCACTCGACTCAGGGACATTCTAGGATACGCTAGGAAGTACAGTAAAAAACCGAAGTGGTTACCGCCTAGTGTTTGGAATGATATGCTCAAACATTGGAGTGACAATGACAACTTCAAGAAATTGAGTGAGCAAAACAAGAAGAATAGATTGAGTGATGTTGAAGGTTTTGGTCCTTCATTGCATACATGTGGCTCAATTCCGATTAGTGAAAGGAAAAGGCGTTTGGTAAGAAATTATTAACAAATATATTTGTTATATATAAAGCATGATATGGGTTGAGGTCCTCGTTCATCATCCTCGCTTATATTTAATTGCGATTTACTTTTGTTTTTCAGACCCAAATATTAGGTAGGGAGCCCACGTGTGAGGAATTGTTCAAGGACACTCACTATAAGGTGAAAGACAAAGCTTTTGTGGACAAAAAATCTACCAAAAAATATGTAAGTTTCACACATTCTATTTACAGATAATTCATATGTGACAATTGTAGGTTTGATTTAAAATAGTTTTATGTTGTATAATTTTCAAGAGGATCATCAGAACAAATGGCAGGAGTACTCCCAAGCTGCAACTCAAGGGGGTTCTCAACTGCCACCTATGACCCAAGAGGAGTTTTGGATTAAAGAAAATCTCGACAAGAAGGGCCGTGTATACGGTTTTGGCGCAGAGGGGGTCAAGTTGAAAAATCGGCTACTATTGCAGCTGCACGTCACTCATCAGCTGAGCATTTTGATCCAAGACAGCAAGCACAACTCTTCAATGAGAGCATAACCAAGCAAGCAGAGGCTATAACTCAAATAGCCAAGAAACAGGGGAAGACAGAGTGCATGCTGAAAAAAGTTTTAATATTTTTCAAAGGTCAAAGTGCAGGCTCCTCCAACCAGATCAACTTGAATCCCGACGATGAAGAGGACTCCGAAGATGACAACAATGATGATCCCACAAATTTATCTGACTCCGAATAGTTTAGTAATTTGTGTACATTTTAAACAATTTCCTATATATGTCGTAGTTCATATTTAATTCAGCATATTTCTTTTGACAGATATATCTATAAATTGTTATCTTTGGTAATTATATTGTTACGCGCATATTAATTTTGCGTAATTTTTTTTTTGGGGTTTTCAAGAAAAATTTCCTAGAAATTACTTTTTCTGTCGGATTCTCAATTCTTTAAAAAAAAAAAAATTTCATCTGAAAATTTTTTTTTAAACAAAATTTTTTTTTAAAAAAAAATGGGGAATTCCAACGGGAATTTCCGTTTGGAAATTCCCTCCCCCATTTTCGACCTTTGCTTCCTCCGATGATGCAGGGCTATCCGACGGGATATTTCCGTCGGAAATTCCGTCGGACACCGTCGGGAAAAATTTTGCGACGAGCCCAATCCCGACGTACCCTTTCCCGTCGGAGTTTATGTCGGAATGCACTTTTCCCGTCGGAAAAACATACTTTTTCCGTCGGTATTTCCGTCGCAGATCAGCTGTATTAAGTCATCTATGATCAAGGAGGCATTGGAGGGACCACAATAAGGGTTTTCAAATGGACAACGCTTTTGCTTCTTCATAGCGTGCTTGATAGGCAACATTGTTCTCATCATCAAAGGCAATTACTGTCATCTACACGAGACGGTAGACTTGGCTAATATGACACTAGTTAAGGAGCCAAACTGAGGAAGTGTAGCTTATGCCACCCTCATCAAGTATATGAGGGTCGTGCTGGTGGAAGAGAGAGGTCTTCTCCAACGTAACCCTTGGGGGCTTTTGGAAAGTGTTAAAGATATGTTCATTTCCTTTTTCATGGTTGTTTATCTCTTAGCGTATGACTTCTAAGATTTCTCTTAACATCAAAGGGGTTAGAAGGTGTTGCATATAACCTGTTGGACCCATGGAAACTGTAACGAAGATGCCCAATCCTTAAAGAAAATAATCACTTTCAGGTGTCCCTTCATATGCAAACGGTTAAGGATATAAACTCCCCACTCTCCTTTTATCTATTATTTACTTTATTTGATTCTGGTAAGCTTACCCTTGACCTTATTGCAGATGGCTTAGTTCCTTGTGTTGGTGCTGAGGGTGTTTCTACTTCTATTGCTAAGGATATCGTTCTATCTTGTCGAAGAATTCTTTTAAGGTCCTTATGAATATTTTTGTACCTCAGCGAGTGGTTAAACTACCTGGTGATTCCTAACTCAGTGGCTTCCTAAGTTCTAATAGATCCTCATCTGTGGACCACGTTTGCATCCACCTTGACTTTAGAATAGATTATGAGGTGCACAACTAAGGAGGACTATATTCATCACCTAATAGGCATGAGTATGGTAAGTTTAATCACACTTGTTGGATAGCTCTCATCGAGCCTCAAGTGAGGTCTTTTTTGTAATTCTTTGCAGCTATGAGAGAGATTTTTTGCTTTATTAAGGCTTATGTCAGCACTTTGTAGTTCTTTTAGATAGTTCTAGCAATGGATCCTGATGTACGGTGTACTAACACATATGCGGTGTGGCCTAAGAGGATTAAGACATCCAGGGATGCTGCCATCCTAGAGTTGAAGAAAATCGCTCCTAATTAAGGTTGGAATGCGTCTTTCACTTACTAATAAAATCTCACTCCGTTGCTCTTCCTAACTTTCTTTATCTGTACAAGTTCGACTAGGAGTATAACATAACCATGATACAGGTGGTAGCAAGGCTTAAACCCATCATTCGTTAGATTGGGCAGTGGTGTGACTGCCACAAGGGTAGTTTTGTAGCCATGGTAAGCCTTTTGTTTCTTGTTCCTCTTTTGCATATTATTTGCTTTCTATGGAAAAGTGTTTGATATTAGATTTTTATTCGCGGATGTCTTACTATCGTGGTCATCAGGTTTCGCCCATTTGAGAGACTTAGCTATTGCCTTCTATAGGGGCGTCTGGGTCGAAGCAAATGGTTATAGCTAGTACTTCTTTTAAGACGTAGAAGTTGTTAACTAAGCCACTTTCTTCCATGGGAGTGATGCTCACTCCTCTATAGGATGGAAATAGGGGCAGGTTCCTTTTGCCAGGTGGTCCAGGGGCCACCACCATATTGGGGGCAACGTGTTCCTTCTTAAGGCGGACACATGGCTACTTATAAACATCAAATCAATACCCATGTAATTTTCAGTGGCTGCAAACCTACGTGTCACACGTTGTATTGTCTAGTGATCACGATTACCTAACCTAGTGACGGTAAAGTAACACAAACACTTAGAATCCTAATAATTAATTTGTAAATAAAATATTTTCTTTATAGCAAAAATTCCCAAAAAGTTTTAAAATCATTTGAAAACCCAAATATTTCAAATAAGTTTTAAAAATGCAAAAAACTAATTTGTGAACAATTTGTAGGCATATGGGCATAATTTCATGACCTAGAGCATGACAAAGTATACTAGTGGGTGATGCATTACCTCGCATTAATCTACTCTAGAGAAATTCATTTAATCATTGAACGTCAAAATGTAGGCCTAAACCTAAGTGTTGGGGGGGGGGAATGATACCAAATGCCATCACTAGTTTGGAAGCCCTATCTATCAGCTGTCCTTGGCCCGTAATCATGTTGGGAATGCCTTCTAATGATTTGCACCTTATTTTTAGTCCCAAACTAGGGCCAAAGCATATAGAATCTACATGAATTGATTCCTCATTGAAATGGATTACTATAGATATGTTATAAGCTCAATTCCAATAAATAATGGAAAAGTTATAGATGGGATAGCAAGAGGTGTGCAAAAACTGACAGTCTTCACTATTTGGCCCATAATTGTTTCCATACTTCTGAAAAATTCATGGATTTTGATCCATCAGAAATAGGATTCAACAAACTTGATCCATTAAAGCTAGACTTAATAATCAGTTGAGAAAGTTCTAAACTAAACAAGTTGACCATACCGCGCTGACCAGCCTAGTAGCATCAATTAGGCCCTCACAGTTGTCGCTAGGCTAGCCTACCTATGCTAGACCTACCTTGGCTCACACTGCAACAATTACACATATTTTTCATGAATTGCCAATCAACTGCCGAAATCACTTCCAAATTGGGACCAAGTTGATTTTAATTGATGAAAAAAAAATTTATTGATGAAAATAATTTTGATTGATTTAATTTCATTTGAGATTTATTTAGTTTGATGCTTTTCTTAGTGAGATCATTTCTTAGCTAAGTGTACTTCCTCCATTATAGAGAGGGAGTGTCTGCATCTTATTCAATAGCGCATTACACCTAGAGGAAACTCTATGCTATTCTCTTTACATCATTCATTGCCTAAGACAAACTCTCACTTTCTCTCTGCAAACTCTATTTATCTTTCATTTTACAAAAACGTTTTTAAGTAGCAAAACTCTACCCAAATCCTTAATCAAACTTATTCAATTGGACTGACTTTAATCCTACCATAACATAATTGAGAGAAAGGAAATCAAGCATTGTTACGTCGTCAATTGCTTAGATCAAGGCAGGTCCCAAGGGCTATAAATTAAAGAGAATGGTCATGTTATCACTTCCTTCAATTGTCTTCTTCACCATGTTCTTGTTTGATCCTCCATGATTGTTTTCTTTATGCCTCAACTCGTTTCATAAAATAAAAATATGAGCACATTAAAATGACAACCCAAGTTTATTGCTTTATTGTACATTTCATATCTTTTTAAGATAAATTGCTAATAGGTGTTCACTGAAAACATTCTTGTCAGATGCCTAACTACATAAAACTAATCCCTACAAACACCCTTTTGGCATGGAATCGAAAAATAAAAGTTTTAATACATTCATATCTTAGAGAGTCTGCTACTGAAGTGACCGGTCTAATAGAGGTTTCCACAATTTGTTAGATCGTGCCTTCACCCCAAATCCATTCTCATGGTTCATAAGCCTGGGGTAATTTCTTTAATCCTTATTTGGAAATCTCAAGAATTATAATCCTATAAAAAAACCCTTCATCTTCAGAGTCAACTCCTATGTCCCACAATTGTCCATTACATTCAAAGGATTTGATTCAAAAAAGGAATTGGACGTATTCTACAGGACCATAGGTCCGTATATTTCCTTCAAAAATGTATTGCTGAGTATATGAAATTAGAGGACTATTCCCTCTTGTTACATTGCACCATGGAACATCATTGTGAGAAAGCTATTCAACGCAACCCTTTGAAAAAGGGTGCTCCCAGAGGAGGAAAAGGAATAGGGTTGAGTTTCAAAGAGCCACCGGTTCTGAGAACCCCACTATGGTCGTCACCACCGATGGCTCTGTTAATGGCAACTCCAGTGGGGACATATAGGTGAGAGAGTGAGACTTGAAATAAATGAATGCAATTAAACTTTCTATTTTTTGATTCAAAATTTATATCATGTGAGCATTTTGCATAATGTGCTTGGCCTTGGTAATATGTTAAAGTTTATCAAGCAACCCTTAGTAAAGCATGCGCTTAGGATCATCCCTTCACCTCAGAATCATATAGGACTCCTTACTACCATTAACCCTTCTCGTTAGATCGCAGCGTTAGCACATCACTTTGAAGACAAAAGGAGTCTAGTGTGTCCCACCTGGACATTAGGACCACATACTCTGCTATGCGGCCTTTGGACATAGACCCAAGTCTTTACCTAACCATAGTCCTTAGCCCCAAGACTTTACGTCGTCCATCCATTTCTTACCTAAACCTGGATCCTTATCGTTGCTTGAGATCTCTAACCTAGGTCTCCTCAGTCTCTTTTTTAAATTTAGGTCTTATCCCTTAGCTCATCCTGGGATCATTTCCCATATTGAACATTTAACCTTAAGCTAATCCTTATATCTTTGCTAACCTCACCATCACATTCTGTTCCAAATCATTATTCATGATCAAGGTCAAAGAATGCAATCATTGATAGCACAAAGAATGATAATAAAGAGATGGTATGGGTGGTCCTACTGCTCAAGTCAAGTACCAAGAAAACGAGGTACAATGCCTCAAACAACAACTAATGATCATGAGATTGAAACTAAGATAGCAAGATGCAGGACAACTCTTGATAAGGTCTATAAACCATTAAGCATGGAGTTGGAAGAAGCTCTTGGACTGCTATGTTGAAAAGGCCTAAAAGATGGGATGAGAAAGCCTAATGCGTTGACCACCAAGGCGAATGTCAGTCCACCAACCCACGTGTGATGTTAAATCACCTCATTCATGATATGGTAGATAATGTAACCATTTCTATCCCAGTATTTGAAGAGCTCAACGGTGATCCTAATAAGGTTATCTCCATAATGGGGGAATCAAAATGGAATGGCACCAATCTAGTTCCCTCTCCACAAGGCAGAAGTACCATCGAGAGTAACATCAACAGAGGCTTAGATTCCCTAGGATAATTTCATATTTGTGTTGGGGTATTCCACAACCTTATCATTATTTTTTTTAGTTCAAGTCTTATGTCCGTCGTTCATATCAATAAAGTCCATTCTCTTTTCCATCCTCATCCTTTGTCCCATTTCCATTTCAATATTTCTATCTTATGACGAATCTAAGTTCTGAATAAAAAAGTGCACAAGCAAAAGGCAAGAAAATGAAAGTTATCAAGAATATGAAAAACAAAGAAAAAAAATTGTGATTGCACAAACTTGAATAGAACATGAGTCCTCCTCTGGCACAGCAATCTTCCTTTTAACCTGCATCAACCTATTTGTGCTTTCCAACATAAACTCTTCTGAGACCAAATCAACCTAAACCTGGGATGAGATTTAGACTGTATAGTATGCATGATGCCAAAAATCAAAAATATGTAGTCAAGAGGGAAAACACACTAAGTACCAATACCCACACATGTAACTCTACTTGTGACTGCATTAGTCCAATAGAGTCATTTTCCTGAAACAAATAAATATAAAAAATTCAAAATAAAAAAGAGCCACTAAAAAAAAAGGAAATGGCCAAAGGTTATATGACTACTTGCCATGCACTTATAGTTCAACCAGTTACAAGATTCTTATGCAATAATCTTATGCAAACTAAACCAGTACAATGTAAAGAGGATTCAAGCTCTTGGGTCAAAATGACATTGATTAAAAAAAGGGAAGGTTACAACATCTATGCATAAAATGGGTATTGCTGGGAGTAAAGAAATATATAATCCATAAAAAAAGGGCTTTCATTTCATAAAATCATTTAAATGGTGATGTTATAAATAGTTGATGACATTGCCTAAACAAAAGATTCAAAACCAAAAAGTCCATTGAAAACATCTTTAAAACGGTTATCATAAAAACAAACAATGAAAGACAAAGAATGAAAATGACAACAAGTATCGATGTTTCATGTAAATGTGTGCCACTTGTGCATACATCTCACAAGAGAGCTTAAGTTGTGGCCCAATCACTTGAATGCGCACTACATGGACTATCTTAATAAGGGACAAACATATCTAAATTGTCTCCTTAGATTGTCAAAGGCCAATTAAAAAAAAAAAGACTGGTTTGAATTTGAATCTGTAACAAGTTGGCATCTCCCAGTTTACATATACTTCGGGTTTATATATGGGACAATTTTTAACCTTCATATCGATTTCCCTTCATTTAAGCATCCACATCTTTAGCCTTACCACAAAAGTCCTCCTGGAGGTAAAATTCTTTAAGTTACATACCTTTTAAAAACAACTACCCTAATTCCCATTCGAATATATAGGTCCCCTTTATTTGGTTAGACCATAAAAGTTGTCCCTTATAAAGCTTAATCGAGATTCTCAATGATAAAATTTTAAAAGATCAGAAGAAGTGACATCGTCCTTCTCACTGCTAATTGAAGGGAACAAGCTATACAAGGAGATGGTATATTTACCCCTATTGCTAGCCCAAACACACATCCGGTCCTAATTTCCACACATAAAAACAAGAGTGCCTTTGTTTTATGAGGGTTAATTATATGTTATCATACCCATCTTCTTCACGTGACTTAGACATCATTACTCTCCCATCACATCCCATCACCCTTTACCCCACATTCACCTCTTTTCACAATCACAAACCACCATTAATCTTGCAAAGCACCTTCTAGACTTTCATCCTACCTTTGTATCCTCTCTTACCTACAGAAAAGAACCATTGACTAGTTATCCCTATCTTTAAACGTGAAAAAACAAGCTATATAGACATTCATAAGATAGTTTATACATGAACAAGCGAACAACCTATGTAAATGAGCTTCTTTGATCGAGAGAAGACCAACTACAAAAGAAAAGCGTCTCGTGACCATCACATAGCACAAATAGAGTAATCTTCTTAGCATTCTATTTGGGCCACTCTAGATGTAATTTTTGCATCCCTCTTTTATAGCCTAGGTCAGGTTCTCCACAATTTGTCCTAATCATCATAGCCTTGGCACCATCCTCACCATCCTCACATGACTTTAACCCACCACCATTTAGCAAATGAAATTAAGCCAAATCGTGTCCTACACCATAATTTGGTCCCTAAAGCTGACCTTCCTAACTATCCATAGCTGCTAGCCAAGTTGAGCCCATCCTTAGCCACTAGTGTGTTTTTACAACTAAACTGTGTCCAAGTCCTGCATGACAACATAGTCCCATTGTGTCAAACCTGACATGCATACTTGCATCCCTACGCATCCATTCATGCATTTACTTAGTCGTGCATTCATCATATGTTAGTATACTACCATGCATTCTTAGGCTTAACATACATTCGCTATGCACACATGCAGTTGCCAAGCATTCATCCACCATGAGTGGATGCTCATATGTATTCATGGATATAGTCCCCAAAGTGCCTACATACATACACACTTACTGTAGTTTACCGATCCATTTATATACTCAGACATGCACTCACATACCTTATTTCCATAGTATACCTCGCCATTGGGATTTCCATCGTACAATACATTATGCCTTATAGAATTTGATCCCATGATGATTTGGAACTTAAGGATTTCTCATCCTGTGAAAACTATCTCGCTTATTCCGAGACATACTATATATTGAGATCTCCATTAAGAGATGATATTTTCTCGAGCTTCTCATTTAAGGGCATATTGCATTTAATCCTGATGCATCGTTCTATGTTATCGCATGAACTTACATACGTGGTCCACATATTAGTTTAAAACCCATGCCCTCATACATATGAATATATGGCATCTCATGTTCTCATCTAACACCATGTCAACAAGAGACTAAGGAGAAAATAACACCAAAGATGATGGCCATTGGGCCGACATCCCAAAAAAAGGGGTTAATCTTCGAAGAAACAAAACACTTTCTTTAACCAAAAAAAGAAAGCCTTAGAAACATACACTAGCATCATCTAGCTAGTTGGCAAAAGACAACCCACCTTTTAATTGACAACAAAAAGAAGGCATTAGTTAAAAGAAAAGAAAAACATATGAGCTCCCACTAAGAGGTGATCTTCTAGAAAAGAGGGGGCTACCTAGTATGGAGGCGTTGCTCCTTACATGAGCAAGATCATTCCATAAAGTAATCCATCAAATGGAAAAGAGGGCCACTAAGACCCTAACATAATAGCCTAATAAAAAATTATACTCTTCGGGGCATAAAATGCATCTCATCGCTCCGCCTTTTCTTCAAGACCTTATATGCATAAACATGTTGCTTTGGTATTAAATGCAATTGTCTAAAAGCTCTTTCAGTCATAATAAAAACAAGCTACTTGGCCTTGAAGGTCCATAATCTCAAGATCATCATGGACAAGACATTAAGTGCCCCTTCCATCTTGCTTCAGTGTTTTCCACTTACTTAGAGGCCTATCGTACGCCGTATCAATGTGTTCAACAATTGGGACCTCGATGATGGTTCTATCCTTTTTATTCCCCTGGAATTGGATAACAACTCCCTTAGCTTGAAAGGGTTGCAAATCTTAAGTTGAGACTAAGCCTCAAAAATGCATGTGGTCACTAGTGTCTACATCCCAAGGTGAGATTGGCACTCGAATACATGTATCTTTCCTACTCCATAAGAATTATAGATCACAAGGCAACCTTTTGTCTTAAAAGAATATTCTGCACCTCATTTCCATATAATGAGTGCTTCATATCAAACATAGTTTTATGCATTTTCCCAAAGCGTCTAAGCAAACCAATGTGAAGTACCTCATACATTTCAAATCATGAGCCATAACATAAAAATAATGATGAAAAACAAAGATAAAATGATCACACCTCAAAATAGTTTCCATAACTACCCAAGCTTAAGGAGGGATCATTGCACTCATCTGATAATAAGTTGCCCTTGTGTAACTGAGAAGGATAGCACAAGTTGCACTTCCACAATCACTAATCCAAGGTAGGGTCCTGCCCATGTAGCCATATCTACCATTCTATAGAGCCTTCCACAAGAGTTTTTTTGCCTAAACAAAAGGCATCATCACTCTTAGACACAATGCATTCAACTAATCCTCCTCAATAGTAATGTGCTGTAAGGGATTTGTGAACAACTTTGTATCACAATGCATTGGGATTCATGTACATAACCTAACATAAAAACTCATATGTTTTGAGATACTAAGATTTGTGTGTATTACGATTTGCATACAACATTACATGATCTATGACATGCCTATATCCTAACATACTTTCCTAGAAATATGTTGACTATAAGACTTTGATGTATGTCATTTAATTCATGTACCATAGAAGAGGAAAAGAACCAAAAGTCAGAGGAGATTATGAAAAAGCTTGCTCAATCACAAAACATTAGAAGATAATGGGCACAATATGTACAAAAATTGTTGTGACCAAATTTGGAGATAAATATCTTAGAATATGCATACGGGAAAAAAGGAAGCCTGAATCTTGTCTGTTGGGGGTCGCTAACCTAGCACCATAAATTAACACTTAACGATAGCCCTTGGCCTTTAGATCGTGTATGTAGCCCCCATTGGCAATTCAAATCACATCAAATTGATGCTTTTTTCTAGTAATTCTGGCTTTTAAATTTCTAATTTGTTAGGGCAAAATCAGCACTTTAAGACTTATCATTTCAAAAACTTATCTGTAGTTAGACCTGGCAAAACTGACCCGAGACCCGAAACCTGAACTGAATGACCCGGACCCATACCCAACCCGACACCCGAAGTATGCTCACCCGAAAGTTGACCCGAAACCCGAATTGACCCGACCCGAACCATACTCGACCCGAAATTTTCAACAAAGTTGCTTGTTTTGGCATGACAAGTGCATTTTACCAAAAAATGGTTGACCCGAAATCGACCCGACCCGAACCATACCCGACCCAAACCGAAATGACCCGAAATGTCACTTAACCCAAACATGACCCGACCCAAACTTAAACCGACCCGTACCCGAACCGAATGACCCATTTGCCAGGTCTATCTGTAGTACTCATCCTCAATAGCAATGGCTTCCTTTGATGAGGTCTCCTATAGGGGAACCATCAACATCAATGCAAACAAAATTAGGAGAGTTATGTCTTGTGGCTTAACATTTCTACTATCCATATGTAACTCAAAATTTAACAACTTTTTACTTGGGTGCACCAATATTAGGCGAACAATAATTGTATTTTGGTAAAAGAAAAAATGTCCTTCTTATAGAAGAGTCTAGGTCTATTTGAGCTTTCTTTAGAGTAAAGGTCATCCCACTATTCCAAGAAGCAACAGTAACTTCACAAAGGTATCCGATGGTTGTTATTCTTGTCAATGAGGAAACTAAGATGGGCAGTGATGGACGATTCCTGATATTTTGTGAATCACCAAAGGCTTTGAGCAACAGGGAGTGATCTAATGTTGCTAACTAAAATGGTATACATATTTTTTCTTGCTTAGTTGTTGCCTCTTAATTACCCAAAATGATCTTACTTCCACCATACAAATAGTTCTTCAAATCCTTTAGGGTAAGAATTTTATGTCCATCATCTTGGTAGAGACTATCATGGGTTTAGATAAGGTAACCAGGGCACCAGATTGCATACTTAGTTAAGGAAGTAGTTTACTGCTGTAGGCTTGAAAGTCTTCCTCTTTATTGGGTATTTTCTTTTCCTCCCTTACTTAATCCACACGTATTGCGTGGTTTATTCATCATAATTGATTGATTCCAGTTATATCCTATCGCCTATTGTTGTTAGTCCTGCACGGGCTCCCTTTACTTTACCCCTTTGGTTTCTTGTTAAAAATATTTTTAAAACCCATGTGATCCCTAAAAAAAAGCACAACGTTACAAGAAAAAAGAGAGAAAGATAGAGATTAATCAAAGCATAGTTTTTTGTTTGCTACATGAATGATTATTAAACTACCCTCTTCATAAAAAAACATATTAATAACACAATCCAAAATGGATGGTTATCATTACTAAGTATTAGGAGATATGTTTAACTTATTAGCTAGTAATAGTGCTAATAATTTGATTAGTAAACTTATGCAATGGAAGAAAGACATCTTATAACATAAATTCTAATCCAATCAATTTACTTTGTAAATAATCTAAAGTACACACTGAGGATAAATAAATTTTGGGAAAGAAAACATAACGGGTTAGTAACATTGATAAAGCATACATACAGACTTAAAAGTCCCAGAACAAAAAACATATAACAAGAAGATCCCTAAAGAAAGAAAAAATACTTTATGAAAAAACTCTTGTTTTACTGTTTATAACTCTTAGCTATGTTAGATGTGTTTAGAGCCTTGAAAGCTATAAACATAAAAGAACATTTGGTGATGGGATTTTTTTGGGGTCAAAATATTACTTTTACAAAAGAAAATTTATTAAAAAAAAATCATATGAGTATACCACCGGGCTCTAGCAGCATCCTTATTTATGCTGCTTGGATCACCTTTGCCATTAGATGCCTAGCCTAGAAATAGAAGTTTTTGACGTAGCTAAAATTTGTGAGTTTTGAGCTCTCATAGCGCGTCATCCATATCCATTAATTTGGCACATCGTTCTGATAGGATTTATTGTACATAATATGGTATGATCTAATGAGTTCTAAACTCGCTTGAAGGATTTGTGACATGTGTCTAAATGGATTTCAGGACTATATCCCCTTGCAGGAATCCAGCTTTGAATTAAATGCTCCTACCATCCTTTACTCGTCGTTTTTCACATGATGGATGATTTGCAATCTTTTCTAGTCAATGTCAATCAATTCCTCACATTCGGGCTTGTATTCAGTTGACTATAGACACATTCTCTTCTAAAATGACATGTAAGGAAACTTTCTGTCCCCAACATTAATCTTGTTTAAAATGTTTTCAATGCTTTTGTTGCCCACTTTGATCACTCTATTATTTTGTGTCCTATAAGTAGCATATTGTTTATGTTATATTTTATATTTTTGAAGTTGTTTTATGGTCTCGTCTTTGAAGTGGTACCCATATTCTCTTATCAATTCATTAGGAACCTTATAACGACAAATGTTGTGTGTCTTCCCGGAAGCTATAACTTACTTTGATGTAAGGGCAATATAAGATGCAACCTCTACCCATTTGGTAAAGTAATCAATTGCTATTCGGATACATTCATGGCCATTACCCCTTTTAGATGATTTTCCCATAATGGATATTCCCCAAATTGAATATGACTATGAGAAAGTAGGGGCATACAAGATAGAGGAGGCACATGTTGCATTTAAGGAAAACTTTGGTACTTTTCGCATTTTAGACAAATTGAAAGTAGTCTTATTTTGTGGAGATTGGGATATGCAACCCTTGAGTTGATATTAATAGACCAACCAATTAAGATTTTGTGGTTGGATGCACCATCAAAATACATTGACCACATTTCATTTTCGACTGCGAGGATATCTTAACTAGAAAGATCGTGGTTTTCTTCTTCTTGGTTGACTGGATGCTCAGCTAGGAAATTTAATACTACTGTTCCTTTATGGATTTATGCAGTTTCTGGGTTGAATTTCAAAAGTAGCACCATCCCTCATAAAACCCTCCAATAAAGAATAGGTTACCCCATGAAATTTTTTAATAAAGTAAGAAATTAAGGAATTACATGCTTAATAAAGTAAGAATAGGCTGGCCTATATGACACACATATATATGGCCATATCTACCACTCCATAAAGACTTCCACAAGAGCAGATTTTCCTAAAAAAAGGCACCGTCATGCTTGAACACACCACATGCGATCAATCCACCTTAGTAGTAATGCGATGTAAGGGATTTGTCAACAACCTCATATCATAATGCATTGCATTCATGTACATAGCCTGAGATAGAAGCTCATATGTCTTGACATACTAAGATCTGCGTGCATTGTGATTGGCATACAACATTGCAAGATCCATGCCATGCCTATGTCCTAATGTTGTTGGATTTACATGCAAATGATGCTGCTGAAGCTTGGTGGCATGATGAATTATGATGTCGCCTCAACATTTGGCCAAACGACTATCCTTGTCATACTTTTAGAACCTATTTTCAAAAAAACAGATGACTAGTTTGCCTAGGTACCAGTAAAATTCGACATATGCATTAACGTTGCCCCCGTAACTATTTAAAAATAATTACTCCTTCAATTCTCCTCATCAGAGCTTCCTTATGAAAAATTTGCAAAACTTGATCCATTAGAAACTAGACTTAACAGCTTGATGCAGTAGAAAGCTAAACTAAATAATCGAATGAGAACATTATGGAGCAAACAAATTGACTATGTCACACTCACCAGCCTAGTGGTTGAATTAAGCACACTTTGCATGGATTGCTTAATCAACATCCTAAAGAACCTCCAAATTGTGACCAAATTATTTTTAATTGTTGAAAATAATTTGTTAATGATAAAAATAGTCTTAATTGATTTTTATTGCATTTGATTTTTATTTGGTTTGATCCTCTTCTCAGTGAGGTGATTTCTTAGTCTAGTGTAATTCTTCCACCATTCATTACCTAGGAGGAACTCTCTCTCTCTCTCTCTCTCTCTCTCTCTCTCTCTCTCTATCTCTCTCTCTCTCTGTACCCCTCTCTCCCAAGGCACTTTGCATGGATTGCTGAATCAACATCCTAAAGAACCTCCAAATTGAGACCAAATTATTTTAAATTGTTGAAAATAATTTGTTAATGACAAAAATAGTCTTAATTGATTTTTATTGCATTTGATTTTTATTTGGTTTGATCCTCTTCTCAGTGAGGTCATTTCTTAGTCTATTGCAATTCTTCCACCATTCATTACCTAGGAGAAGCTCTCTCTCTTTCTCTCTTCTCTCTCTGTCCCTCTCTCTCCAAGGCACTTTCTTGCACTTCCACTTCAGAAAAACACTATCAAGTGGCAAAACTCTGCCTAAATCCTTAAATTTATTCAATTGGACTAGCATTCATTTTACCTTAACATACTTGATAGAAAGAAAATCAATCATCATTTTTTTGCCAACGATTCAAATTAACGTAAGTCTTGAGAGCTATAAGTTAAAGACAATAACCTTGCTTATCACTTTCTTTATTTTTTCTTCTTCATCTTGTCGTTATTTAACCCTCCATTATTTTGTGCTTTACATTTCTATTTTTGTACAAAAAATAAAAATATGTACATAATAAAATGACTAACCAAATTTATTGCTCTATTGTACATTTCCTTTTTTTTAAGATGCATTTCTAATAAGTAGTCATAAAAAATATTCTTCTTGTTAGATTCCTCGCTATTGAAGTATGTGATCTAATGTGGATTCCACCATACATTAGATAGTACTTTTATCGCTGACTCCATTCCAACGTTCGTAGCCATGGAGTCATTTCTTTAATCCCAATTTGGGGATTTCGAGAATTATAATCCTATTGATCTTCTTCTTGAAAGTTAAACCCTATGTCCCTTGACTGTCCCTTTAGTTTAAAGGACTTGAATAAGAGAAGCAATTGGTATTTTCTATAGTGTTATCAGTTTGTACATTTCCTTTAAATATGTGTTACCGACTCTATAAAATTAAAGCACCATTCCATCCTATCACATTTCACCATGGAACATCATCATGAAAAAGACAATATGATGCCCCCTCTGAAGAGGATAGCCACAAAAAAGGAAAAGGAAATTGGCACAAGCCTTGGGAAATTGTTGATTCTGGGACTTCTACCACAGGCGTCACTACCGGTGGTGCTTTCACTACTTGGCCCCAACACAGACAAGCTATGGCTCCACAATCTAGGCCACATTTGCCACAATTCCATAATAAGATCTTGAGTGTTTTAGACAGTTTTAAGGGTTAACTTAGAAAATTCATATCTGTCACTTTTGATCTTAGATTGAGATTAAAACATTAGGAAATTGATAGGCCCGTAAGTGCATGGTGACATTGTAGCAAATCATGGTCGATCCCATATAGACTAGGTCAAACTACTAGCCTATATTCCCTCAACTTATGCTAAGCGAATTAACAGGAGAGATTAAAATTACTATATAATCTAGTGGATAAATAATAATTCAAGGAATTAAGTTCACCAATGAATTCCTCAGTTCAAGAATAGATAATGCACTCTCTCTTTAATTAGGAAATTTCAAGACCGATAATCAAGATATCACAACCCTTTATCAAAGTGAAGCGAAATACCCAAATCAAATCAATCATCAATCATCAATTCTCATGGATTCTTGATTAGTCTGGGTTCATTGGGCACACGATTATCATTCTAAGTCTCTCAATCGGTAATTCTCTCTTAAGACATCACACAATCAAGTCAAATTTGGTGATTCCGACATCAAATTTCACCTTTCAGTACTTCACCCAATGTCTAATACAAGCAAGAAGGTGATCAAACTTCTTACAAGCAATTCAAACTCCAACCTTGATTGAATAAACCCAACAATTCAAAAGCGCACCAAACAATCAATTAAGAACATAGGCAAACGCAAGCTCAACATCAATCCTAAGAATTAAAGCTACAAATTATCGTGAAATACATAATCTAATCTATCAATCTAGAAAGCAATAAATATGAAGGAGAAAAGAGAAGAGAAGGGAAAGAATTGCTCAGCCCAAACGCGTGCTTGAATTCGTCGATTTGCAAACACGATCCGCTTCCTCCCGAATCTCCCTCTTCTACCTGCTCTCCCGAATCTCTAAAAAATGGAGTCTACTCCTAACTAGATGGTGGGATTGAACGGAATGGGATTATATATTCCTTCTTCTGCTACTGAGTATGCCTATATATAGCACCCTCGTTTATTCTCAGCCACAAAAGCGAGGAAAAGGAACATGTTAACAGTTATGCAACTCACCATGGTTTGTAGCAGGCACCATGGTCTGACCGTGGTCTTTGTTGGAATCGATTTTCTCCTCTTGTCCTGCTCCACGGGTGTAGCATCACATGGGTGTCCATGGGGGAGGCAAAAATACGTTGAATTAGGGTCAAATGATGGGTAAAAAGGCCTAAAATCCTGCAAAACACATCAAACAGCCATACCTAAGAATAAATCGAGAATAAGAGTATAAATAGTAACTTAAAGCACATAATTCTCCCTAAAAATGGAGGAAAATGACCCTAAAATAATATATACATTAAGCACTTATCAGAAATCTACTATAACTTTCATTAGAAGTATAAAATACAAAAACCACAATACAGCCTCCAAAAGTGGACTTCAACAGAACTGTGTGTGCAGCTTAGATATAATCTTCACAACTTTAGTGAATTGCTCATAACTTTAGTCATACAACTCGAAATCAAACCATTCTAGAGGCAATGGAAATATAACTCATGGGGACACTTCCCAACAAAAAATAACAATTTTTAGGTTTACAAATTAATGCTAGTTTGCTTGATTCCACAATCTACACTTGCCCTAACTTAATCTCTCTATAACCACCCATGACAATATCTACTTCTTGTTCAACTCTGATGAAGAAATTAAAGATTTTCCTTTTACTATGCCAATTACCATAACAACTTAATTTAATAATCACAAATCCATAATTTAACCCAAAATTTGTTGCCTTTCTTTATGCCAACCTCTACTTCCCTATCTCAAACTCACATGCTAAAATTTCCTCACAAATTCCTCATATCATTCAACTATGTAACCCATTGCTTTCACATTTCAAATCACTTATACTTGGAATAACACATTGTTAGCATCGCGCAACGTTCCTCTAACTTCATACAAAGTACCCGTAATTCCCATCATTAACACATAAATTCAATTGAAAATATTCATTCTCAGCATTAAATCTAACTTTGCATGTTAATTATTAGAAAGGAAAAAATCGTGATTTTTAAATGGAGAAAAAAGAGGGGTTTGAGATTGGGCTTTTACCTCACAAACACAAAGAGAAACAAGTAGAAACTATGTTGGTGTAGCTGGTGGTATCATGGTTGAGGCAGTTGGGAGGTGGTGGTGACATGGTCGGTTGGCGATTGGGTGGTGGAGGAGGAAGGGAAAGAATTCAGGGGTGGGGTTTTGTTGAATAGCACATGGCTTTAGGAGAGAGATGGAAAGGAAGGGCCTTCCTTTCTAGCTTAAGTAGATTGGCAATTTCCTCTTTCCTCATTACATGTGCTGATTTTTGTTTATATATTTTTATTTTCTTTCATTCATTTATTGATTTTTTTGAATATCTTCCTTGACTCAAGTTCAAATAACCCCCTTTTTTCTTTTCTTTTTTTGGACATCAATTGGGTTATAATGTAGGTCTTTGGTCTTATTTCTCAAGTTATACCACATCTTATTTATTCAATGTTTTAATTTTGATTTCTTGCCCCCTTTTTTAAATTTGAGTTTATTGTAATTTATGTTATTTATGACTATTATTATTACTACCACTACTACTATTATCGATAATTTTATAATCAATTATGCATTCCTATGTGTTGTATGTGTATATGCTTAAGTATTTTATTGTATCTTTTCACAAGGACAACATTCCTATATTCAAAATTTGGCATTTATTATTTAGTGTGGATTAATTTATTGAATTAGGTATTAAAACAATACATAGATATGATATATGTCGGGAAAGCCACCAACATCCTTTAAGCCCTACAAAACAAACATTTGTAAATGTCGAATAGACATGTGCATGCTCGACTTGGTTAACTTAACCATTATTTAAGTTGACTATTAATATTAATCAAGTTTCGGCTCTTATAGCCTTCTCCCCCTTAAAATAAGTTTCGTCCTTTAAATTGGCAATGAAAAAACTTAGGTCGGGTGAAATATTTTACTATTTTTTTTTCATGTACTCCTAGATCCTTTTTTTGAGGTTTCAATATGGATGCTCACTTTGATTTTCCATGTTTATATGCATCACATGGTCGTGTCAAGAGTTAGGGATTCTAATATTCACCTTTCCACCTAGGCTCCTAACAATTTCTACATCTTTTGATGTTATTGCGCATCTTTAGTGTAATATGTACTCTCCCCTTTGATGGATACATGGTGAATTATGTATCCATTATGTTTGAGGTATAATGGCAAAATGTTTTAAATAAATGCCACTAGGTAAGTTTACTATGACATCAAGTATGGATCCTTGTCTTCATGTATTTACAAAATCTCACATAGTGTGAACTATCAATTTAATATAGCGAAATTCACCAATATACTGAGCTTTATAGCATCATATTAGCAAAGACTTTTCAACTCGATACTCGATCTGTTGAATCCCATTGACTGCATCACTGAAGTTCAGGGTAACAGAATATATTTGAAAGGGTAAAATGTATGGGCCGAACTGAGGGCTTAAAATACCTTTAAAGTTTGCTACTTTCATTTCATTTTCAACTACCCCTTTGTATTATATATCAAATGCTCACACCTAACTTTATGAATCAAGTGAGATCCATAATGAATGTATTCCTTGTACTAGTCTTTGTATGCAATTTTTCTCCATCCTTTATAGCTTTGGAAAACCCATAAGAAAGTAGCCTACAATTAGCTCCAATAACATTTGATTCTTTGAATCCAACAACCTACAGGCTCATCTTGTTCTTACAAAGGAAGTTTCCTTATAAAGAGCTATAAAATTAAAAAAAAAAAACTGAACATCATTTGCCTTCAAATATGAGAGTAAATAATGTTAGGTTAATTAATATGGAACATTTCTTCATGATATGCTAGACAGGCTTGAAGTGTCCTTTCAACTTTCTTGCATACCATCATATTTAGCATAATCACATATGAAAAACAAGTACACTTGTATTTTCACTATCATAAGGATTACTAAAAAGTATGGCTCAATGCCATGTAGGATCATATGGACATTAATTCATTACTTGTAGGAAATATTCTTGATTGGTATCATATGTCGTATTGCGATAAAATAGCATACAAGGCATGCAAATGATATGGCTGGCCAAATCCAAGTACAGGTAGGATGGTAGTGATTTTCAACTAGTGCTCTACTAAATGGTTGAAGAATAAATTAATGGAAAGTACCCAAAAATTGTTAGTGATGAGAGTCTCATAAAGCGAACCAATTTTTTATTTTTTAAAAGTAGAATAATAGAGGAGCAAAATTTTAAGGAAATGGGTTGTAAATGAGATAGATTGACTATGGAACGCTTTGATTATGATTAATCCACATAGGGAAGGAAACAGAGGCACGTATACCCAAGTGCAGCTTACAACAAGGAAGACCACAACAATTGAATCAAGGACTCAACAAACAAGAAAACAAACAATTCAGGCCATCCGCCTCAAGAAAGAATTCAAATAATGCAATTAATAGGAATGGTCAATTAGTAAGAGAAAGTATTGGCATAAGATTGATTGAATTTAATTAACTTTATATAGAAAGAATTTTGACGAGTTGATTCCTAAATATAGATAACAAAACACATCCCAACCTATGTTGATTTGGAAGCTAAGGAACAAACAAAAACAACTCATTTAGTCGGTGCATGAGGGAAGGCTATAGAGACTTGAATGAGTGGCAAGTTGAATAGCACTATTTATGAAATATGAAAGGGTGAAAGGCTTGATGCTTACTAGAATGACAAAAATATCTCTAATTATAAATGATATTTTTTGGGAGAGTTCAGACACTTAGGATTACGACAACCAATGACTGAGGATTCATAAGAGCATAATGGGATTGCAAGTCAACATAGATAATGTAGAATTGCATTTAAATGCAATAAACAAGGATTAATTCCTTTGGTAGTAAACTTCAAACAAAATTATGAGAAATTTGCTGGAGCGATTATGAGTTTGTAATAAGCAACAACGCTATTAGCTTTGAAGTCATTGTTAAGATTTGCAAAGAAGAATATGTGATTTGAAGGATGACAGGGAACACCCGCTGCCAGACTATTGATGTCGTTACTTATGTTTATCTAAGGAGGTTATTCATCACAGTTGTGGTTTCGTTAGTTGCCTGGGGACAACCAATTGTTCAACAAACAATTTAGGCCATACTCCTCAAGAAAGAATTCAAACAATACAATCAATACGAATTGTGAATTAGTAAGATAGAGAGAATTTTGATGAGTTGATTCTCAAATATAATCACAAAAGGCATCCCAACCTTTGTTGATTTGGAAGCTAATGAACTAACAAAAATAACTCATTTGGCTAGTGTTCAAGCGGAAAGCTATAGAGACTTGAATGAGTGGCAAGTTGAACAACACTATTTATGAAATATGAAAGGGTGGAAGGTTTGATCCTTACTACAATGACATAAGTATAGCTTGTAAAAGCTTACCCGATACGATTACCGACCCAAACCCGACACGAAGTTAAGTGGGTTTGGGTATAAATTTTCGACCCGTTTAATTAAATGGGTTGACATGTTCAACCCGTTTAATTAAATGGGTTAGGTTCAGGTCGAGATTCTCGACACGAAAAAGTACCTATTTAACCCGTTTAATTAAATGAGTTAAATAAGTCAACTCATTTTTTCATTTTTTATTTATCCATTTACTTTTTATTAGATAATTAAGAATATAAAATTTTTTAGAAATTATGAATTATGATGAATCTGGGGAATTTCAAAGCGTAATTATTTAATGTGATACGTAAACCTAATTTTTAACACTGTAATTACGTATTAGTTGAAAATATTAAATGCGTAAATAGTCAATTAAGCGACTGAACTTGACCTGTTTATCTTAAACGGGTTAAGTGGGTCAACTCGTTTAAAAATTAAATAGGTACAGGTCAAGATTTTTCAACCCGTTTAATAAATGGGTTAGGTTCAAGTTGAGGAATTCTCAACCCGTTTAAGTTCGACACGAACACGAACCCGACCCGACACGACCTATTACCCAGTTCTAGACATAAGCAATGACAAAAATATCTTCGATTATAAATGATGCTTTTGGTGAGAATTCAGAGACATGGGATTATGACAATCAATGACTAAGGCTGAGAGGAACTAGAGGTGCCTAATATGGTTGTGGATAAGGAAGAAGTGCCGAGTGAACTAATTCCTCATCACTCGGCATATAGGAAAGATTGTCTGGGTTCAAAAGGGTAGTGTGGTCAACATTGGGAAGAGGCATAAGCCTGTTTCCAGGATAAATCTAACAAATCCTACCGCCCTCCATGGCACAGAATTTTATTTGTTCAAAGGTAGCCAAGGCCAATCTCTCAGAACCTTACACTCGATCATCAGGCCCGTAAGCGCATGGTTATTGAACTATTGTGGCAATGGGTGTCGTAGTTTAGATATTGTTGAATTATTCGAGTTATTAGAAGTAAGATTGTTAACTAGTAAGAGCAAGTATTAGCATAGAATCCAATTGTTGGAAGAATTTTGACAAGTTGATTCTCAAATATAAATCACAAAATGCATCCCAACCTATGTTGATTTGGAAGAAAAGGAACTAACAAAACAACTCATTTGGCAGTGTTCAAGGGAAAGCTGTAGAGACTTAAGAATCAACTCGTCAATATTCTTCCTCTATAAAGTTATTTAAATTCAATCAATCTTATGCCAATTCTTGCTCTTACTAACTGGTAGCCTTACTTCCAACAACTCGGATAGTTCAACAATATTTGAACCACAACGCCTATTGCCAGGATGGTTCAACACCCTTGCACTTGCAGGCCTAACGACTGAGTGTCAGGTTCTGAGAGAATACCCTTGGCTGCCTTTGAACAAATGAAATTCTATACCATGCAGGGTGGTAGGATTTGTTGGATTTATCCTAGAAACAGACTTATGCCTCTTCCCAATGTTGACTGCACTATCCTTTTGACAATCTTTCCTATATGCTGAGTGATAAGGAGTTAATTCACCCAGCACTCCTCCTCCTCCTCCACAACCATATTTAGGCGCCTCTAGTTCGTCTCGACCTTCCTCTTCCCAGGACTAACCTGATATCCACATGACCCTTTAGTCTATCTAAGAGGAACAAGTCTCCTTACAGGTTTGTGTGCAATCTCAGCATGTAGCCCTCCATGACTTTGTTCAGGAGTGGCATGACGAGCTCTGTGGGATGATTGTTTCCCATAACTAATATTTCTAAGACTTTAGTGATTGTTTAAACACTTGGCGTGATTAGCCTGCATCTCAACTCCACCTCCCTTCTTCTTCTCCTCCTCCTTCTCATCCTCCTTTTTAGTGTGTTTTCCCCGTTCTCGATGGCTATCTGTGCTTTCATTGGGGGTAATGCTTTGTCCAAGCATAGGGGAGTTGTCATTTATTTGTGGATATGTGTATGATGTGGTTGTCTGATTAGTTTGCATATTAGATCCTGCATTTAGGTTTAATTAGAGCATTCTTAGTTGAGCATTTAGTTTTTTTTTCAAGTTTCTTTGCCTAGTCTAGTTTTATATTGGCATTTTCACTTTTTAGTTGCATTTTTAGGTTTGGTATGCATATAACTAAAAAACTTAAAAAATTAAAAAGTAAAAAAAAAAAACTCCTATGATGAGTCTTTAGACTAAGTAGTTTTCTTTGGCTTAATTTGACCTTTTAGTTTTGCCCAATTGTGTATGAAATGTTGATAATAAGGTTTTGAAATGTGCTTCTTGATTTGACCATCCAGTGGAATGTGAATTGACTGTTTAAATGACATTTTGCATGAAAATTTGGCATGCGAGATTCAATGAGTTAATTGAACTTTGGTAGTTGTCTTGTGAGATTTTGATCTTGATTGGACTAATTTCTTGATTTTAGTCTCATATTCCTTTACATGTGTGACTCTTCTAAGATCTCACATCTCTAGAACTCACTTTGACTCCTGTTCAAGGTCACATTTAGCATGCGCATTTAGGTAATATGATTGAGCCATTCTTTGGAACTTATGAGCTACATTGACTAAAAAGCCACCCTTGTTATGTATTATTTATCTCTTGGTACCCCTTTTGAGCTTTCACAATGTTTATTAATGTAAACCTCTAACCTAGCCCTTGGCCAAATACATGTCTTCCTTGTTTAGCCAAGAACTAAAGGGTTCTATTCTTAATTTGGGGTGGTTTAAGGGTGATGTTATGAGAAGTGGCTTGTTTGGGTCCATTTGTGTTAGTTATTGTGAGTTGGATTAAGAAGTGTTGCAAGGTATTTAAAGTTCTATGCCATGACCATTCTTTTGGATATGTGAAAAAAAAAGAAGAAAAAACCAAGAAGGAAAACAAACCAAAAACACAAACAACAAAAAAGGGAAAAAAACAAAAAACAAAAAAGAGGAAAAAAACTATGTGGAATAAAAAGATTTTAACATAGATGTTATTTGGAATGCATTAACACTTTCTTTCATTTGGAATCAACTACAGAGAATTGTTGATATCTTTTATAGGTGTTGGATTGAGTAGTTCATTTTGTGTATTTCAGGAGCAATGGTCTTTGCCATTAGTGTTTGGCTTATGGCGCAACAAATCCCCAAAACGTTTGTTCCCTTCCAAACGTTTACCCTAAAACCCTATTACAACCCTATTTAAGTTCTTATGATTGCCTTATGTGTTTTGCATTTTGGTGATGGCGAATTGAGAGTCTTGTCAAGCTTATCGTAGGTTTGATTAAGATTTGACAAAACCGTCATATATTTTGAAACATATGAGTGTTGAGTGCTTCATCACTCGAGTGAGGTTCTATTGGTTTTTTTTTTTTACTCAAATCAATCCATTTGTCAATATGAGTCATAAGTTGAATTGAGCAATTGATTTAATGTTTGATGAGATAGTCTCTAATTGTATTTTCGAAAGTTTCATTCTCTTATCTGTTTTGTAAAATTTTCAATCACTGTTGGGCTAACTTCTTGAGTCGGTTTGGCTATTGGTGTTGCTATTTATGTCTACCTGAGAAGGTTCTCCATCATAGGTGTCTTTTGTTAGTTGCCTAGGGACAAGCAACCGTTCAGGAATGGCGGAGTTTGATAAGTACCGTAGAGCATTTCATTTTGGGGTCACTTGATGCACTTTTAAGGGATTCATGAGTTTTATGCTTAGTCTTTACCCAAAAAATCCCATTTTACGTGTGGCTGTTGTACTTTGATGACCTTTGTAGGTTCTCAGACCTTTTTGATCAAGCATTGACCCTTAAAAGTCGAGTATATGACTCACCATGGATGCCCCCAATCCGTGAAGAGAAGAATAAGAAAACTTCGAGGCAAAGGGCCCCACGGACCGTCTGTTGTGGTGGCTACGGTCCATGGCAGGCCTAAAACTACAGCAACTATTTATTTTCTTGGCTTGTGCGGATGAGAATGAAGGATGGATGCTATTTGAAGATTGCTTGCTTACTTGAAGAAAAGCAAAACCCGATCTATCTCTTTAGAAATCTCTCAATAGTTTCGTAATTTTTTTTATCACTTTTTGGAGTAAAAAGAAGATTCGAAGAAGGATTGAATGCATTTGGAGCCTTGGGGATTGAAGAAATTGCCATGAAACTCCATTGTTGCTAAGTTTTCTCTTTCCTTATTCTTTAAAGTCAGTAGATTAGCCTAGTTTTAGTTTTATTGGACAATTGTGTTTGTTTTCAATCGTCATAAGTGAGTAGTTTCCCTAGTCTTAGGATTTGACAGCTAAGTTATGAACATGAATTGTTAATCTTATCGACAATATGCTTATTCTTCTTTGGAATGTTTCAATCTATCTTGTGCATGAATATTGTGAGTAGTTTTGGCCAAATTAACTTGCAAATGTCAAATAGCTTGATGAAGTACTAAAAGGAGAAATCCACTATTGGATTGGCAAGTATAAACTTGACATGGTTGCTTGTGAGAGAAAGTTGCTTGTTAAGAGGAAATTTAACAATGCAAATTCTAAATTTTGGACTAAATCAAGAACCCCTTTGGAGGAATGGTAGTACGCTTAGTCTAAATAGTTCAATTCATTTTGAAAGAAAGGATTAGATAATATATTTTTATCATCCTTTGCTTCATCCAAATTGGAGTAATCATAGACATTATTTCTAGGATGCGGATCATAATTGGTGAAACAAATCCCAAGGCATTTTTAGTTGATAGAACTCTAAAGTTAAGTGATAGATTTATTTATTTAGGAAATTCGCCAAAGATCGATTTATACTTGCTTAGCATTTTCACAAAGGATAAACTCAATGTATTGCGTTAGTCCCTGTGGGAACGATATTTTATCTAAACTACAACATCCGTGTGCTTGCAAACCTGTCAAGTTCTTATCAACAATATTTAGACTCGGATAGTTCAACACTCGTGTGCCTGCGCTTGCGGGCTTGATGATCGAGAGTTATCCTGGAAATCACATATTATTGTTCAACGAAAGTAGGTTGTTTCTAGGATAATTCATTGAACAACAAAATGTAATTTCAAGGATGACAATCGATCATCATGCCCGCAAGCGCAAGTGCATGGATGTTGACCTATCTAGGTCTAAATATTTTTGATAAAAACTTGACAAGCCCACAAGCGCACATTTGTTGTAGTTTACATAAAATATCATTCCCATACGGACCAACTCAATCTATTGAATTTATCCTTTGCGAAAATGCTAAGCAAATATAAATTAATTTTTGGGGAATTTCCTAAATAAATAAATCTATCTTGAATTTAGAATTCTATCAGTAAAAATGCCATGGGATTTGTTTCACTAGTTATGACCCAAATCAGAAAAATAATGCCTATGATTACTCTAATTTGGATGAAGCAAAGGATGATAAACATATAATATCCAATCCTTGCTTTTGACATGAATTGAACTATTTAGACTAGGGTCATTTTGACGTGTTTTCTTACCCCAAAAATCCCATTTTACGCTTGGGTTTGGTGCTTTGATGACCGTTGCAGGTTTTGAGACCTTTTTGATCAAACACTAGCCCTTAAAAGTCAAGTCTATGACTCACCATGGACGTCCCCAGTCACCATGCCTGTGGAAGAAAGAGAAGAGTGAGAAAACTTCTAAACAGAGGCTCCATGGTGGTGACCATGGACCATCCATGGTGGTGGCCATGATCCCTTGAAACTACAGCAACTCTTCGTTTTTGCTTAGCTTGGTGGGTGAGAATACAGGTCGGCTGCTATTTGAAGAGTGCTCGGTTGCTTGAAGAAAAAAAAAAACCCAATCTATATCTTTAGAAATCTCTCAATAGTTTTGTAATTTTTTACCACGTTTGGCATAAAAAGAAGATTAGAAGAAGGATTACTTGCATTTGGAGCCTTGGAGATTGAAGAAATTGCCTTGAAACTCCATTGTTGCTAAGTTTTCTCTTCACTTTTCTTTAAACTTGGTAGATTAGTTTTGTTTGGTTGATTTTCTTTATTGAACAATTATGTTTGTTTTTAATCATCATGAGTGAATAGTTTCTCCAGTCTTGGAATTTGATAGCCAAGTTATGAACATGAATCTGTAATCTTTATCAATAATATGCTTATTCTTCTTTGGAATGTTTCAATATATCTTGTGTATGAATGTTGTGAGTAGCTTTGGCCAAATTAACTTGTAAATATCAAATAGTTGGATGAAGTACTAAAAGGAGAAACCCGCTACTGGAGCGGCAAGTATAGACTTCACATAGTTGCTTTTGAGAGAAAGCGGGTTGTTAAAAAGAAACCTGACAACACAAATCCTAAATTTTAGACTAAATCAAGAGCCCCTTTGAAAGAATGGTAGTATGCTTAGTCTAAATAGCTCAATTCATTTTAAAAGCAAGAATGATATTATATGTTTCTCATTCTTTGCTTCACCCAAATTAGAGTAATCATAGACATTATTTACCTTATTCTGTTCATAATTGGTGAAACAAAATCCAAGGCATTTTTAATTGATAGAATTCTAAAGTCAGTGATAGATTTATTTATTTAGGAAATTCCCCAAAAATTGATTTATATTTGCTTGGCATTTTCGCAAAGGATAAACTCAATAGATTGCTTTGTTCCTTGTAGGAATGATATTTTTTCTAAACTATAACACCTGTGCGCTTGCGGGCCTGTCAAGTCTTTGGCGCCGTTGCTGGTGACCAAAATTCTTCAAATATTGAGTTAGTTCTTCCAAAATTGACTAAGTATTTATTTTCTTTCTTTTTTTTTATTTGATTAACCTAGGTAGTGTTTATGGTGTTTTTGTAGGACTTGTGCCCTTTTATGCGAAGCCCCTTCCACTTCGAATTTAATCCCGAGATAGAAAGGGCCTTTCATTCGAGGGAGAAAAAGCTTCGGCTGGAGGAGCAAAGACCCAAAGCCCAACAAACATCTCCAAGTATGGAAGGAGTAGATTAACGAAGGATGCTTCAAGACTTCATTACACCTGGTGTCCATCACATCACATCCAATATTGCTAGGCCAACAGCAGAAGCCAATAATTTGGAGCTGAGACCAACTCTTATATCTATGGTGCAGCAATCTCAGTTTGGAGGCACCCCGATGGAGGATCCAAATCTATACCTCTCGAACTTTTTAGAGGTGTATGACACTTTAAAGCTCAACGGAGTTTCAAGCGATACCATCTGACTACGGTTATTTCTCTTCTCATTGAAGGAAAAGGTGCAGGCGTGGTTTCGCTCATTGCCTCCGAGCTCAATTGATATGGCTGCAAGCGCATGGTGGCATTGTAGCAATCAAGGTCGATCCCATAGAGACCAGGTTGATCTATTGGGTTATATCCCCTCAAGATATGCTAAGCGAAATTCTAATTCAAGTGGTTTTGATTAACAAGTGCAAATAAACTTTTCTAAATCAAATATGGGAAAAACGCCTAGGAATTTTTGTAGTTACGAAAGTGAATTAAATCAAAATGATAAACATGTGCCTTTCTCTAATCGGTTAATTTCGAGGAATTGCAATCTATATAGAAATTCAGTCTATTCTTTCAAAATCAACTAAATTTGCCTAAACTAAGCAAATGTCATTCTATCGAAATAATTTGTCTTAATCCAAGTTCAAAGTCTTCGATTACTTACTAGCCCTCCTAACATATAAATCTCTCTTTCGAGACAAAGTTATACTAAGTCTATTCAAGCAGTCCAACAACCAAATGTCGTCTTTCGAATGTTCACTTGATTGTTTCAATTGTGCAAGAAAATTTTGGCCAAAAATCAACTCACAACATATCAAACACTTGATAGAACGAAATCAAACCAATCATGAAAATAGCACAATTCTATAAATTAAAACATGATCTAACTATACTTTCATAAACTACTAAATCCCTAGACAAAAATAAAACTATTCAAACATGATTAAATTAAACATCTAAAATGATAAATCTAAAGAGAAGAGAAGAGAAGACAAAAGAGAAAAGAGATGCTCAGTCAAGATAGTGCTTGAACCGTCGTGCAAACCTGGGGTGGAATCCTTGCAAATCTTCCCTTCAACTCTATCTCTCTCTCTCTCTAATCTACAATCCTAATCTACTTGAAAAGAGGAAAAGAATGGGATGGGATGGATGGGATGATTGAGGTCTGTTTCTTACTACTTGAGGGATGGGTATTTATAGAAAAGCTCGAATGTGCTCAGCCACACGATGAGGGAAAACGAAGAGGCCAGCTGTTACATGCCTGCCACAGACCGTGGCATCCACCACAAGCTGACTGTGGTCTGGGCTTATTCATCATTCTTTTGTTCTTCTTCTCTTCCACGGACGTGGAAACTTAAGGGCATCTGTGGTGAGTCAAAATACACCTATATAGGGTTAAATGCTGGGCAAAAAGGCTTCAACTCCTGCAAAGCACATCAAACAACCATACCCAAGCATAAATTGAGAATAGAAGTAGAAATGATATTGTAAAGCACAATATTCTCCTAAAAATGACACAAAATAGCCCTAAAATGATGGATACGTTAATCACTTATCAAACTGCCCCATGCTTAAATTGTTGCTTGTCCCCAAGCAAACACTAAAGAAAACCGACAATGGAAGATTCAGCTAAGACTTAGCACATGACAACCTCCTTAAAGTAGGTAAGTTATAGCATATCACAAGCAAGAATGCCAATGAAAGGCAACCCCAAATAGTGAGTGAAACATTTCAAAATCAGGAGAAGGAGAAGTTTTTTTTTTTAAAAAGTATGAGATCAAAAGGTCAACATCAAACTCGATCACCCTAAACAACCACAAAGCATATCATGCAAGCACATGGAATTGATTAGAGCCAAATGGACCAGTAGAACCTCACTTTGGGGAAATGTGGATCACTCCTGTTCATGTGTTTAAAATATAGCATAGGTTCACTCAAGACTCACTCCAAAGATGCAATCTACCATATGCTCAACAAAGCTCTTAAATTCTCCACCACCAAAAATGCAATGTACACAAGACAATCAAGAGGACTTTATTCGGGGTTGTAATGTAGGCTGAAAAGGTTATGGGAAAGGAGGTGGACAAATGAACTTGGGCAATATGGAGCTACTTAGTCAAGTGACTAGAGAGCAACTAACCAAACACCAAGAAACCTATAAGTTTATCATCAGTCCAAACCCAACATAATAAACATATCCCACGAATCAAGTAGGAAATGAGTTGATAAAGAAAGAAATACAAGCTTTTTACATATCTAGTGCCAATCAACAAGTTTTGTTTTTTTGGTTTTTTTTGTAGCTTCTTTGTTTTTTTGCTTTGCTTTTTTTTTCGGGCAAGATGACTTCATCTTCCTTTTTTTTTCTTTTTCTACATAACTTTTTTTGTTTTTTTGTTTTGGTTTTTTTTTTTAGAAATGAAATAAAAATTGCAATTATTGAAAGGAATAGGATCACTAACTATTAACTCATAACCTAATATATAAACACACAACCCAAACAAGAGGGAACAAAAGCACATGCTGAATATCATCAATCCCTCACAATCCAACATACCAAAGCCACTTTAAACTTAATTACTCCCAAAACCACCCACTATATAGATGAAGTGATACTGCATAGAGTTGGCTTAAAGGTATGAATATGTGTTTGGCCAAGGGTTAATATGAAGATATCACAACAAAGACGGGTATAAGCTCAAAGGGGCTAGCAAAGGGAATAAAGATGTAACACAAGAGTAAACTATTTGGCTATGTGGCTAAAAAGACCAAAGAAAGAAATGTCTCTATCATATCATCAACTATGCACATGCTAATGTGGTTTTTAACAAGAATCTAGGCAAGTTCTAGAGATGCAACACGGATGAGTCAAACACATGAAAGAAACATGAGACTAAATAAAATTAGTCCAAACATGAAACAAGGGTGGACTATGCACATAATGAATCCATGTACAAACATTAGTGCTAAAGACTCTGAGGGATAACAAGGTTTTCAATCAAGACAAGGGTCAAAACAACAAATATTTACAAAACCTTCACAAAGTTTAGCACCAAAAGGGATTACACATCAAAAGTTACTCAAGCTCATGAAAGCTATTTTGCCTAGCAAAAACATCATTGGAGGTTATCTCAAACCAATCCTCACCATCTCTATAAGCAAATCTAAAAATCAACTAAATGCAACATGCTAACAAAAAGAAACCTAAGACTGTATGCTCTAACATGAATGCAAACTAATAACTAAAATAGAAAACATAGAAACTACTGTTCCCCCATGCTTAGATAAAGCATTATTATTCAAATTCGGGAAACTTAGATAAGGGGAAAAAAATAAAACAATCTCACCAGGTTAGGTGCAGAGCGCACTTAAGCTATGCGGCCTTGTAAATGGGGTAAATGGAGCATCAGTCACTCCATCACGTTGTCAAGACTCAGTGCATGAAATTAGACACTGTCAACGCACACAGCAGCTTATCAAACTCCTGGGACCACAATTCAAAAAATAAAAGGTAAGAGGCAATTATCAAAATCACACCAAAGATATCAAATATCCTATTAACCTTAGCAAAGACCATAGAAAAATCATAAGAAGGATTAAAGAATGTAGTCCGCATGACTTTCCTAGGTAAGTGTCCTAGGCATACACAATAAGGATCAATAGAGGGATCATACCCTCTCAAGCGACCTAGGAACACATAATCATTAACATTCCCACCAAGCATATTAAACTCGCTATCCTCATGACCCAAGTCAACTTTAGAACAAATCTTAGGATTATCAATGGGCGCATCTAAAGAATACTCGGGGGAAACAGAGGGTTGTTAACACATAGAGGAAACATAGGAATGATCAAGGGGATTAGGGAGAATAATATCTTGAAAACCAAGGCTAGGAGACTCCTCATCCACAAGCACATCAAATGACCCCTCCAAAGGAGTGTTAACTAGATCATGCACCCTATCAAAAGTATCTTCGGACTTAAAACATGCATTAGAAACATAAAACCTAGCATCAAACCCAAAAGGCTCACCCACCTCGAGCCCTGTGCACTGAGCTAAAGAAAAGGATGAATCAGGTAAGGTCAGGACAACATCAGTATTGTCCCAGGGTGATACAAAGTCAAATTGCACATATCAGAAAAACCCAATCTTCGACGCTAGTCCCCGGCTACGGCGCCAAAAACTTGATACGTCCGCAAGCGCAAGGTGGAATTGTAACAATCAAGGTAGATCCCAATGAGACTAGGTTGCTCTATTGGGCTATATCCCCTCAAGATATGCTAAGTGAATCCAAATTCAAATGGTTTCAAATTAACAATTTCTAATACACTAATTCTAAATCAATTAAGGAAAAATGCCTAGGAATTTATATAGTTATGAAAGGGAATTGAATAAAAATGATAAACATGTGCCTTTCTCTAATTGGTTAATTTCAAGGAATTGCAATGTATACAAAAATTCAGACTATTCTTTCGAAATCAACTAAATTTGAGTAAACTAAGCAAACGTCATTCTTTCAAACTAATTTGACTTAATCCAAGTTTAATATTTTTGATTACTTAATTTGAGTCCTCCTAACTTAACAATCTCTCTTTCAAGATGATGCAATGATAGGTTTTAATAAGCAGTCTAACAATCATGTTGTCTTTTGAATGCTCACTCGATTGTTCCAAGTGTGCAAGTAAATTTTGACCAAAAATCAATTCACAACATATCAAACACTTGATAGAACAAAATCAAACCAATCATGAAAATAAGCACAATTGAATAAACTAAAACATGATCCAACTACACTTTCATATACTACTAAATCCCTAACCAAAAATTAAACTACTCACGCATGATTAAATTAAACGTCTAACTACTCTAAAATGATAAATCTAAAGAGGAAAAAGAAGAGAAGAGAGAAGAAAAAAGCAATGCTCAACCAATATCGCGCTTGAACAGTTGTGCAAACCTGGGGTGGAATCCTTGCAAATCTTCCCTTCAACTCTATGTCTCTCTCTCTCTAATCTAAAATCCTAATCTACTTAAAAAAAGGAAAAGAATGGGATGCGATGATTGAGGTCTGTTTCCTACTGCTTGAAGGACGGGTATTTATAGAAAAGCTTGGACGTTCTCAGCCACACGATGAGGGAAAATGAAGAGGCCAGCTGTTACAGGCCTGCCATGGATCGTGGCATCCACCACGGGCTAACCGTGGTCTAGGCTAGTTTGTCATTCTTCTGTTCTTCTTCCCTTCCATGGGGCATGGCAACTTAAGGGCATCTGTGGTGAGCCAAAATACACCTATATAGGGTCAAATGCTAGGCAACAAGGCTTCAAATCCTGCAAAACACATCAAACAACCATACCCAAGCATAAATCAAAAATATCATTTTAAATGATAACGTAAAGCACAATATTCTCCTAAAAACGACACAAAATAACCCTAAAATGATGTATATATTAAACACTTATTATCAATCACTACAGGGGATGAGCTCACCAAGGCTTTCCTTGGAAAGTTCTTTCCACCTAGCAAGACGGCAAGTCTAAGAAATCAAATCACCACATTTTGCTCAATGGGAATATGAGTCACTCTATAAATCGTAGCAGAGGTTTAAAACTTGCTACAGCTATGCCTACATCACGGACCCCAGTGATGGATTATTGTGCAATCCTTCTACAATGGGGTTACTCACATGGTGAGGTCTATAGTCAAATTTAGGAGATGACACTCAATAACTACCAATGGTCCATAGAGAGAGGCCAACCCAAGAAGGTTGGAGGTAAGTTAGAGCTTGATGCTATTAGTTTGCTAAAATGTTATGTCTCAAAGGTTGGAATGATTGAATGTTACTGCTGTTATTTCAAATGTCCTTTCCCCATCATGTGAAATATGTGGTTATGTTGACCATATGATTGTGAATTGCCAAATAAGGAGTCCGTTTGCCCAAGACTCTAGTGACCATGTTAACTATGTCAACAATTTCAATCATAGATTGATCAATGACCCGTTTTCCAATACATACAATCCCGGGTTGGAGAAATCATCCCAATTTCTCCTATACGTCTAGCGTGTCCTTTATGCCTCAATTGAATGCTAGACCACCCCCTGGGTTTCAAAGACCGCCCTATCCCCAACAAGTACCTCAGAAGTCTAATTTAGAGACAATGATGGAGAGTATGCTTTTAGCACAACAAAAGCAGGATGAGTATATTAAGCAATTAGCCTCTAAGCTTGATGTGCTTAATACTCATAACAAGATATTGGAAGCTCTAATTGCCCAACAACCTGCCTCTACATCTACACCCCCAGGTAGACTTCCTAGTAAGTTTGAGCCTAATTTTCATGTACAGTGTAACTGTGTTATTTTGGGTGGAGGATTAGAGGCCTCTAAGGGTGCAGAGGTGCACGAAACTATGAGTGAGGAACAAAGTGATAAGTTTGAGACTATAACTTTTGGAGATGGGAGCAGTTTAGAGGCTCCTAAAGAGTTTCCCCCTAAGCTTAAAGATCTAGGTAGCTTTTCTATTCCCTGTATAGTTAGAAATGTGAGCATTGCTAGGGCATTACGTGATCTTGGTTCAAGTGTTCGTTTGATGTATTATTCTATTTTCCAAAAGCTTGACGTAGGCCAATTGCAACCTACACCTTTTTCACTCCAATTGGCGGATGGTTTCGTCAAGTGCCCTTTGGGTATTTTGGGGGATGTTCCTATAAAAGTAGGTGATTTTTGTGTGCTTGATGACTATCGTCGTAGATATGGCCAAGGACGTGTATGCCTGGATTATTCTAGGGAGACCCTTCTTGGCCACTTTCAGTTGTAAGGTAGATGTGAAAAGTGGGCAGTTAACATTTGATGCGGGGAAGTGTCATCTTGAGTTTATTTTGTTTAAAGACCGAGATTTTTCTTCCTCTTCATTTGCTTATGAAGAAGAGATGGATTTCCATGAGCAAGAATCATATGATGATTTGTGTTGTGGTGACCGTCTTGTGTTTGATTGTGTTAATACTAAAGGCCCCGACCTTGACTATGCTAAGGTGGAATTTGATGCACTTCCCCCACCTAGCGTAACCAAGGACGAGCCTTATGCTACTGATAAGGGTTCTATGAGCGATTATTGCAGATTTACTCAAGTGTTGCTGTCTTTGCCTCCTACGGAGGATGTTGAGTATGATTTTGACATAGGAGTTGCATTTGGTAGTGGCCCGTCTGATGGAGTGCACGACAAGTTCATTTTGTATATGGATCAAGTTATTTGGACCTACTTGATGATGAAGAAGGATCTCCATCCCACACTCCTAAGATGGCACCTTCTAATGTAAGGGTTCAACTTCGTGGTCCATGATAAAAGAAGTCGGGAGATGTGTGGGAGCCAATTGAGAAGCCGTCTACTCACACCCTTTCTGATCCTGAACCAGTATAAAAGTGAAGGTTGAGCTCTCGACCTTAAAAGAGCACTTCTTGGGAGGCAATCTAAGTTTTCTCTTTAATAGTTTTTCTTTGATTGTATATAGTGCATTTCTTATTTTTCAGAAAAAGATGCAAAAAATAAAGAAAGAGGAACAGTAGGAAAAAAAACACAAACAAAAAAAATCAATACAATGAGCAAAAACAAATAGGAAAAAGAAGAAACATTGAAAAAAGTAATAAGAGAGTTGTAGAAGCTCTAAATAGAAGCTACTGCAGACCCCTAGTGGTGTCTAACTTCGTCAGTCGAGCCTCTATCCAGAAATCAAAATTTTTGATGAAATAGAGCCGATCAGGGAGGGACCGTGGTGGTCCCCATGGTCCGCGGTGGGTCTGCTCGTCCGTGGTGGAGGGTTTTTCATGCCCTTTGACCCGACAATTCACTCATTCATCTTCAACCTTGCATCTTTCTCTCTGTAAACTATCCCCTATTCTCTCTACAAACTTCATCAACACGCACATTCCCACCTTTAAGTTTTCACCATTTTCCATCAAATTTCTTCCATATTTTCCTAATTTCTTGACCTACCTTTCAAATCTTCTTCAAATTTCCGTTTTCTGCTCTTCTTTCTCTCTCATTCATCTCTCCCCATAGCCATTTTCTCCAACATTCTTCAAACACTTTCATTACATCTCCTAATCTTCCAAATCTTCATCTTTTCTTCCATAATTCTTCCCCAGTATCTTTTATTTGCACAAAATTTTCATTTTAGTACCCTTCTCATCCATTTTCTTGATAGTTGGGATTTTTAAGCACCCAAACCCAAACCCATCCACATTCCACCCATGGCACCTAAGAAGAGAACGAGCACTACTCCAGGAGCGGAGATGTCGACTCAACCTCTCCAATGAGTTTCTCGAACCTCAACTAATGCATGAAACCGAGATAATCCACCTAGCCCACTTGGTTTAACTATTCCTAAACATCTTGCCAGATATAATGCTTTGAGTAGTAAACTTATTGTAGCTACTTGATATTTTGATGAGGATTTGTTAACTAAATTGCGTTTGGTAGATGATATTTCTTGGTTGTTTGCTCGCGGGGGTGTGGGTCAATTTATTGAGACTCGGGACAATATGTATCATGAACTTACTTTAGAATTCTTAAGTACATTACATACTGGAGTTTCAAGTGTTCGTTGATGTTAAAAGGGTTATATCTCATTTTATTTGAATAGGGTGTTCTACGAGCTAAATTTGGGTGCTGTTAATAGCATATTCGATTTTCCACCTAGCTTGGATTTAGACCGATGATATATGTGTAGGGAGTTTAATCCTAATGCCTTTTGGTGCACCTTAACCAATAATTACCAATATGATGCAAGTCACTCTAAGGGCACTATTATTTGAAACCCCCTAGTGGAGTAGCCTAACATATCCTTGCTTGTGGTTCGTTTGCTTGGGAAGGCAGTTTGAATGTTCGTCGTCTATTTGAGCTATAATTCTTGCATAGCATCCTAGAAGGGACACGAATTGATCCTAATTCATTTTTCCCAATCAATTGTTGAGTGCAGTTACTAGTTCTGCTAAGAGGGTATATCTCAACTCCATCCTCGTTCTTCTCCTCCTCGACCTCCTGTTTAGTGTGTTTTCCCCCTTCCCAATGACTATCTGTGCTTGCATTGAGGACAATGCTTTGTTCAAGCATGGGGGAGTTGTTGCTTATTTGTGGATATATGTACGATATGGTTGTGTGATTAGTTTGCATATTAGATCATGCGTGTAGGTTTAATTAGAGCATTCTTAGTAGAGCATATAGTTTTTTTTATTTAGGTTTCTTTGCTTATTTTTAGTTTTATATTGACATTTTTAATTGTAAGTTGCAGTTTAGGTTTGGCATGCACATATCCAAGAAAAAACTTAAAAATTTGAAAATTTGAAAAAAAAAATCCTCCAATGATGAGTCTTTAGACTAAGTAGTTTCCTTTGGCTTAATTTGACCTTTTAGCTACGCCCAATCATGTATACAATGTTTGATACCGAGTTTTTGAAATGTGCTTCTTGTTTTGACTTTCAAGTTGAATTTGAATTGATTGCTTAAATGACACTTTGCCTAAATATTTGGCATGTGAGATTCGATGAGCTAGTTAAACCTTGGTAGTTGTCTTGTGAGATTTTGAGCTTGATTGGACTCATTTCTCAATTTTAGCCATATATTCCTTTTCATGTGTGACACTTCCTAGATTTCAAATCTCTAGAACTTGCTTTGACTATTGTGCAAGATCACATTTAGGATGCGCATTTAGGTAATATGATTGAGGCATTCCTTGGAACTTATGGGCTACATTGACCAAAAAGCCACCCTTGTTATGTATTATTTATCTCCAGCTACTCCTTTTGAGCTTTGACAATGTTTACTGATGTAAACCTCTAATTTAGCCCTTGGCCAAATACTCATTTACCTTGTTTAGCCAAGACTATAATTTGGGGTGGTTTGAGGGTGATGTTATGAGAAGTTCCTTGTTTGGAACTGTTTGGGTTGGTTATTGTTAGTTGGATTAAGATTTGTTGCAAGGTATTTAAAGTTCTATGCCATGATCATTCTTTTAGATATGAAAAATTAAAAACAAGAAAAAGAAAGAAAAAAGAGAACGAGAAACAAAAAAAAAAGAAAACAAAAAAGAGGAAAAAAACTAGGTGAAATAAAAATGTTTCGACATAGATTTTATTTGGAATTCCTTAACACTTTGTTCACTTGAGATTGATTAGAGGGGATTGGTTATATCTTTTATATGTCTTTGATTGAGTAGCTCACTTTGTGTATTTGAGAAGCGATGGTCTTTGCCTTTAGTCTTTGGTTTCTAGCTCCATAAATCCCAGAACAATTGTTCCCTTCCAAACCTTTACCATAAAGTCCCGCTATAGCCTTATTGAAGTCCTCATGATTGCTTTGTGTGTTTTGCATTTTAGTGATGATGAATTTGAGAGTCTTGTTAGGTATATGGTAGGTTTGATTCTTTGGAATGAGATTTGAGAGAACCGTCATATATTTTGAAACACATGAGTGTTGAGTGCTTCGTTACGCAAGTGTGGTTCCACCGGTTCTTTTTGCTCAAATCAATTTATGTGACAATTTGAGTGTTCAGTTGAATTGAGCAATTGATTTAATGTTTGATGAGATAGTATCTAATTGTATTTTCAAAGCCTTCATTGTGTTATCTGTTTTGCAAAGCTTTCAATCACTATTGAACTAACTTCTGGAGTCAGTTTGGCTATTGATGCTGCTACTTATGTTTACCTGAGGAGGTTCTTCATCATAGTTGTGGTTTCGTTAGTTGCTTGGGGACAAGCAACTATTTAACAAACAATTTAGGCCATACTCCTCAAGAAAGAATTTAAACAATGCAATCAATAGGAATTGTCAAGTAGCAAGAGCAAGTATTGGCATAAGATTGAGTGAATTTAGATAATTCTATACAGGAAGATGATAGGGTCGTAAGCGCATGGTGGCATTGTACCAAATCAAAGTAATCTCCCACAAGGATTAGGTTGATCTATCGGGTTATATTGCCTTATGATGCGTTAAGTGAATCCAAAATTTATGAATGAAATTGGTCTATGCTACTTGTCTAATCTAATAGATAGTAAATCAAGTAATTTAATCAAATCAAGCAATTTTCCAACTCAAGAATTAATCAAGCGCCTTTTCATTAGATGCATAATTCCAAAACCAATAATCGATTTATCAAACCCCTCTTTTAAGGTGGAATGAAAATCTTAAATCTAATCAACTACCATTTCTCAACGATTTTTGATTAATCTAAGATCATTAAGAACGCGATTATCAAATTTGGGGGTTTCTTAAATGGTGTACCTTTCTCAAGATCTCACACACGTAAGTCGAATCTTAGTTTTCCAATATCTAGTTTTAACTTTAAGTTCTTCACCAAATGTCTAAAAGAAGCAAGAAATTGATAAGTTTCCTACTAGCAAATCAACGTCTAAGATTAAATAGAATAGACCTAACAAATCGAAAGCACTTTTAGATCAAAACAAGAATTGATTCATTCACAAGAATTCAACTCAATTCCATGATCAACAACCCAAAACTTAACATAAAAATCAATAATAATCTGCAAGCAGAAAATATAAAGAGAAAAGAGCATATAAGAGAAGAGAAGAGTAATGCTCAACTACATAACATCCTTGAATCCGTTGATTGCAAACCCGACATGGAATCCTTGCAAATCTTCACTTCCATTCACTTTCTCTTCCTCTAGTCTAAATTCTAATCTAAGTTGAATGAAATGAAGTAGCGAAATAGAATGATGGGCATCGAAATGAGGTTGAAAACATCCTTTTCATAACGAAACCGCCTGGAAGTCGAACAACCACGAGAAATAATGGAAGTCGAGCAGCCACGAGAAACACAAATAGGCTCGAGGAAAAGAGGCCACCATGGACCGCGGGCACCACGACGGACCATCCTAGTGGCCACTGTTTCGACATTCTTCTGTTCTTTTTTCCTTCCATTGCATAGTGACTTGGGGGTGTTCGTGGGAGGTCAAGCTACACTCATATATGGTCAAATTTGGGGTAAACCTGTAAAACACAGAAAATAACCATACCCGAGCGTAAAATAGAAAAAGACGTGCATAATATAGCATAAAACACATAATTCTCCCTAAAAATGATACAAATTTTAAGGACTTATCAAACTCCCCCATGCTAAAGCCGTTGCTTGTCCTCAACTAAACACTAGAAAAAACCAACAAGGGGAGATGCATCTAGGACTCAAAACATAACAACCTCCTTAAAGTAGGCCAATCATAGCATATCACAAACAACAATATCAATCATTGACAACCGCAAATGGTGCATAAGACATTTCAAAATTAGTGTGAGAAGAAGGTTTTTGAAAAAGTATAAAATCACAAGCTTGATATCAAACTTGAACAGGCCTAAAGAATAAGAAAGCATATCATGTAAGCACATGGAACTAATTAGAGCCAAATGGAATGGTAGAGCCTCACTTTTAGGAAATGTGAATCACTCCCACTCATGTGCTTAAAAATATAGCATAGGTTCACTCAAGACTTATTCCAAATATGCAATCTACCATATGCTTGTCAAGACTCTCAAATTCTCCATCACTAAAATACAATGTGCACATGACAATCAAGAGGACTTTATTTGGGTTGTAACGTGGGCTAAAGGGGTTAAGTGAAAGGAGAGGACAAATGAATTTAGGGAATGTGGAGCTATTAGCCAAGCGACTAGAGAACAGCCAACAAGACACCAAGAAACCATGGAGTTTTCCAATTCTCCAAACGCTAATAATACAATGAACATATCCCAACGAATGAAATAGGACATGAGTTGACCAATAAGGAACTCAAGCTATTTACATATCCAATGTCAATCACTTACTTTTTTTCTTTTCTTTTCTCCTTTTATTTGTACTTTTTTTACCTATATTTTTGTCTTTTTTTTCTCTTTCTTTGGTTTTCGAAAATGAAATAAGAATTTCAATTATTGAAAGGCATAGGATCAATATTTGTCAACTCATAGTCTAATATTGACACACAGCCTAAATAAGTGGGAAACACAACTAAATGCTCAATAACATCAACCCCTCAACAATCCAACATACCAAAACCACCTTAAACTCAATTATCCCAAAAAACACCAACTACATAAATGGAGTAATGCCCCATAGACTTGGCTTAACAGTTAGAAACATGCATTTGGCCAAGGGCTAATATGAAGGGATCACAACAAACACGGAAAGAAGCTCAAATGGCTTAGCAAAGGGGGAAAAACATGTAATGCAAGGGTACGCTATTTGGCTATGTGGCTAAAATGTTCAACAACAAAGAATGCCTCTATCATATCATCAACTATGCACATGTTAATGTGGTTTTGAACAAGTGTCTAGGCAAGTTCTAGAGATACAAAATTAAAGAGTCACACATACTTGAAAGAACATGAGACTAAATTTAATGATTAGTCCAAATAAGGCTCTAAGTTTCACGAATGTCTGCCAAAGTCTTATTAAGTTCATAAAATGACTCGCATGTATCAATGTTACTGCTAAGGACTCCAAGAAATAACAAAGTTCTCAATCAAGACAAGGGTCAAAAAAATAAATCTTTAGAAAACGTTCAAAAATTTTAGCACCAAAAGGGATGACACATCAAAAGTTACTCAAGCTCATGAAAGCTATTTTACCTAACAAAAAAACCGTTAGAGATTATCTGAAACCAATCCTTGCCATCTCTACATGCAATCCTATATAAACGTAAATGCAACTAAATGCAACACACTAGTGCAAACAAAAACAAACCTAAAACTATATGCTATATTAAGTATGAAAACTAATAACCAAAATGAAAAACATGAAACTATCCTTCCCCCATGCTTAGATAAAGCATTATTATTCAAAGGAAAGAAAGTAAGAGAAGGGAAAGGAAAACAAAAGAGAACAACCGCACTAGGTTAGGTGCTTGGTACACCTAAGCTAAGGCCTCTACGTAAATGAGTCAAATGGAGCATTAACCACTCCATCACAACTTCAAGATTTGATTTAACAAATTAGATGCCGTCAAAATACATAAGAGCTTATCAAACCCCTGGGACAACAATTTGGAAAACACAAGGTAAGATGCAATATCCAAAATTACACCAAAAAGTATAAGTATCCTTCTAACTTTATCAATGGCCTTAGAAAAATCATAGGAATGATTAAAGAATGCAGTTGACATGATTTTCCTAGTCAAGTCTCCTAAGCATATACAATAAAGATCAATGGAGGGATCATACCCTCTAAAGTAACCTAGGGACAGATAGTGATCAACATTCCCACCAAGCACATTAAACTCATTATCCTCATAGCCCAAATCAACATTAGGATCATAAATCATAGGATTACTAATGGTTGCATCAATGTAGTACTCAGGGGAAGGAGAGGGTAATGAAAAAATAGGTGAAACATAGGAATGATCAAGATGATTAGGGAGAATAATATCATCAAAACTAAGGCTAGGAGACCCCTGATGCATAAACACATCACATGACCTCTCCAAAGGAGTCTTTTCTAGATCATTCCCCTCATGTAAAATATCTTCTGACTTAAAACATGCATCAACAATAGCAAACCTAGCAACTACCCCAAAAGGCTCACCCATCTTGAGCCCCATGCACTGAGCTAAAAGAAAGGATAAGTCATTTAAGGTCAGGACAACATCAATATTATCCCTGGATGATGCAAAGTCAGGTTGCGCATAGCATGCGTAATAAGGACATGAATTAGCTTCATGATCAGAAGAATTACATAAGTAACACCATAAAGGGGCATAATAAGATTTAGCATAAAATACACAAGGATCAAAGCATGAATATCTAGAAATACGACTGGCCTTCTCAAATTCAAATGAATACCAAGCAATCCACTAAAGCAAATACCGTGCTTCATCAACACTTTTAGCAAGAAAACGCCAATACTTTAAAAGAGCTCATGTTTCACTATTCGCACCCTCTTCAACAATGTGCAAAGTTTCCTTTATATCCACACAATAGCCACATTGAGCAAGAAAAACATTTAGTCGCTTAAAATACCTCCAAAATAATTCATGCTCGAAGTGGGAAAAACAGAAAATGGCCATGGTTTTTTTTCTCAAATTTTTTAATTTTTTTATTTCAATTTTTTATTTCTGGGTTTTTTTTCCAAAGAAAAACAAAAATGCTTGCTCAAACCTATTGAGAACAACCCAATATTTAACACTTATCTCTGACAATGGCACTAAAAACCTGATAAGGCTGCAAGGGCACGATGGTATTGTAACAAATCAAGGTTGTCTTCCACAAGGACTAGGTTGATCTATCGGGTTATATTCCCTCAAGATACGCTAAGTGAGTCCAAAATTTATGAATGAAATTGATCTATGCTACTTGTCTAATCTAGTAGATAGTCAATAAAGGAATTTAATCAAATCAAGCAATTTTCCAACTCAAAAATCAATCAAGCGCCTTTTCATTAGATGGGTAATTCTAAAACCGAAAATTGATCTATTAAACCCTCTTTCAAGGTGGAATGAAATTCTTAAATCTAATTAACTACCATTTCTCAAGGGTTTTTTTTAATCAATCTAAGATCATTAAGAATGCGATTATCAAATTTAGGAATTTCTTAAACGGGAGCCTTTCTCAAGATCCCACACACGTAAGTCAAATCTTAGTTTTCCAATACTAGTTTCACCTTTCAGTTCTTCACTAAATGTTTAAAACAAGTAAGAAATTGGTCAAGTTTCCTACTAGCAAATGAACGTCTAAAATTCAATAAAATAGACCCAACAAATCCAAAGCACTTTTAGATCAAAACAAGAATTGATTCATTCACAAGAATTGAACTCAATTCTAAGATTAACAATCCAAAACTTAACATAAAAATCAATAATAATTTGAAAGTATAAAAATCTAAAGAGAAAATAGAAGAGAAGAGAACATAAGAGAAATGCTCAGCCAAATAACACGCTTGAATCCATCGATTGTAAACCCGACATGGAATCCTTGTAAATCTTCACTTTAATTCACTTTCTCTTCCTTTAGTTTAAATTCTAATCTATGTTGAATGAAATGAACTATGGAGATGGAATGATGGGTGTCGAAATGAGGTTAAAAACATCCTTTTTATAGCAAAAACTCATGGAAATCGAACAACCACTAGAAATAATGGAATTAAAACCGCTGAAAGTCGAACAACAGCGAGAAAACAAACTAGCTCGGGGAAAAGAGGCCACCACGGACCATCCGTGGTGGCTGTTGTTTCGACATTCCTCTGTTCTTTCTTCCTTCCACGGGCATAGTGATTTGGGGGTGTCCATTAGGGGCAGCGCTCACTCATTTATAGTCAAATTTGGGGTAAAATGGTCAAAAAAACTGCAAAACACAGAAAAGAACCATACCCAAGCGTAGGATAGAAAAATGAGTGCATAATATAACATAAAACACATAATTCTCCCTAA
>JACYFF010031957.1:55031748-55086331 GCA_017589665.1 Selenicereus undatus
AGAAAAATGAGTGCATAATATAACATAAAACACATAATTCTCCCTAAAAAATGGTACAAAATTAGACCCGGCAAAAATTGACTCAACCCGAAAACCCGACCCGAACCCGCCCAAAAGTTTTGGGTTTTGAACACAATTTTCTCGACCTGAACCCAAAATAAACCGAACCAGAAAAACCCATAAAATTTTGGGTCAAACCCGACCCAAACTTGAACCCGCCCGGTTGGCCCGAATGTTATATACATACTTTTTATTTTCTTTAATTTTTCCTCCTAACAATAATAGTTTTTCATTGTAAGTTTATAACGAATCGTTTAGAAAGATGTTATGCAATTACCACATCCCTTCGCAAATTAGACATGGTTTCCGTTTTTCCCCATAAAACAACGTTATATACAACTTATAAATGGTACAATTTTTGAAAATGGCCATGAAACAACTCTAATATTAAGAAAAATAATTTGGAATTAGATCAGTATTGAAAATGTGCGAGTCATACCATTATATCATTCGTAAAATGAATACGTCTCATCGCATTTTAACTAAGATTATTCTATAATAATCTAAAATTTTGATTTTATAATTAATAGATAATTATAATATCTTGCGCGTATATAACATTCTTTCGTTTGGATTCCTTCTAATTGGTCTCAAATCTAACGCAATGTTGGGCAATGGACCAACTTATATTCGTGTTAGGATCGATGTACTAGTAAAACATGCCTGATTAGGTAATGCTAGGTTAATTAACGAAACATCAAATTATTAAACGGCCTATTAACAGGTCGAACCGCTCTGAATCGTTAACATGCTTTAGATGGGCCGACCCATGAATAACCCGACCAATTATTAATATTTCAATATACAGGTCAACCCATCCAAATGTGTATCATTGTCCACCTGCACATGAATTTCATATATCATGTTGAAAGTTTGGATATTTTTTATATTCTTTGAAAAAATTACAATTACAATGCCTGTTCATTAAATGCAGACAATTTTAAGTAATACATATGCCGAATTTTTTATTTTGACAAAAAAGAAATAACTCATTAAAAAGGTGCTTTAAACCCGTTGGGTTCATCCGAAACCCGTAAAATTGAAATACACTCGCCTGTATTTTAGCCGAACCCGAAATACACCCGACCCGTATTTTACCCAAACCCGTATACACCTGACCCGTATTTGACCTGCCCTCCTGAATTGACAGGTCTATACAAAATGACCTCAAAATAGAGTACACTTTAAGGACTTATCCGAAGAATTTTGACGAGTTGATTCCCAAATATATGCCACAAAAGGCATCCCAACCTATATCGATTTAGAAGCCAAGGAACTAAAAAAAACAACTCATTTAGCTGGTGTTTGAGGGAAAGTTATAGAGACTTGAGTGAGTGGCAAGTTAAATAGCACTATTTATGAAATATTAAAGGGTGAAACGTTTAATGCTTACTGCAATGACAAAAACATCTCCTATTATATTTGGAGAGAATTCAAACAGATGCGATTACGATAACCAATGATTGAGGATTCATAAAAGCATAGTGGGATTGCAAGTCAACATAGATAACAAAGCAAGAATTGCATTTAAATGCAATGAAACAAGGATTAATTCCTTTGGTAGTAAACTTCCAACGACATTATGAGCAATTTGTTGGAGCAATTATGAGTTTGTAATTACCAAGAGCCCTCATAGCTTTGAAATAATTGTTAAGATTTGTAATGAAGCATGTGTGATTTCAAGGATGACAGGCAATGGCCCGTGAGCACATCTCTAGCTTAACCAATACCTAGATAAGATTATAGTTGTCTTTGAATTGGGTTGCAAAGGTTACAAACATTAAGGGAGATAAGGGGCGCATAAAATGAAGCAACTCAATGTTGTCATTGGCAAATATTTTACAAAACAAACCAAGTGGAGTACACACAGTGCATCTGATCAAGATCAATTGAAGAATTAAGAAATGGAGTTGGAAATGCAATAGATAAAGAAGAACTTTGCCTTCGAACTTGGAATCTCTCTCTTTCTCTCTCTCTCTCTCTCTCTCTCTCTCTCTCTCTCTCTCTCCTCAAGGCAAGCATTCAACCTTTAGATTATGGTGCCATAACATGAATACAACTACTGTTCTTCCAATAGGGCTATTCCCTTTTTGAAAACTTAGTAATATGACAATTTTAATGTCGTGATCTAGATGGTGAAAGGAACCATCAATGAGGTATTACAAAAGTAGATAAGGGATATCAATGGTGGATTAATATGATTGGCATGAATTTATAAATTATTATGTGTTATTGTATATAGTATGAGCTTAATTAGCAACAACCATGGTTGAAGGAATCACTTGGTTCAAAGAAGAGATGAACGATTGTGCCCTAATGGTTTGTATAAATGGGATTCAATAACAGTTAGCTAAGTATAATCAGAAGCTTGTCTATGTTGATGCGAAAATACATGTGCATGATATTATATAAATGTGATCCTTTAAAATAAAGATATCTAACATTTATCTTATTGTAATGACGACACATACCACAATTAGCTCTACAGTATAATGACCAAGGCTAAACAAAATATGGCCCTTTTTCATCTGCCTTTCTTTTTCTTTTTCTTCTTTTTGTGCCCACTTAGAACATGATGTATCGTCCTATAAAGTCAACTGGCCATAAACCGTTTAAGTTCTTGTAATAATGTTATGTAGAAGTATTAAGCTTTTGCCTAATATAGGTTGTAATAAATAATATCATAGACTCCTACCTTACCATCTGCTGTCATTCGAATTGTGTTGGTACCCTTCGAATGTTACTCAGCTATACAAATATTCCTATTCAGCACCACTTTATCCATTTAAACTTAACGTTATGACACGCGTAGCATCATCCTCGGACATTTTTATCATATAATCCTTCCCTTTGATTTAATGCCTCTAAGAAAAGTAGCTATTATTTACTCAAACTATGCTCCTCTTTTCTCAATGTATCAAGAACCCAAGTATATCTAATAATATATGCCTCTCTTAATTTTTTTTTCCTTTATTTTTCCTCTTTAAATCTAATACCTTACTTAGCGCCATAATATACACCAAAAAACATTAGTGTAACTTACTAAGGTATCCTAATTTGTTAGCTTTTAAGATAATTAATGCTCCTTTTTCCTTTCCCCTTTTCTTTGGCCCCTCTTTTTCTTTCTTCTTTTTTAAGTGATAGGCCTTCATTTCTATAAAACATAATCTCCTTAATTTCCTTAAGTTCACTATTAATTTCCACAAAATTGTGCTTGTAGCCTCATCATTTACATTATCACTAGAACAACCTTTCTCCCAATCACAACTTTGAATAGGACCTAATTATACCAATTTTTGTTTAAAAAAGAAACCCTAAATGCAAGAATATTCCCTAACATGATTGTCCTAAGCTGAGCCACATATTCTTTTTTCCCATAAAAATTTTCATTTGTTTTAAGAAACTTTTACGAAAAAGCACCAGTATAAAACCTATTGATTGAATAAGAATCATCCAACACCCAAATATCTTTAGCATAAACCACAAAACAGTTTGTAAACTAATATATGCTATTGTGCTGCACTTAATATTTAGTGTGTTCCATTGTGCTCCAACATAAAGCATCGCATGTCTATTCCCACAATTCAAGGACAACAACTACCTTTTTATTTGATCACAACATTCCTGATTTATACATAACACTTCAGTGTATCTTACATATTTTTCACATAGCACCATCATACTCAATTTTTTCAAAACAATAAATGCTACACTATTTTCGCATGATAAAAAAGTATAAGTCGATATAATGACCGCTAACCATGTAGAATGAGGTGTACTTTATTATAAACATGAGTGGTGGAATACTAAGGTATATGTATAAGTAAATAGATGCATTTCAGGTGTACTTAACAATAATAATTATTGTTTGTTCCCATATAAGTTAACGTTGGAGTCTTCAAGGTTGTGTCATTTTAGGGTCATTTGCTACCATTTCTTAGAGGATTGGGTGCTTTAGTGGGTGATTAGCACCTCTCTTGCTGTTTTACACTGGGATACGTTGCTTTAATGTGTCTTACAGGTTTTAAGACCTTTTTGATCTAGTGTTGACCCTCAAATTGAGGCAATTTGACTCATCACACAGGTTCCCCCCAGCCCTTATGCTCGTGGGAAAAAGAAGGAAAAGAGAAAGGTGGTGCAGTAGGGACCACAGTCAAACCATGGTGTCCACCATGGATGGTTTTCCTCCAAAAATGATCAACTCTTCATCTTCCCTTCATTGTGTGTCTAAGATTGCTCAAGTTTTGTTGTTTCTAGGGACTTTCACGGGTGAAGAATGGGCATCTCTCCCTCCTCTATCTCTTATCTATCTCAAATTTTGTCTACTCTAATCATTTTGGAGAAATAGAAGAATTAAGGGGATTTTACAAGAGGAGACTTAAAGATTTAAAGATTATTAAAGAGGTCTCCATTATTGCTAAGCATACTTTCCTCTTTCTCCTTGAACTCTTGATTTGTTCTAGTTAATGTTTAATTTTAAATATTTTGATCTAGTTTTGATCATGAGTGAGTGCTTTCCTTTAATCCAGGGATTTGCTAGCCAAAACAATGATGTTGAATTCCTAACTCTATCAAACTTGCGCTTAATCTTATCTGGATTGATTCTATCTATCTTGTCTTTGATTGGATGTGAGTGATTTGGCTAATTTGCTAACATATGCTTAGATAGTTGCGTGAAACACAAACGGGAGAACCCTACCATTAGATTAATAAGATTAGACTTGATGCAATGGTTGTTGAAAGAGAATTGCATGCTGAGAGGAAACTTTACAATCAAGATCTTTAACTTCGACTAAAATAAGAACCTTTGAAGGAATGGTGATTGGATTAGTTTAAGTGATTTGGTTTATTTCGAGCGACAAGATTAATTTATGTTTATTTTATTCCTTAGAATCATCCAAACTATAAAAAAGCACATAATCAATTCAAGGGTCTAACTTATTGCAAGGCAAAACAATCCCTAGATGCTTTTCTTTGATTGAATTCCCAACTTTGTTGCATAATGATTATTTAGTGCAGACAGACAATCCAATTGAATACTTATTTCACTTAATCATTTTAGAAGGACAAGACTTGATAGATTACATTGGTCCTTGTGAATGATAATTTAATCTAGAGTACAACACCTGTGCACTTACGGTGCATATCATGTTTTTTTGCGTCGTTGCCGTGGACTAATTTGTCAAAAATCGAGTTAGTCCTTAGATTTGCTCTAATAGTGCCTGGTTTAGTGCTTACAAGTTTTTTCCCCTTTTATGCAAAGTCTGTTTCCATATGAACTCTATCCTGAGATAGAACGAACTTTTTGTTTAAGAAAGAAACAAAGGTTAGAGAATTAAAAGCACAAGGCTCGTCATACCTCACATAAAATTGGCAGTGTAGCGGGAGATCAAAGAAGGACAGTTCGGGATTTCATTACACCAAGAGTCAAAGGCATCACATCTAGTAGTGCCCGTCCTAATGTGGAAGCTTATAACTTTGAGCTCAAGGCAACCCTCATCTTCATGGAGGACAACTTGGTGGTGCCCCAATAGGGGATCCTAATCTGCACATCACGGTCTTTTTAGAGGCGTGTGATACTTTGAAACTCAATGGAGTCTCTATCGACGCCATACGCTTACGATTATTTCCTTTTTCACTAAAGGATAAGGTGAAAGTGTGGCTCCATTTATTGCCTCCGGGGTCGATCAGTACCTAGGATGAGCTCACCAAGGCCTTTCTTATTAAATTCTTCCAGTCTAGCAAAACTACAAGCTTGAGGAATCAAATTACCACCTTTCTTAAAAAGAAGACGAGACCCTTTATGAGTGGTTCAAGGAATTGTTGTAATTGTATGCTTACCATGGACTTCAAAAGTGGATGATCATGTAAATATTCTACAATGGAGTCACTCAACCTATACAGTCACCATTAATGAGCGGCGGCTGGCACCTTGACGAACAAGACGGAGGATGAGGCCTATAATTTGATTGAGGAGATGGCTCTTAACAACTATTAATGGTCCAACGAGAGAGGCCAACCCAAACAAGTTAGAGGCGAGTTAGAAGTTGATGCTCTTACTTTACTTTCTGCTAAAGTAGATACGATGACGCAAAGATTGGATTGTTTGAATATGAATACTATGAGTTCAAGTGCTCCTCCCCTTCCATTTGAAATTTATCGTTCTGTTAACCGTTTGACTATAAATTAGTAAGTTCGGAGTCCTTTTGCCCAAGACACTAGTGACCAAGTCAATTACATCAACAATTACAACCTAAGACTGAGTAATGACCCTTTTTCCAATACCTACAACCTGAGTTGGAGGAATCACCCAAATTTCTCATATAGATCTAACCCTTCCAATATGCCCAAATGAATGCTAGACCACCCATGGATTTTAAAAGGCCTCATTTTCCCCAACGAGCTCCCCAAAAGTCTTACCTAAAGGCCACGATGGAAAGTATGCATGTGGCACAACAAAAGCCAGATGAAAACATTAAGTAATTAGCCTCTAAGGATGATGTGCTTACTACTTACAATAAGATGTTGGAAGCTCAAATTACTTAACAAGGTAGCTCTTCATATATACCCTATAGTAAACTTCCCAGTAAACCTGAGCCTAACCGTATGGAGCAATGTAATGCCATGATTTTAGGAGGGGGTAAGCAACTTGAGGGACCAAAGAGGGTTAGCAACAATATGAACTTACGTGATGACATTGTTGTTGAAAAAGAGGTGTCTAGTCCCTGTTATGATGGGAATGATGATGTTGTGAAAGATGCTAATTAGGTTGCTAAGGCCCTAAATAAACCTCCCAAAAATCCTATACTCCGCCTTTATGTTGCCCTCAAAGAATGGCGAAGGCTAAGTTTCATTTTCGATTTGGGAAGTTTTTAAATATCTTAAAGAAACTCTACATTAATATTCCATTTATCGATGTCTTGTCCCAAATGCCTTCATATGCTAGGTTTTTGAATGAGATTTTGTCTAATAAAAGAAAGCCAGAAGAGCATGAGATAGTTGCCTTGATTGAAGAGTGTAGTGTTGTGATCCAAAATAAGCTTCCTGCTAAGTTTAAGGATCCCGATAGTTTTTCCATTCCTTGCTTGATAAGGAATGTGAATTGATCGTGCTTTGTGTAACTTGGGCTTAAGTGTGTGCTTGACAATATTTTCTATGTGTGAGAAGTTTGAATTAGGAGAAATGAGACCTACTGCCACCTCCTTAAAATTGACGGATCGTTCTGTGAAATACCCTATCGGTGTTTTAGAGGATGTCCCTATAAAGGTAGGAGATTTGTACGCCTTGGTTGACTTTTGATCCTTGAGATGGACGAGGATACACACACCCCATAATTCTTGGAAGGCCTTTTGACTGGCCGCTTCGATGTGAAAAATGGCAAGCTGTCATTTCATGGGGATGATCATGTGGAGTTTAACTTGCTTAAGGCTTCTAAATTCCCTTCTATATCTTATGAGTGTCATAGAATTGGTGTGATAGACAATTTGGTAAGGGAAGAAGTCACCAACCATGTTTCCAATGACCCTCTTGAGCATTGTATGTTAAATGATGTTACTTCTAAGGATGAGAATCCTAAAGTCGTAATGTGTGCTCAGTACTTGGAAGCTTCTCCATAAGCTCTACCTACTCTTGCGAAAGTAGAACAGCTAGTGGATAAAGATAAGCACTTATTTTATGAGAAACAAGTCCTCGATGTAGAATTGAAACTTCACCCTCCTTCTTTGAGATATGAATTTCTTAGCCCCAACTCTACATATCTTGTGATTGTCAATGTACAATTAAGTGCATCTCAAATTGAGTCTTTACTTAAAGTGCTTAGATTCCTTCGTACAACCATAGGGGATACTATTGAATATCTTAAAGGACTTCACCCTTCTGTGTGCAAGCATCGCATTTTAATGAAAGATGACCATAGGCCCTCAATTCGGCACCAAAGAAGGTTGAATCCTAGGGTGAAATAGGTGGTGAAAAAGAAAATTCTAAATTTGCTTAAGGATGAAATTATCTACCCTATCTCCGATAGTAAGTGGCTAAGGCTGGTCCATGTTGTGCCTAAGAAAGAGGGATGACAGCTGTCGAGAATGAGGACAATGAATTTATTCCTGCTAGGACAGTCATGGGCTGGCAAATGTACATTGACTATAGGAAGTTGAACAAGGCTACCCGAAAAGACCATTTTCCCTTCCAGTTATTGATAGGGGTGTTCATCGGTCCAGGACCGGACCGGACCGGACCGGACCGGCTGGACCGAAGACCGAAAAATTGTCAAACATTGGACCGAAGATCGGACCGGACCGGACCGGTCAGAACCTGGACCGGACCGACCCCAGACCGGAATTCGTCTTGATTAGCAGACAAATGGAACCAGAAAACTTGTTTTCACTAGTGTCTTCATTGATATCAATGAATTATATCAGCAAACAATTGAGAAATCAAATGGAATTGAGGAATTTCGACCTTTGAAACAGTCACCGGTGACCGGCGGGAGGTCGGTCGGCATAGTCGGTGGTGGACCTGGTGGTCGCTGGACACTCGAGTCGAGAGTCGACACTCGAGCCGAGGTCGAGGAGTCGAGGACGACGAGGAGAGGAAGAGCCGCAGAGGCGACTGGGACACTCGAGCCGCAGAGGAGAGGCACAGTCGCACAGAGGCAGAGTCGCAGAGAGAGAGAAGACTGAAGAGAACCGTGAGAGTGAGACGGAGAGTCGGAGACCGTGAGAGCTAGGCGGGAGACGGCCCAGACCAGAGAAATCAGAAGAAGAAGAACTGAAGAAGTGAAGAAGAAGAACTGAAGAAGAAATCACAACTTCATGAGTTCAGAATCAGACTTTTCACATTTTCTTTCAAAACTCAAAAAACTAAAAACCCTAAAAAACCGGTCCACGGTCCGATCCAGACCGGACCCGGACCGAAGACTGAATCTGGACAAAGACAGGACCGTGGACCGGACCGACTACGCCCGGTCCGGTCCAGGGTCGGTTTTCGGTCTAGGTCCGGTCCATACCGAAAAATGAACACCCCTAGTTATTGATTAGACGCTTGAAAGGTTGGCTAAAAACTCCTTATTTCGGTACTAGATGGGCATTCGGGGTTTTTTCAAATGCCTATCGATAGTCTTGATGAACAAGAAAATATTACCTTCACTTGTCCATACGGTAAATTCACATATAAGAGGATTACATTTGGGCTATGTCATGCCCTCGCTACCTTTTAATGTTACATGATGGAAATTTTATTTTATTTTCTTAAGCACATTGTTTAAGTGTTCATGGATGATTTTTCTTTGTATGATACATCTTTTGACCATTGCTTGAATAGTTTGTCAAAAGGGCTACAAAGATGTGAGGATGTAAATTTAGTCTTGAACTAGGAAAAGTGCCATTTTATGGTATAAGAGAGGGTTGTCCCAGGACATATTACTTAAAAAAAAAAGGCATTGAAATTGATAAAATAAAGGTGGAGGTGACTAAGAAATGTCTACCACCAAATTCAACGAAGGGTGTGAGTAGTTTTCTTGGACATGTTACTTGTTTAGGAAATATTTTTCAAAAATTACAAAACCTCTCACCCAATTGCTTGTCAAGGATGTGCATTTTGACTTTAATAAGGAATGTTTGAGTGCTTCTCTCTAGTTACAGGAGGTTTACTTTGGCTCTGGTGATGCTCGCCCCAGATTGGGAGCTTCCCTTTGAACTGATGTATGATGTAAGCAACTATATATTGGGAGCCGTTTTAGGACAAGGAAGGACAATAAGCCCTATGCCATCTATTATGTAAGTAGAACTTTAGATAAGGCCCAAGTGAATTATGCCACAATGGAAAAAGAGTTTCTAGCAGTTGTATTAGCCTTGGAAAATGTTTACTCCTACTAGATCAATTTCAAGGTGATTGTTTTCACCGACCATGCCGCATTGAAGCATCTTTTAAAGAAGTTCGACTCTTAGCCCTAACTAATTTGATGGGTCCTTCTTCTTCAAGAGTTTGATTTGGAGATTCGTGACAATGCAAGGATGGGATGGAGAATGTGGTGGAATATCATTTGTCTAGATTGGACCCCAAGGGCACCCCTATCGAAGAGCTCCCTAGTAATGATTCATTTACGGATGATCAACTACTTGTTATGTCTCACGAAGCTACTTCGTGGCATAGTAATTTGGTGAATTACAAGGTGTGTGTAGTGTTGCATTCAAAGAAAGAAGTTCTTAGCCGATGCTAAGTACTACATGTAGGGGAGCCTCTTCTCTACAGGCTATGTGGAGATGGTCTTTACAGGAAGTGTTTACTAGATGAGGTCCAAACTATCCTTCACCATTGTCATACTTCTACTTATGCGGACACTTAGGCCCTAAGAAGATAGTTGCCAAGCTTCTTCATGCAAGCTTTAATTAGCCCACTCTTTTCAAGTATGCAAGGTAGTTTGTCATGACTTCTGATCGATGTCAATGATCAGGGAATGTTTCTAAGTGCCATGAGATGCCTCCAAGTGGCATTTTTGAAGTGGAACTATTTTATATATAGGCAGTTGACTTCACAGGTGTGTTCCCTCTGTCACATAACAATCCTCTTTGTAGCAGTAGACTATGTTTCCAAGTGTGTGGGAGCCATTGCCACCCCTACCAATGATTCCAAATCGTGATTAAGTTCCTTTAGAAGAACAAATTTTACAAGATTTTGCACATTAAGGTCTCTTTTGAGTGATAATGGGACTCACTTCTACAACAAGCCACTAGATTCTCTCTTGAAGAAATATGGGTTTTTCACAAGTTTACTACACCTTACCATACCCAAAAAGGTGGTCAAGTTGAACTATCCAACCGAGAGTTGAAGACTATGTTAGAGAAGATAGTTGATCATTCCTAAAAAGATTGGTCCTTGAAACTAGATGGGGCTCTATGGGCACATCGGTCTGCTTGTAAGACTCCCATAGAGATTACTGCATATCAACTAGCGTTTGAGAAATCTTCTCATTTGTCGGTTAAACTTGAACAAAAGTCCTATTAGGCTATTCATTTGCTCAATTTTGATCTTAAGGTGTTTAGAGAGCGAAGAATGTTACAACTCAATGAGCTTGATGAATTAAGATTGGAGACATATGATAGTTGCCGTACTTATAAGGAAAGAACCAAGTATTGGCATGACCAGCATATCATGAGGAAGAGGTTTAAAGAGGGCAGCATGGTCCTTATGTTCAACTCAAAGTTGAGCTTATTTCCAGGTAAACTGCGATCCTAGTGGTTGGGAACCCTTTCAAGTCACTATGGTTTCCCCTCATGGGGCGGTGGAATTGTGGAGTGAGTTCATAGGTTTGTCCAAAGTTAGTGGTAGTGACCTAAGCTATATTTTACGAGAGAGGAAATTGAAAAAGTTATTATCTATACTCTAACTAACCTTATTCAAGCTTAAGGAAGGAAGGTCGAGCTCTCAACCCTAAAAGAGCATTTCTTACGAGGCAACCCAAGTCATTTTATTGCTTTCATTTTCCTTTTGATGTATATAGATTTTATTTGTTTTCCTTATAAGTGAAAAAAACAAAAAAGAGAATGAGAAAAAAAAAGAACAGAAGTGAGTGAGGCAATCATTAAGAAAAAAAAAAGAAGAGATAGTCATCACCACGATCCAAAAGTGGTAGTCACCAAACACCATGGCTCACTTCTCATCTAATGAAAAAGAAACAAAGATAGAAATTAGGGGGCAACAGTTCATGGTCGCAGGCACCATGGTGGGACCATGGTGACTTGCTGCCCCTAGTCGTTAAGGGTTTTGACCCAAGAATTCATCCCGAACTTCATTTCTTCTTCTTCATTCGACACTCTTTCTCTTTCTCTCTCTCTCTACCCCTCTCCTTCTCTCTCTAAAAACTCCATAGCCAAACCTTCAATTGCCTCCATTTCTCTTCCATCTTATCCCAAATCACTCCAAATATCTCAAATTTATCCCCAATCCTCTTTATTCTGCAAAATTCGCTATGTTTTCACACAAATTTCACCATCCTCCCCTCTCTCTACCCATAATTTAAACTCCTTACGCTCCCATTTACCATTCGCTTTTCCTCAAGCCAAATGCCTCATTTTCTTCCGCCGTCTCCCTTGTTTTCTATTCCATAGTCCCTTCCTGCCCCAAATTCTCCATTTTCTCTCTCCTCCATATTCCCATATCCTCCATTGTTGAGAATTTTTCAAAATTGTCCACATTACTTTCAAAAGCTTCCCATGGCACCGAAAAAGAAGCTATAAAGCACTTAAGATGTGGGGAACTTCCACGAAAGCACCACAAAAAGCCACACAGACATCCCTAACATCTAGCTATACAAGGAATCGAGGTAATGCCACTCACCCTCTTGGTTTAACTAGCCTAGTAACCACTCAATATTTGATGAGAATTTGTTGGCTAAATTGGGTTTGATGAATGCACTACAAAAAAAAGTAGCTTTCACCAATGGATATCTAGTGAAAAAAAATAAGTTCTGTTGGTAAAAGTGAGTTTTTGCAACAGATTAAGTTATTTGTTGGTATTAAAGATTTGAATTTTGGAGGGAAGAATGAGTCCTAATATTTCTAACAAAATAAAAATTGTGTTGGTATGATTATCATATTACCAACAACCTAGTTTTTTGTTGTTATTGTAATTACATTACCAACATATTCATCAGTAAAAGAATTTTGTTGCTATTAAAAAAGTATGTTATTGCAGTAAAGGCTGAATAACTATTTAAAAAATACACATTTGGCAATAAATAAAATAAAAAATTACCAGTTAACTATACTATACCTCATTTGTATTAATCAGACAAAAAAAAAAACAAAAACTCTTGCCTGGGCGGGCCCCGGGCCCTCCCCCAAAAAAAAATCAAAACACTCAAAAAAGGAAAATACTAAAAAAAAACCCGGAACCCTCACTCCTAACCAAACCCTTGTCTTCTTTGTTTCGAACCACAACTATACTCAAGTTTCACACGCTACCTCATCTTCGTTGTTTCCCACTCAGAATCTACCCTAACCGTTGAAGAGAACATCAGTTACCATTGTTGTCGGTTTCTTGGTGTTCGATTCTCAAGTATCGAAGGTACGTATATGCTTCTCTTTCAATCTACTCTAAGTTTCTAAATTAGTCAGTTATGTCCTTGCAGCCATTTTTCGGAGAGTTTGGTGCAAGAAATTCAGGGCTTAACGCAAGAAATCGGGCTTGTTAGTGTTCAATTTGCGGTTTGCTGAAGGTATTGTGTATTTGCAATTCTATTGAATTTGTTGGGTTTGAATGGGAATTAAGGCAACAGGTGATTGGATTGAAGAGCGTTTTGTTTAGCTGGTGGAAATTATTGAACTTGAAGAATTCCTATTATTTCTCCCTTGAATTTCTTATGGGTATTTGCGTACTTTTGCGATTCCCTTAAAGTTGAGGATAGTAGCTAAATGTTCAATTAGTGAAAATAGTTAGAAAGCAATTTGGAAGTGAAGTTTGAGGAAGCCTGGGTCACATAAGGGAAATCATGGCAGGTTTGGGTTGTCCCAATGTTAATAGGCTTATGGTCAAGCACACCTAGTTGTCCTTCGCATCACATATGCTATTCTGAAATTAAGTGTCGTGATTGGTATTAGAACGAGTAAATAGACGAATTTTCTACAATGTGCAAAGCATTTAATTGTGCAATTTCTTAATGTCAAATGGCCACCATAGATAAGAGCAATTAATATAGGAGCTTCAAGGGTTTGAACATGAAAAAGAGGTTTCTCGCTTATTTGTGTTCATGTGATGTATGTGCATAAGCCCATTCAGAAGCACATGTATGTGTGTAAGCTCAATAATAAGAAGATATAAGGGTTTAATGTTGGATATTTAAGTGAACTTGTAACTCAGTTGAGCATTTGGAGCCAATGAGGAAGTCAAACCACTGTGGTAGGGTTGTTGGCCCTCAATGACGTAAATTTAGGATAAGTAATGCCTTAGGTCATTGTTTAGAAAAGCTAAGTGTCTCATACCGACTCATGTTTGTGTAAATAGACTTTAGCCACTTTCAAATAATATGTAAAATATACTAAGTTTAAGGATGATAATATCTCACTGAAGTCAATATAGTTGGTAAGAAATGATCCTTAAAAAAATGGATGAATCATGTTTGATGTCATGCAATCATTAAAATGCCTATATTTTATAGGGATGGGCAGATCTTGAATCTTTAAACAAACCTTTTTTTTTAATGAATAATGTGGGTTTAGATGTTGATATATATGCACAAATAAGTTTAAAGTTTTATTAATTAATTTAAAGTGGAGAGAAAGAGACCAATTCTACTGAGCTTTTGGGTTATTTAGTTTTGATAGAAAGTATTTTTGGCCAAAAAATGTGCATATGGTCCTATTCTGAGTTATTTTTTCTGAATTTTTGTATCTGTGTGCTATAACCAGCAAGTCCTAAAAGAATTAGGCAAGGTTTCAATCCCCACACGCCCTTCCCCCTAAAATTGTTAATACATCAATCAGAGCACCTTACATAATGAACGGAGGAAAAAGTTCAGAATTTTAAACAACATATAGGTTAGAACAAGTGTCGGTAATCCAATATAGCAACTTCCAAAAATGTGATCTTTTTTTGTCAATAAAGTAAACTCTTCGCAACGCTACTTGTCATTCTTTCATTATTGTTGCCAATAAGTGTAGTATATTCGCTAAGGGATTTTATAGGTACTTGTCTTCGTAATTCATTGATTGTCTTTATGTTTTTGTGGTTATTTCACTTTTGTAATGAAAATATTTTAAAAAATGAATTATGCCAGTACTTGTCTTTATGAATGTGTTTAAAGATATGAGTTAGGTGAAACTATGAAGAATACATACTCAGTATACGGAATATTTATATTCCTTCCTTGATCATATGTTTACACCCTCTTTTATTGATGATAAGATTGTATGTCCATGTGCATTTGAGATGAAATTTATTGGAGGTGCTGTGACGAGGGAGCTCGGGTTTATGAGTGTTGAATTGATGATATTGTGAAGTGTTATTAGGAGATCTAGATTCATAGCAGGAACTTATTACTGATTTTCAGCTTAGGTAAAAAGTAGCTTTCATTAAATTTCATTTCCAGTGGAAACTAGATAATATTTTCGCTGTAATTTTACTATCTAACATATCTTTTGTAACGCAGAGATCAAGCCTGGACACCATTGGAGCTACATAAGGTTGCTCACCTCTGCCTGTTGCCGATCGACGATAGCCACTACTCGACGTCGTGCCCTCTTTGCCACCAAGTCCTGTAGGACGCTGATCATTGCATTCTGTTTGACTTCTACTCTGTTGGATGCCGACTGTTGTTCGACGCCGACCTAAGGTTTGATTATCTTTTGGCTTGCTTTTGCTGTTGTTGATTTTGTTATGTTTGATGTCTACTCGATTCAAGGACCCTAGAACCTTGTTTGTTGTTGATTTTATTCTGCCCTGTTGTCTATTTGTTCTACCCAGACTTACTTGCGTCTTGTTGAACTCGAATTTTGAAGGAGCTGTTGTGAGTGGATTGAAACTACCTCTCTAGTTTGATGGTTATTAATGTCTTTGTCGATCTCAAGAGATTGCATCTAAAAGCATATTAAAAATAATATCCATGGGCAAGGAAAAGATTGGGTACCCATTCTCTAGCAGGGCTGCATCCAGATGCATCTGGCCATCATTGAAACTCAACTGTCTTACCTTTATGGAGGGCATGGATCTAACTTCTAAGTACATTCAGTATCTATAGAGTGACCCCTCTTTGGCATCAAATTAGTTCCTTGTTCTTCCCATGTGTATTATTGATTTTGGTTGTGGTAGGTGTGTAAACAAGGCTGCTACATATTTGTTTGAAAATAATGTCCTTGTGGAAGATTAGTGATTATCATTGTAGCTTGGGTATTGTAACCAATTTAGCCCTGTATATCGTGGCCAAAAGCCAGAAATTCGTTGTCATGATTCATGCTATTGACATTCATGTCTGTGTTTGGTCTGGTAGCTTTTGTAGAAATTGTTTTGAATCTACTGTGGGTCCTCGATGGTATTAATTAATTTTCTGGATAATTTTTTGGCACGTCCTACATGATATTAATTTAGATATCCGCAAAAATTAAGTTAATGAATCATTTTTTAGTTGCTAAAGGAGCCAAAAAGGTTGATGTAAACGGAATTTGAACCCAAGTCTTGAGTAATAACTCTAAGAGATTTTTTTAACATCTAACTGTAAGAGACTTCACTATTTGAATTAACTGATAGCCATTTGAACAAATGTAAATTTTAATTCAAACAAACTGGTTAAGAGAAAATTCGAAGTTTGGATGTTTTAAAACCAATAAGCATATTTCTACTAAAGATATTTTTTTTCTAACCTATGAGTCAATACGCATGATTTTTTTGAAAATACATTTGTGAACTTCATTTGGATTTCATTACTCTATTTGTACACTAATTGATATAACTAACATTCATGTTGTATATTTTTGACAAGTAAGATGAGAAAAAATAACTGCATTAACTGCATTTAGTTTTTTAATTGTACGTATGTACCACATGGTTAATAATGTGCATTTGACAAATAATAAAGAATTAGTTACATTAAATTAGTAAAATATTTTGTGTAGTTTCTTATTGTAGTATTTTCATTATCATTGCCCTCCCCCTCCACCTCTTCCTCCCCTCTTTGTTGTTTTGTTATTACATATGTTTAAATGCTTTAGTAATTAAAAAATGTAAGAATTTGGTAATTGAAATATTTAGGAACATACTTGTCATTATGGATGTGTTTAAGGATAAAAGTTGGGTGAAGTTCAGGGGAACAGATGATGGATATAACGAATGTTTAAATGCATTCCTTGATCATGTGTTTGCAACTTCTGCTAAAAATAATAAGATTCCATGGCCATGTTCAATTTGTGCTAACCGCTTTTACCATGAGAGAGAAATTGTGAGAGGTCACCTTATCATTAAGGAGGTGGATGCTGATTATCAGAAATGTATTTAGGTTTTCCATGGGGAGCCAACAATGGGTGATGATGATGCTGCCGAAGATATGGCAGATGATGCATTTAAGAATGAAAATTATGGATTATTTGACCATGACATGCATGATATGATAGGAGATGTTTTTGATTGTCATGAATCCAATGAGGGTTCATCAGGACTTAATGAAGAGGTGAAGACCTTCTTTAAGTTAATTGAAGATGCAAGTCAACCTCTTTATCCTGGTTGTGAAGAGTTTAGTAAACTCTCATTTGTCATTGAAATGTATCATATTAAATGTTTATATGGGGTAACTGATAGGGCATTTGATGCTTTTGTCAAACTTTTTGAAAGAGCTCTTCCTAAAGATTCAACATTGCCCGACTCTTTCAAGAAAATGCAAAGTATAATTAAGCAATTTGGTCTTGGCTACCAAAAGATCGATGCTTGTCCGAATGACTGCGTTCTTTTTTGGAAGACAAGGCTAAATTAATAAGTGCCCTGAGTGTGATGCTCTAAGGTATAAGACGACAGATGATGCAACAATTATGAAATTAACTTCTGGTGATCCAGCTCTAGTAAAGGTTTTGCGCCACTTTCCATTGATACATAGACTTAAGAGACTCTTTATGTCATCTACGACAGCTCCCTTAATAAGATGGCATGCAGAGGAACGCAAACAGGATGACAAATTAAGGCTTCCAGCTAATGCTCATGCATGGAAAGGATTTGATAATAAGTACTCAAATTTTGTTCATGATCCACGAAATGTTAGACTTTGCTTATCAAGCGACGGGTTCAATCCATTTGGGGATATGAGTACTCAATACAGTATATGGCCAGTTATATTAATGACATATAATTTGCCTCAATGGTTGTGGATGAAGCAACCCTATATCTTTCCTTCATTGCTTATACCAGGTCCAAAGGCACCCGGAAATGATATTGATGTCTTTTTAGAACCTTTAGTGGATGAGCTAAAGGAATTAAGGGGGCTAGGTGTGCAAACCTGTGATGCCTTCAAAAATGAGACCTTCAATTTGCACAGAGCCTTAATTTGTACAACCAATGACTTTCCTGCATGTGGTAATTTGTCAGGTTGGAAAACTAAAGGGAAGTGATCATACTACCGCAAGCGCACAGATAGTCGTAGTATAAAAGATATCGTTCCTCATAGACTAATCGTAACTCACTGAGTCTTACCTTTTAGAATCTGCTAAGTTAAATTCTAGTTCTAGTGGACTCAATTTAACAATAGCAAATAAACTTTTCTAAATCAATAAGGGAAAAACATCTAGTAATTCTCATAGTTATGAAAGGAAATTCGATCAAAAATAATGAACATGTGCTTTCTTCTAATTGGTAAAATTCGAGGAATTGTAATCTCTTCAAAAACTCAGTCTATTCTTTCGAAATCAACCAAATTTGCCTGAACTAAACAAAAGTCGTTCTTTCAAACTAATTTGCCTTAATTCAAGTTTATATGTCTTCGATTACTTACTAGCCCTCCTAACATACAAATCTCTCTTTCGAGATGATGTTACGTTAGGTCTAATCAAGCAGTCCAACAACCAAATGTCACCTTCAAATTATTCATTCGTTTGTTTCAAGAGTGCAAGCAAATTTGGGCCAAAAATCAACTCACAACAATCCAAATACTTAACAAAACAAAATCAAACCAATCATGAAAATAAGCACAATTGCATAGATTAAAATATGATCCAACAACACTTTCACAAACTACTAAATCCCTAGACTTAAGAAAACTACTCAACAATGATAAAAGATTAACAAACCAACCAACGATTGGCGAAATCTGAGCGAGAAGGGATTGACTGAGATGGCCTTCAACTGAGGGCTTCAAAACCGCCTCAAGAACAAACTCTCACACTCAAGACTCACACCAGCACAAAAATCGAACTAAAAACTACAAAATTTGAGAAGGAAACTAGAGCACCAATCTACATTACTCTAAACTTTTGCTTTGCTTTCTTGGATTACTCTCTACATGTTGCAGAAATCGCTTTTTATAGAGAAGCTCAGTCAATCTCACCCACGCAGCCGAGGAAAAGCAAAGAGGCAATAGTTATAGGCTCACCATAGTTCGTGGGGTGCACCATGGTCCTACCGTGCTCTATGCTGGAATCGGGTTTTTGCTCATTCTTTGCTCTGCAGTCGTGGCATAACATGGACGATAGTGCGGGAGGTCAAAATACAGCTATTGAAGGGAAAATGTTGGGTAAAAAGACTAAAAATCCTGCAAAACACATCAAACAACTATTCCCAAGCATAAATCGAGAATAGGAGAGTAAATAATAACAATAAGCACAATATTCTCCTAAAAACAAAACACAATAGCCCTAAAATGATATACATATTTAGCACTTATTAAACTCCCCCATGCTTAAACTACTTCTTGTCCTCAAGCAATACAAAGATTAGAAGTATACACAGCTTCCTCAGGATAGATTTAGGTAACATTCAAATGGCAAAGATGATCCAAAGATAGCCCAAAAAGATACAAAAAACTTTTGACAAACAGAATAGGGAATGAAATTTTCAAAAAGCTTTAAAAGACCTAAATGTCAAACTTGAAAGCAATCTCCCCCAAATTATCAAATACAATAATTCAACATGTGGAACAAGCGAAACTAGAAACGTCGGTAGAACCTTACCATAGTTATGTAGCACTCAACACTCATGTGTTTGAAATGTATGTATTTATGAAGGTTCTCTCAAATCTCAACCTTAGATGCAAATATACCATAAGCTTGACAAGATTCTCAAATTCGTCGTCACTAAAAATGCAAACACATTAGACAATCATGAGGCCTTTAATATGGTTATAACGACATTAAGGGTAAAGGTAAGAGGGGAACAAATGTTTTCGGGAATGAGGAGCTAAAAGCCAAAGACTAAGAGCTAAACAATTCCAATGCATCAAACAACATCGTTCTCAAACAATATCAATTCAGAATAAATCCCCAAATGGAGAGAGAAAGAGTCGAAAATCACAAATAACTTGCATTCCCAGCAAGGGTAACCGCTTTCTTCTTCTTCTTCTTTTTTCATTCTCTTTTCATTTTTTTCTTTTCCTTTCGAAAATTTTTCTCTTTTGTTCTTTTTTTTTTTTTTCTGTAAGCACTTATCAATTTTTTTTTCTTCAGAAGGGATAGTCAAGGGGGAAATCTATAACAAACTTTAAATTCCTACTCTTCTCTAAATTTTGTACAATAAAACAAGGGATTAATCAATACCTCACAACCTTGCACCAAATACCAAATTAGACCACAAGATATCACTCCATCTTACTGATGCCCTATCAAACTTGATGCAAAAGAATAGAACACTCCTCCAGCCTTGACTTAAAGGTAAGAGAAGTATTTGGCCATGGGTTATAATAGGAGGTTTAAATCAAGAAAAACGAATACAGGCTTGAAGGGGCTAACAAGGGATACAATACACAAACAGGGTGGCTATTTGGCCATAGGGTTTAAACAAATCAAAGAAAGAAAAATACCTCAATCATATTGCCTAAATGCATATGTGAAATGTAATCTTGAATGAGAATCTAAGCAAGTTCTAGAGAAATGACATTAAGGAAGAGTCACACATGAAAGAAATAGGAGACAAATAATGATAAACAGTCTCTAAAGGCTTAAAGTCTCACGGGACATCTACCAAGGTCAAAACTAGCTCACTAGTAAACACATGCCAAAATCCTGTAAAGACTCATAGGGAAAATCAATTTCCATCAAAACTAGCTCACTAGTAAACACATGCCAAAATCTTGTAAAGACTCATGGGGAAAATCAATTCACATCTAACATGTGGTCAAAACATGGAATTCATTTTGAAAACTCATTTGCAAACATTTTATGCACAATTTGGAACAATCAAAGGGTCAAATGAAACCAAAGAAAGCTACCAAATCTATGGAGATCATCATCGAAGGATTTTTTTTTCTTTTTTTTGGTGTTTTCTTTTGTTCACTTTTAAATTTTTTTCCTTTTTTTTAATGCATGCTCCTACAAATAATGCAAACTATAATGTACAAGAAACTTAATAAAAGAAAGAAACTAAAATGCAACCTCGAAGAAAACTAAATGCACTTCTAAAATGAAACTAAAACAATCAAAAACTACAAAAACTACAACTAAAAACATACACGAAGCAAAAACACACCAAATAGGAACAGGCATCAGACGCCAAATATAATTACTAACTCCGCCATGCTTGAATCACACATTGCCTTTACTGTGGGCACATAATGAGAAGGGAAGGGGAGTAGCATAAAACAAGATCAGAATGGAAGAGGTGGAGAAGGATGGGGTGGTTGTCCGTAGGAGATATGCCAATCTCGCCAGGTCTTTAGACATGCCCTATAGTCTTTGAAATATTGGGTCTGGGAAGCAAGCAACCCACGAAGCTCATCGTGGTGCTCTTGGACAAAGTCCCGAAGAGCGGTGCTCTCAGAACCAACAAACTCTCGGATGCAAGCTTCCTCCTCTTGAATGGACCTAAGGGTGTCTTAGAGGTTAGAATAGTCGGGTGGAGGTGGTTGAGCAGAAGAACTAGGTCCTGCTTGACTAGATCGAGGGGCTGGATGATGGGGTGTAGGTCTAACAACCTCCTCATCACCAGGTACCCAATAAAGGTTACCTAGGTGAAGAAGGGTGGTGCAATCAACATTGGGAAGTGGCAAAAGCCGGCCCCCTCGATAAATCCAACACAAACAGCGAGCCTCAACTTTACAAAAGTTCATAGTCTCAAAAGCAAGTTGATCAAGCCACTCAGACCAGGGAACTCCATCCTAATGATTGGCCTCAATACCCAAGAATCTAGCAATAGTAGTTATTATCCCACTAATAACTATCCTACCTTTAGTGCTAACAGCAGCACTATGCAATTGCCTAGCTAAGAATGAACCTGGGTCAAGGTGGTCTCCATCGAGCAAACAAGACAGAAAGTACAACTCAGAAAGTCTCGGGACATTCAGACCATCATCCCGAGTAAACAAAGAACAAGCCAAAATACACTAAGCTACTCTAATGCAGGGGTTTCTAATATGTGTACATTTTGACAAACTTGTATTGTACCTAACCCTCCCTGAAGGTTCACCCCAAAATGCATTCGGGTTAAATTCACGGTGGACTTGACAGTGCGATAAGTCCATGCTATGGGGAAAACCAAAAATACTATTGAAGGTACCTAAGTTCAGTTCATACAATTGTCCCTGCAAATAAAACGATATATATTCGGCTTAGCATTGAGGCTCTCTAGTGACCTCCACATGGAGTGTACTAAGGAATTCTAGGGTTAGGTCCCTATATGTATGCTCTTTGATTTGTAAAATGTGGCCCATACCACCTCTAGCAAACAACCAACAAATATCATCCAAAATTCCCAACCGGGCTAACAAATCCTCATCATAATATTTAGTTGCTACAACCATACGTTCATTCAAGTAACTATACCTAGCAACATGATCAGGATACATTAAACCAAGGGGGTGAGGAATGCTACCTCTAGCACGCGCATTGGTTGATGTTTGGGATGTTCTTTGAGGTCGAGGTGGTGTTTGACTTGAAGAACCAACCTCCTTGGTGCTCCTTGGTCTCTTGTTTGGTGCCATTGTTGCAAACTTGAAACAAAAACAAAACTAGAACCAAAAGTAATTACTAAAACCTAGAAAATTAAAGAAATTAAACAAAAATGTGAAAAATAAGAGAGAGAAAAGGATAGGTATGGTGGATGAGTAAAGGTGAGATGAATTTGAAGTAAAGAAGAAGAAAGAGATGGATTTTAAGGAGAAAATGAAAGATTGAGTGAAAGGAAAGAATTTGGCGTGAAAATGATTGAAAATGGTGAAGAAATGAGGGGAGATTAGTGAGATTTGGTTATGGAGTTTAGAGAGAGAAAATGGGGGTAGAAAGAGAGAGTATGTCGAGAGATTGAAGAAGATAGGGGGAAAGGGAAGGGGCACCGCGGTCAAAAACCTAGACCGTAGCCCATAGCAGACCACCATTGGTTGTGGGGCTCACCACTGTCCGTCCGCGGCGTCTGGTGGCATTCGAATTTTTTTGATTTTTCTGAGTTGGCACCCCACGACCGTATTTCTAGGGTACTAACCGTGGTGCCAACATTTTATTCATATATTTTTTTTCTTTTTCTCTCTTTTTTTATTTATTTTTATTTTTTCACATATATAACTACTAAAATTAATAAAAATCAAAACTAGAAAAAGGGAAAGGGAAAGAAAGCTTGGGTTGGCTCCTAAGAAGTGCTCTTTTAAGGTCAAGAATTTGATCCTTGTTCTAGACTTGGTCCGGATCAGATGGTGTATGGGCATTGGCTTTGTCCTAGACCACAAAATCAAACTTAGTCCGTTGAAGGTACCATCTTAAAAGTTCAGGCTGCAGGTCTTTCGTCTTCATAACTTGGTGCCATAATGCACTGTCTGTATACAAAACAAATCGCTCTTATGGCCCATTAGACGGGCTATCATCAACTCGTTCAACCCCTACATCAAAATCTGCATCAAAACCTTCCACAGGGGTTATACAGAGAACAATTTGTCCGAAACTACAGTAATCACTCATTGAAGACTCATTAGAAATAGCGGCCTCAACCTCGGGCTTGTTAGGTGGCATAGGAGCAACAAACTCTACCGTCTTAACATACCCTTGGTTGGGGTTCTCATAAGAAATCCAGTCATAATCAGGAGGATCTTCACAATTCCAGACATTCTCCATATCAATCTCAAGGCAAATGGGTAATACATCTAATACAGAAAAATGAGGAGAAACCATGTCCTCTCTCTTATAACTAAACACAGCAAAGCGCCCTTCCACCTCAAAAAATACCCGACCCTCTCTTACATCAATGTGGCAACCAGCTGTCGGCAAATGAGCCGACCTAGGATAATTTGATCATCATCAGTCTTAGGCATATTAGCTATAATGAAATCTTCCAAAACCAAAATGACTCCTATATTAACTGGCACATTGTCCAACTTGCCTACAGGTTGCATCACAGAACCATCAGCCAACTGTAGGGAAAAGACTGCAGCCAGTAATGGTCTTGGGTGCAGCTTATGAAACAAAGAATAGGGTAGGCATTGTACTGACACTTGCAATCTAGATCACATAGACCTGTCTCAACTTCTACCTTTCCTACAATGTAGGGGATAGAAAAACTACCTGGGTCAGGGAGCTTAGGGGGAAAACTGGTTAGGATCTCAACAGTGTCATTTTCTTTGAAAGTGGCAGTCTTGCCACCATTGTTGCTCTCTTTACTACCAGCCATAGTTATCTCCCTACCCTCTTCTATTGGTGTATCCTCAGGCTCAATTAAGTCCTCTTCTTCCTTCATGGTAACATAGCTACAATGCTCTTGACGGTCAAGTTTAGGTTTACTAGGTAGTCTATCTAGGGGCGTAGATGAGAAACTAGCTTTTTGGGCAATTTGGGATTGTAGTATCCTATTGTGATTCGTAAGCACAACAACCTTGGAGGCTAATTGCTTAATATACTCATCATATTTTTGTTATGCCATAAGCATATTTTCCATCATTACCTCAAAATTTGACTTTTAGGGCATCTGAGAAGGGAATAGGGGTCTTTGAAAACCAGGGGCATTCTAGCATTCATAGGGGGTATATTCACAGTGTTTGGATTTGACCTATAAGAAAAATTTGGATGATTCTTCCAACCTGGATTATAGGTATTAGAGTAAGGGTCATTGGTCGGTCTCAGGTTGAAATTTTGAACATAATTAACTTTATTAGGATCCTAGGAAAAAGGACTCCCAGCTTTGCAATTCAGAGTTATATTCTTAATTGAACCACAAATTTCATAAAGGGAATGGGCACTGGAGTTCACAGCATTAACATCCCTTTGGTCCAGTCTATGAGTCATGACATCTACTTTAGCAGAAAGTAAAGCAATTGCATCAACTTCATGCTTACCTCCAACCTGCTTGGGTTGGGTTCATTCTGTGGACCATTGGAAGTTGTTAAGCGCCATCTCCTTAATCAAATTATAGGCTTCATCCTCAGTCTTGCTCATCGAAGTTCCTCATGTCGCCGCATCAATAGTGGACCTTACAGATTGGGTCACATTGTTATAGAAGGCTTGGATTATCATCCAACACTGAAGACCATGATGGGGGCACAAACGCAGCAGATGTTTAAAATGCTCCCAGGCTTCATAGAGTGTCTCATCATCTTTTTGCAGAAAGTTGGTGATCTGATGCCTTAGGGTCGTTGTTTTGCTTGGAGGGAAGAACTTGGCGCGGAATGCTCTTGTGAACTCATCCTAGATGATTATACACCCAGACGGCAAAGAGTGCAACCAAGCCTTTGCTTTATCCCTCAATCAGAAAGGGAATAAGCGCAGCCGAATCCCATTACTAGAGACTTTATTTAATTTCAGCGTATCACACACGTGTAAAAAGACTGAGGAGTATAGATTTGGGTCTTCCAAGGGAGTTCCGCCAAATTGAGATTGTTGCACCATGGAAATGAGTGCTGGTTTGAGTTTGAAGTTGTTGGCATCGACAGCAGGGCAAGCGATGCTTAAGGCGATCCCCTGGACTCTTGGGGGTAACAAAATCACGAAGAGTCCTTCGTTGGTCACCTTCTGCCATGTTTGAATTCCTTCTTGCCTTGCATTTTTGCTCTTCAATCCTTTGCTTTTTCCTCCTTAGGCGAAAGGTCCTTTCAATCTCTGGATCGGGTTTGTACAAGATCGGACTTCGCATAAACTAGGAAAAATTCCTGCAATCACTTTCACTAACACTACCAGCGCAATTTTAACTAGGAAAGAAAGAAAAACAAAAATAACAATAAAAATAAAATAAAATACTTAGTCTTTTTTGCAAGACTAACTCAATAGTTAACAGTTTTAGTCCCCGGCAACGACACCAAAAACTTGATCATACTACTGCAAGCGCACCAATAGTCGTAGCATAGATAAAAGATATCATTCCTCAGGGACTAATCGTAACTTACTGAGTCTTACCCTTCAAAATGTACTAAGTAAAATTCTAGTTTAAGTGGACTCGATTTAACAATAGCAAATAAACTTTTCAAAACCAATAAGGGAAAAACGTCTAGTAATTCTCGTAGTTGTGGAAGGAAATTGGATCAAAAATAATGAACATGTGCTTTCTTCTAATTGGTTAAATTCGACGAATTGTAATCTTTTCAAAAACTCAGTCTATTCTTTCGAAACCAACTAAATTTGCCTAAACTAAGCAAAAGTCATTCTTTCAAACTAATTTGCCTTAATTCAAGTTTAATGTCTTCGATTACTTACTATCCCTCTTAACATACAAATTTTTTTTTCAGACAAAGTTACGTTAGGTCTAATCAAGCAGCCCAACAACCAAATGTCACCTTTCAGTTTTTCATTCGTTTATTTCAAGAGTGCAAGCAAATTTTGGCCAAAAATCAACTCACAACAATCCAAACACTTGACAAAACAAAATCAAACCAATCATGAAAATAAGTACAATTATATAGATTAAAACATGATCCAATGATTAGCAAACTAACCAACGATTGGCGAAATTTGAGTGAGAAGGGGATTCACAGAGATGGCCTTCAACCAAGGGCTTCAGAACCACCTCAAGAACAAACTTTCACACTCAAGAATCACACCAACATAAAAACCAAACTAAAAACTACAAAATTTGAGAAAGAAACTAAATCACTAATCTAAACTACTCTAAACTTTTGCTTTGCTTGATCTTGGATGGCTCTCTACTTGCTACAGAATGTCACTTTTATAGAGATGCTTGGTCAATCTCAACCACACATCTGAGGGAAAACGAAGAGGTAGCAGTTACCGGCTCGCCACGATCCGTGGGGTGCACCACAGTCCGACCGTGGTGTGTGCTGGAACCGGGTTTTTACTCATTCTTTGCTCTACGATCGTGGCATAACATGGATGACCATGGGGGAGGTCAAAATACAGCTACTAAAGGGAAAATGCTGGGTAAAGAGACTAAAATTCCTACAAAACACATCAAACAACTATACCCAAGCATAAATCAAGAATAGGAGAGTAAATAATAACAATAAACACAATATTCTCATAAAAACGACACACAATAGCCCTAAAATAATATACATATTTAGCACTTATTAGGAAGTATGCTTGTCCTTGTGCAATCTTGACACTTGCTCCCTTTATTTGAAAGGAAGTAGAAAAATGTGTTATATGGGCCATCGTCGCTTCTTACTGGATGATCATAAATATCATTGTAGTAAGAAAGCATTCAACAGAGAAATAGAAATGAGACTTCCTCATAAACTACTATCTGGGGATCAATTGCTAGATCAGATAAAGGGGCCAAACTTCACTTTAGGAAAGCATCCTGACACTAAGCAAAAAAATAAAAGAAAGGGATATGAGGTGACACCTTGAAAGAAAGAGAGCATTTTTTCCACCTCCCATATTAGAAGCATCTTGTGGTCCATCACTTCCCTGATGTTATGCATGTGGAAAAAATTGTTTTAGAGAACATACTTGCAACACTTTTAGGCATTAAATCATGCCTTGACTTGAAACAGTTGAATAGAAGGCATAGTCTTCATCTTGTAGAAGATGGTGGTAAGACTTACATACCCCCGGCGCGCTTTCCATTAAGCGAAAAGGAGAAAGATGAATTTATTAGCATACTAGCCTCAATGAAAGTTCCAGATGGCTATGCATAAAATATCTAGAGGTGCATGGTGGATGAAAAAATCTATGCCTTAAAAAGCCTTGACCATCATATTATTATGCATCAACTATTGCCACTTGTTGTGAGGAAAATGCAAAACAAGAATCTTGCTGGTTTGATTAAGTTGAGTACGTTCTTTAAGGAGTTATGTTCTAAAAATGCTACCCTAGAGGACTTTGAAAGTTTGCAAGATCGTGTTGTTCTTATACTTTGTCGTCTAGAAGGCATTTTTTTGCCTGCCTTTTCGACGTAATGGTTCACTTAATTATCCATTTGCCTTATCAAGCAAAAGTTGGGGTCTAGTTATGTATCATTGGATGTATCCTGTAGAAAGGTACATTTCTAACCGTATATATTTATTCCGAAATATAAACAGAACTTGTCATCATATTACATTAATTTGATAATAGTAGGGATTTAGGAAAGTGCAAAATTTCTATTTGCAATAAAAGTCGTCTAGAGGAGTCAATTGTTGAAGCACATGTAGCGGAGGAATGTGTGGCATTTTGCGCTAGATATTTGCAAGGCACTAAGACAAGGGAGAATAGACCACCTAGGAACCAGGACAATGGAGATGAAGGATAGAGGGGTCTATTTATATTCTCCCCAAACTGGTGCGCATTATGCAAAATGAAAGACATTCGTCCTGATTATTCTATAATTGATCAAGCGCATAGTTATGTAATATTTAATTGTGATGAAGTTCAAGTGTGTGCACAGTAAGTACACTTTAACTTTGGTGCTTATTATCAGTTAACTCTCAAAATATATTCTTTTGCATGTTTTGTTTTGGTGTTACCTTTCAGAGAGCATTATGAGATTATTAGAAATGAACACCAAAATACCAATGCGAACATTGATGAGATTCATAAAATAAGGTTTCAACATTCATTTGAACGGAATAAAAGTGTCTTATAAAATGTAATATGTAATATGTATATGTATGTATTTAAATTTTGACTACTGAAACTATGTAATTCTCAGGTTTCTAGACATCTTCCTTTGGATCGTAATGTTACAGATGATCTGAGATATTTGGCTAGTAAACCATACTGTTGGATAAACAGAATGACTAGGATCACTTGTAATTGGTATAGATGGCGTGTTGAAAAGATTGATACACGAACTATGACTCAAAATTCTGGTGTTCTTGTGAATTCAATCATAGACATAAGAGACATGGCTTGCTATGGCATTCTAACTGAGATAATTCAGTTTATTTATCCTCAAGGAAAAAGTGATCTATTATTTTGATGTGATTAGAGGGATCCAATTCATGGTGTCAAATGAGATGAGTATGGATTTACCCTTATTAATTTGAGAGCACGTTGCAGAACAAGTGAACCTTTTGTCCTCGCATCTCAAGCAGTGCAAGTGTTCTACACTCCAGAATCTAAAGAGAAATATTGGCATATAGTAATTGTTACTAAACCAAGGGATTTATTTCAAATGGAAGATGAAAGTGTTCCAGAGGTGGATCTCTTAGGAGCACATAACTCAACTAGGGTATATGTAGATGAAATTCCCGAAATCACAATTGATAAATCATTTGCTAATGTAGTTGGAGAAGACAATAATGTTGAGGTGGCAAATTCAGATCACAATCAAGGCGAGGAAGAAGATGAAACATGATATGATTTTGACTCTTAATAGAGTACTTTGTCAGGTACTCACGTACTTGTGGTTCTAATAGACATTTTGAATTGTGTGGAAAGGCATTTTCAATAATTTATACGTTCGACATCGTTTGGTTATTTTTTCTTCTCATGGGAGCCTTTGTGATATCATTGTGATGTTGATATTTTTATATAATTAAACAAACACTAATTGGACTTGCATTAGGTTCTACATGGCTTCTATAGGAAAACTCACCAATGAGAAGATGATGATCCCAAGAAGTTGACTAACGATAGGCTATATATGTATAAATATATACATGTGTATACTAATTAAATTTGGATTATTTATTTTAACAACTTCTTTATTTATGTTGATTTAGAGCTTTCTAACTTGAAGTGGGAAGAATCCTAATTCCAATGTGAGGAGTCCCAGGTTGAAGCAAACAATTCTATCGACTTCTTCAGATCTTGGCACAACATTTAGGGGCTTATCTGTTCGGCTCTCATTTTTCTCCAAGAAAACCACCTCTGATCAGCCTCAAACGAGTAAGTTTACAATGATAAAAACCTTTTTTTCTTAGTTAACTTCATTTAGAGTAGATGAGGGTACATGTTGTAGTAAAAGCCAAGATAATACCTCCTTTTGTTTTAGGGGAAGGCTTGCAAGGACAACACATGGTTCCTGAGAACATTAATACTTCTCATGCTAGTACAATGCTTGCAAGAGGTCTTAACGCAACATCTAAGCTAAGTAAATGGTACAAGATTGACACATGATCGTTGGCTTACGTAATTTACACGTATATATTGGTAATCTTTTCATAATGCATTCCAGTGTTACAGAGCAATCCAAGGCAATCTCATTCCTCTCATAATCATACAATTGAAGAAGCCCATTCAAGTAAGCCTGAAACTTGTTGTGCACATAATGTATTATCATTATAGACATTGTCGACACTATACTTAAAGTGTATGCTTAAATAAATTCAATATTTACTTTATTGTCATCTTCTTACTATCGATTCCTAATGGTAAGGCCTTCCCCAAAAAGTTTCCTCTATGCCAACCACTATAGGTTCGAATGCTTCAATTGCACCAAGGGAGAGCAATGTTCCATTGCATAAGGACCCTCAATGTCATACAGAAAGATGCTCAACTTGTACGTTGTTAGAGAAGTATTAGATTTTCTTCTATCCTTATATAGTTTTCAATTTTAACTTTTTTTTTTTATTTTGGTTCTAACTACTGGAAGGGGTACGACATAAGCCAAGGCACATTATTCAACAATCTAATCAATCAATGTTAGACCATTCGATTCCCTAGAGAGGAATTTTGAAACAAATCATGAGATTTTGCCATCAAAAAATGAAGGTATTTACAACTCTACAAGTAGAAGGCGAGTGCAAGCAACAAAGTAAAAGAATGAAAAGGGTCGTGGGTGTAACAAGATTCCCTATTTTTGTGGATGTCAATGAAGAACTCCAACCAATTAGTAATTATGTAGGACAACTATCTTCCTTAATTGGTTGTCTTGTAAGAGAACCCAGAAGATTGCCACTTGATTGTTTTGACTAAAGGAAAATGGAAAAAAGAAGAAAGATGCACTAAGGCAAGAAGCAAAGGTCATTTTCCTAAGCCATCTTTTTTCTTCTATTATATAGCGGTCATTCAACTTTCTAGAAGGACGTGAGCCCTATGATTAGGTACTACAAAAGATGCATGCTTGTTGGAGAGGTTATAAATATGAGATAAAGGTGGATCATTTTGATTGAAGAACCCATAATGAAGCAATAGGCAATAGGCCAGAACATATGCCTCTTAAAATATGGGAAAATTTAGTACAGTTCTGGGAATTTTACGGAGGACAAGTGAACAACTTGTATTATTTTGAATAATTCTTTTGAAAGAGCACCCATTTATTTTATTTGGTCTCATACTAGGAAAGGAGTAAAAGAGGTATTGAAAATCGAGCAAACTCAAAATTACCTCACTATGCGGGAACAAAGAGCTTTGCATGTATACTTGCAGAAGAAAAGGTTTTATAAAATTAAATTTTACAAACTATACCTTTACCTAGTTAGCTTATCTTACTTTGTATTATACACGTTATTTAGGAAAAGGAAATAAGTTAGATAGGCTTCAAATGTGGTTTAAGACCCATGAACCAAAGAAGGATTCAAGGCTTGATGATGCTTCTGTTGCAGCAAAGGTAAGCAAAATATTATTTTGGCATTTTGATTCCTTTTTAAGTTTTTAAAGTATTTTTCTCACTAAAATATCATTTGTGTTGATGTGATCATATGCTTATATGATGTTCTTCATCTTTTGGTTGTGACAACTTGACAGGAAGCAATTGAGTCTGAGTTGTCTCAATTTAAGGATGACATATGTGATCATGCTACTTGAGATGACATTTTTGAAAGGTTCTGGGAAAAGATAAAAATGGTTATGCAATGACCTTTGGTATGGGCATCAAAGTTCCTCGTTCTCATACTAAAAGATGTACTTTGGAGGAAGAGTGTGCTAAAACAATCAAAATTAAGCAAGAGCCTAAGGAAACTAAAGAGAAAATTCATAAGCTAGAGAAGATGATGCTAATCCTTCTAAAGCACTAGGTTCGTTTGGTTTTAACTTTCTCGCTCTTAATTTGCTAATGTACTGTGACAGGTATTTTGCTAGTTATGGAATTATTTCTGCTTAGCTTTCACTATTCTGCTTTCAAAATGCTATTATGAGCTAAGTTTAGTGAAGTGTTGCTCTGAAAATGATGGAATTTTCTAGTCAAGTGTTATGCTTTGAATGGTACATGTGTGATTTTAGCTTTTTATGTAACGACTACATGAAAGAAGCTGGCAGATTTGTTACTGCTCAAACTTATAGGAAAAGTTGAAAGTACACCTAAAAAGAGATGATCCAACAAAAGGAGGCTTGCCAGCTGTGTTTTCTTATATTCATGGTTACATTATGTTGTTTGTGTTGATGAATGTGTATGTTATTAAGTTTTATCAGGTCGTTACTAAAACAACGTAAGAATTAGATTGTAGTATGTAAAAACACTAAAAAGTTAAATGTCTTTCACATGGTCTTTTCTTTTTGAGTTAATTCTAGTCTTTTTAATGCTATTTGGTTTCTTTGTAGGGGTGGGGGGCTTGATAACAAGTTAGTGTCTCTTTTATTAACGAGTTAGTGTGATGTGTCGCAGTTTATTGAGAACATGGTGTTGTTTGTGGCAATTTTTTCAGGACTTGTCAAAGGATGTAAGTTCCTCACCTATGGATCAGGTTGCAACCAATGAAAATAAAAATGACCGTGAATTTGTAGAGGATGATCCTAAAAATGAGGGTGCATGTAATCAAAGTAGAGAAGATGAAGAAGGAAATGAAGAACAAGATATTTAGTTTCTAATTGATCATTTTAATTTAAGTTAGCTAGGACTCTTGTTGACTATTATTGCGCTTGATAATAATTGATAATTTGGACATTAGTAGACTTTTGTTAGAGTGTGGACAATGGTTGTGGTACATTGTGAACTCTCAAGTTAATTGTGATGAAGGTCCAAACTATTGTGGCCAAGTTTTCCTTCTTGAACAATGTGCACAGATAATAGTATAGGTTTGTGTTAGGAAATGGTGACAGGTTTACTGTATTACCATTCTCAACAATTTCTAATACACAACAGATTTTTTGACCAACAGGAGATCATAAGTTTTACCAACAAAAATTTTTGGCAAGAAATGCATTCTACCAAAGAATATTGTTGGTAAGAAAGCATTTTACCAATAGATATTGTTACAGGAAAGACCTTTCCCAATGGATATTTGTTAGCGTGAAAGACTCCTACCAATAGATATCATGGAGGGAATGAACTATTCCTAATAGACATTTTTCGAGGGAAAGACTTTGTACCAACAGATAAGTTTGTTGGGCAAAATTTAGGTGCCACTATAACAAACACCAATAGATATATCTGTTAGTACAAACATATAACACCTACAATTTAAGATATGTTGCTAAAGACTTCTTCCTCTGTTGGTCCTTAAAAAAATGCTAACAATTTGTGGTTATCTGTTGGTAATACTTTTACAGACAGAGGTTTTACCAACACATTAGTAATAAACCAATACCTGTTGGCAAACCCTTTTACCAATAGAAAAGTGTCTTACACCAACAGAGAGACCCCTGTTGGTAATACTTTTTTTTTATAGTGATGATATACAATGGTTGTTTGCAAGGGATGGTATGGACAATTTATTAAGACCCGACACCATACCTATAGGGACCTCATTGTTTTTTTTTTTTTTGAGTACATTGCATGGAGAGGTTACAAGTGGTGTGAGACGTCAAGAAAGATACATTTCCTTCTAATTGCGAGAGGAGCTTTGTGAATTGAATCCTAGTGCCTTTAATGACATATTTGGTTTTTTGCATAGTTTAGACTTACCATGGCGTCGTGTCACCCTAAAATTTAACCTCAATGCCTTTTGGCATGAAATTGCTGAGGACTATTGGTATAGTACAAGTACATGTAAAGGCAGTTTTATAAGAAATCCATGTATTCGAGTGGCCCAATGGTTGTTGGCTTGTAGTATTTTTGCTAAGGATGATAATTTGAATGTCCCTTGATTTTCTAAGCTATACTATTTGCTTATACGATGAACGGTGATCGTATTGACCTTGGGTGTTTCTTGGCCACCCAATTATATAGCGCACCTACTAGTATTGTGGGTAGGATTGTGAATGAGGGTGTCATGACCTCCATTGCTCGAACTCTTCGGTATTGAGCTTTGTTGAAAATAGTTTTTGAGGGGTAAGTGAGGGTAGAAATTTGTCGTCCTCTGGGATGGTGTGGAAATCAAGTCACTAACTATTGTTGACCCCAACTCTAACCGAGGAAAAGCGATAAATGTCACTAAGTATAATTAACTAAACTAATTACTCACTAATTCTAATTTCTAAACTAAACATGATTAATTAAACTAAACTAAAATGAAGCATAATTACCAAAATCAATTCCAAACACCTTATTAACTAACAGTAACTAATAAGGCATCTAATTAATTAAGAAAGCATTAAATTTACTAATTAAAAGAAGAGAGAGAAAGGGGAGTACCTCACAAGTTTGAAAATCCAATAATGAAGGTTGGCCTCCATTGTTGGAGCAAGTGGATGATGATTAGAGGTGAATTCTTCGCTTATTCTCACTAATTTAACTCAACTACTCTTAATCTAACCCATTGAGAGGTAAAAACTCAGACTTGTGAAAATGAGTTTTCAAATATGAAGATGGAGGAGAGAGAAAGAGCTTGAAATTTGCATTCTTAAAGAAAGAAAGTTAGAGATTAATAGTAGATAAAAGAATATAAAGATGATTTGGAAAGGGAGACACTAATTTCAATCCATCAACAAACAAAAGCATGTAAATTTGGGCATTAAACTAGTAAATCATACTCAACAAAGTAAGAACTTGAATGAAAATGAAGATTAAAGAGAGAAAGAAATAATTGCATCAAAACTTCATTACTCTTCAAATGTGGCTACAAAATGAAACAAAATCTACACTAATCTCTCCTAAACCCTTGCTAAACCCTATTCCTAAAACCTAAAAATTAAATAATTACACGAATAGGAGATGGTGCTTTAAATAGATCCTGATACAGTTGGTTGGTACGGTCGTGCCAAGTGGCACAGTCAAATCGTGTTAAAGCTCTGGAACCCAATAACAACGACACAACAGGGTAGCGGGTGGCATGGTCATGCCACAAGGCACATGCATCCCATGCCAAGTTTCTGGAATTCTGTGCTTAAAATAGAGTAAAAATAGGATTTGGCACGGACCAGCCCTTGCTGCCTAGCACTGGCAGCCCATGCCAAATTTCTGCAGTGTTCTTCTTCCTTATTGCTCCCACAATTTTTGTGCTTGTTGAGCGGCCTTGCTTCATGGTTATCTTGGGTTGTCCTCCAAGATTTTCTGGGTTAACGTACCTAACTTTTTTGATGCTTTGCACGAATTATACACCATTTGCCCAATTTTCTTTATTATCTACAAAACCAACAAAACACAAATAAATAACCTAATTTACAAATTATTTGAGCTAAATCTAGGTAGCATGGGAGTATAAAATTTGCATATTTGGATCCCGAACAAGCTTAGCCTGGAGGATAGAGTTTTAGGGTCCAAGTGACTTGACAAGGCTACCTTTGACCTGATGAAGTTTTGTAAAGTAGAGGTAGGTCAATTGTAGTGGATATACCCTAGGAATCTGCTTTTCCACTTTCCAATATGAAGTAGACCGCACTCCTTCATCGGGCTCATAACTCATGGTCACCCAGTAATGAAGATGTCATCTATCCTGTACCTCCTTATCCCCCACCTACACACCCTGGAGCCCCTAGTTCTTCTTACTAGACCTCCTGCCATGATTACGATGAAGTCTATGCAACCCTTAGGTCCATCTAGGACGAGCATGCCTCTCTACGAGCTCATGTTCAATCTGAGAATGCTGCTCTTCGTGACTTTGTTCAAGAGTGACATGACGAGCTCTGTGGGATGATTGCCTCCTAAAACTAGTAGTTTCCAAACGACGGGTTTAGAGACTTGGACAGATTGGCGCATCTCTCAAGGCCACCCCTCAATCCTCCCTCTCCTTTCCAAAGTTTCTTAGTTGTCATCCTTAACCTTGTACTTATATGCTCGAATTGAAGATAATGCTTTGTCTATGCATAGGGAAGTTGACTTGATTATGATTTATGGTTTCTGATGATTGATTTCTTGAGCATGTGGATGTGTATATATTGTACAGGATTGCACTTAGAATTGCATTTAGGTATAACTTGTATGTAGCGCATGTATTTAATGCATTTAGTTTTATTTCCATTTTTTTGCATCTCTCATGCATTTTAGATATTAGAGGCATAACAATTGAAGTAGTTCTGCATTTGAGGATTACCTTTGTCTATGATAGCATTTTAAAAAAATGAAAAACGAAAAAAAGAAAAAATTCTAAAAAAAGGAAAATAGAGAAATAAAAGCCTCAAATGATAAATTTTGTAGACTTGGTAAACTTCTTTGGTTTAACTTGCCCTTTGATATTGCCAATTGTGAATAAAAGTGCTAGGAAATGTGTTTTTGGTAATGTGCTTCATGTTTTGACCATGCATTGAACGCGAGTTTATTGCCTAATGAATCTTAGCATGAATAATGGCATGTGAATCTTAATGATCTAGTTATGACTGTGGTAGATGTCCCTTGAGGCTTTGAGCTTTTGATGGAGGTCCAACCATGCCCCTTGATTAGAAAGGAGGCAAATCAGATAGGAGTCCTTATTATGCTGGCTAAAGGGTGATTAACATCATCCAAATTTTGTTTAAGTTGTTTTATTGCAGGGCAAAGGGAAGAATCCAGCACTGACCAGTTTTTGTGAGTCAAATTCAGCAAGCATAAACATAGTTTAAGTCTGATTTCTTTTGATGAATTTAAATTTCAAGATGTCATCTTTCCAACAAGACAAGTTGCATCCAATTTGGAATTCATTTGGTCATCCAAATCAGCCAAAAACCAAAAGGTGTCAAAACTGCCCAACAATCCAAAAACAGCTCGGTTTTGTTTAGTTTATAACTTAAGCTATATTAAGGCTTAAGTCTTGTATTTTTATATATTTTAGGTCCTTAAGATGTTATCTGCATGGTTCGAGTGATTAGATCAAGTTATATCAAGTAGAAGATGAAGAACCAGACCATTCTTCCAAACTGTGCAGATTGAACCCGGTTCAAACCAGTCTGGACATTTTGATGTTTTCACTAGGCAAATTAATCCCAAATTGAGTGATTCCACTTGGAGGAGTTATAAGACTTCTTGAGGTTTCCATCCATATGTGGCAAGCCAGATTATCACCACGTTTGGTATGGGAAACGTGGCCTCCAAAAACAGCCAGAAACGGACACCTAAGCACCCGGTTGTCTAGCTAAGGAGGTTTCCTTCCTAGATGGGTTTTCGAAGTTGTGAACCTACTTACTAGGTCAAATTGAGTTGCTTGGTAAGTAGCTACTCAGCAACTTATGAGGGAACCACGTGGAGCAAGTGAAAAGGAGCCAATTTGCAAGCATGCACACGGCCACCTTAGCACCACATGGCAAACATGTATTCCTCTCCTTTTTGAAGTGGCAGCTGTGGAAAGAAGACCCTCCTAGTGAGGAAATTGACTCATCTAAGTTCCTTACTGCTTAGGAAAGGGTTTATATTAGAGTAAACTTGTAATTTGTACCTTAAACTTTCGGATTAGTTTAGTTTAGTTTATAACCGTGTACTAATTAGCTTAGGTTAGTTTAGTAACTTTCCTAGCTTAGAAGGAAAGCTCTTTTCTTATGTTGTAATTTAGTTTTAGCCTTAAACTAGTTGTAATTAGCTAGATTAATACCTTTCCCTCCTAGTAAGGAAAAGGTGAGGTGTATTATTTCTAGTTAGCTAAGGTGCCTTGGCTGCCTACTTAAGGAGCTCACGGCCCCCTTGTAAAAGAACCAACTTTGATGAATTAAAACCCCTTGAAAGCATTAGTGCTTTTGGTGCTTAGGCACAACTTTGAATTCTTGCTTGCTTATCCTTAATTAGGCCAATTAAGGTGGTGTTCAAGTGAGTCTTAAATATGATTAAGTGGTGAATATCTGTATCTTAATCATTATTTAAGGGCCCTAATCTAGGTTTTGGTGGTGAATTTTTGTATCCAAAATCAAGATTAGTCTATCCATTTCCATTCCTAGCTCACGGGATTCCCTTGTTTCCAAGTGGCCGTAGCTACCTATCCTTTGTTTCACCCTTAGCTCACGGTTTTTCCTTGAATTACCAAGTGGCCGTGGCTAAAAGTGAATTGTTCCCCTTGATAGTATCGTGCTTTGGTTGTTAGGTTCATACTCTTAAATTGAGTTAGAACTTAAGGCCTCGGCAGGTACATCAGCTTTTAAGGATTAATTCATCAAGTTTAGTCCCCTTGTCTTTCTTGAGTGACAATTCCTAGACATTATTTATCTAGAACTTGCTTTAACTCACATTCAAGATCCCACTAGCATATGCACTTTGACAAAATGAATACGACATTCTTTGTTTTAATTGAGTTACATTTACCTAATAGCCACACTTCTTCTGTATGATATACCCCTTTTTACCCTCTTTGTGCCTTAAACATGTTTATTGACATGAACCTTCATATATAGCCCTTGGCCAAACACATATTTTATCCTTAAGCTAAGGTTATAGAGTTTCACTTCATGATATTTAGATTGGGAGTTAGTTTGCAGATGTTAATGTCTATTGGTGGTTTGATTTGGTTGCGTACATTTGCATGCGTTTTCTCTTGTATATTTTATGGTTGGTAAGGATGGTTTGCAATGATGTGATTAAATTTGTTACACTAAACTTCATGAGCGAGTTGTGTAAAATAGTGGTTAGCATGAGTTATCAGAGCGCTATAGCATGACATGATTAAATGTACCACATATTACATGATAAGCTTCATGGGGAACCTTTAGTATTATGCTTTTGTTAGCTAATATGCCCACGGTCGTTGGTGTTATGGAATTGTTCAATTTGATATGTTGTCATACTACCATTCTGCGTACTAATATCTCACGATCTTAGAACATGCGTGAATATATGATTAGCTATGTACTTTTTGTGACATGATGATGTGCTAAGCATGCTTGTGGTCATATTGGAGCCTTTACTGTATCACTTGATTATCGAATTGTGAAACATGGTTGTTCATGTGATCAATCGAAATGAATGACCTGATATGGCTTAGTTGGCTTATGTTATATAGCTGGATATTCTAATAAGGGTTGAAAAGGGCCTAGAGTCATGTCTATGAGCATGTTAGTTTACTTACATGTTTCTATGATTTAGAGCTAATATAGAACATGGGTAGAGATCTCTATTAGCTAAGCTATTGTGACTACGTTGCCTTCTTGTTCTCTTTTAAGCTATGCACTTTGGTTGGGGGTCTTTTGTTTAGTTTGTTGCACTGGTAACATGAGAGATTGGCTTAGGATCTAAGTAATTACTATACCAACTCCTGTGCTACTTGCCATGTTGTGTTCCATAATCCACAGGAATAGAAAGCTCATTAGGGACAACCCCTATCTACAATAATCTAGCCGGGTAATTGAATTAGCAGTCACTCTATAAGTGCATCATTAGATATAGGGACCTTATGCCAATCTAACCTTGTCATCTCCTTTAAACAACATTTGTATGAGGAATGCACTGAACATCTACTGCCTATCAACATGAGTTCTTATCATGCCATTTTCCTTCCAAGTTGCTTCATTGCTTGTTAACCTGATAGTTCCACATATTACCGCCAACAATTTACTCATTACATAAATGTAATATCGATTGATGTTGTTGATTATCTTTGATTTTTAAGGTGCTGAATTGTTCTTCTATAAGATGTCGTTGCGGGATTGTGTGTCATTTTACATGGTTTTGTTTTTGGTGTGATGCTATGTAGTGTTAGATGGTGCCCCTACTACTTTGTTGTGATATAATAACCCCTGATTGATTGACTTGACTCTAAAATGATTTTATTCCTTCATGCCTTAGAATTAAATTGACTTAGCTTGTTTGCATTGACTCAACTTTGTTATGAATAACACTCCTTTACATGTCAACTTATATTGTTGCATGAGTAGGCAATTTTTATGCTAGTTATTTGGGTAAAAGATTAAAATTACTGTTTTTTAAAAATAAGTTTAATATGGCTATCCCTGATAAATCATTGGCCCCCATTATACGCGATTTGCCCTTGACGCCTTCGTAAAGTGACTGAACGCTTAAATAGGACTAGCGAGAAGGTAGCTGGATACTATAAATTTCTTTTTTTATTTGAAATTTATATTTAATAGAAGGGTAAGGTTTTGGATTATGTTGTTTAGTTATGTTGTTATGTCATGTGTATAAACCCCATGTTTTACCGAGCATAGACTTCAGAATTTCGACGATGAAATTCTTTTGAGGAAGGAGAGTGTAATAGCCAAGGAATTTAATTTAGGAGCTAACTATTTGGCTTAGTGATTTCATTAGCTATGATTTATGATATTAGCTATATTCGGCTAAATTTTTATTTTAACTAAATATTTTAAGTTATATGAGTTAATTTTTAGGATTTTCTTGAATTGCTATGTGATTGCATGGAATTAGCAAGCCGAAGTGTGTGATTACTTGAGTTTGGCAGAGTTGGGTGAACTAAGGTAGTTGTTGGATGCCGGAACCAATTAGGCTTGGTATATTTAGGCCAAACACATTTTTGGTCTAAGTGAATTGAACAAGAGAAGGAAAAATTAGGGCCAAAACAAAAATCACTAGGCATTTTTTTTTTTTTTAACAACCACGGTACCACTCAACCCCAAATACCCAAAAGTTCTTCTCAGAACATGAGACACCACTATCAAACTCCTTTAACCTCACCATCTTCTACTGTTTAGAGAGAGAAGGGGATATGAGTAGAGAAATAAAGTGAGGGCCAAAGGCAACGCAAGAAGGAGAAAAACGACAATAGTAGGGTAGAAGAAAGGGGATCGAGCACAGTGGTCGTGTAGAGAAAGAGGAGGGTGGAACCAAGCAATAGAAAGAGTTGAAGGATGCTCAAACCTAGCCTAAAAAAGCACAAATCGTCCATAATTTGGATCCTCTAAGCTTGGAATGAGGTGGATAGTCCTAAATCCTTTAACTATAGTAATTAACTTCAAAAAAAAAATGTGTAATTTCACAATTTCCATGAAAAAGGTGAGAGCTTGCTTTATGACATTCTTATGAACTATAGAGTTTGTGTAAAGGTAGATATTGGGATGAATTAATTGGGATGCAATTGATGTGATTTTGAGGTGAACTTTGTAGGTGGTGTTATGATGAAGGAGCCTGGGGTGAGGGTTGAAATTGTGATATTTCGAAGGGTTAAGGTGTTGTGCCTTTGATTGATTTTCCTCTAGAATTGTTTTAATTAATTTTTGTAGTAATTGTGCCACCAAACTAACGTGTCGCGCCTGCTGAGCTCTTCCCTTTTGTGCACCGTCTGCATTCTCTACTAGGACAGAGTTGGCCTGGGTAGCAATGGCTAACTCAAGAAAATGGTTATGTGGAGAACCATTTTCGTGAGCTGGGTAGTAGTTGTCCGGGGCCAGCTATCGCCCCTTGTTTCCATCTATTTTTGGTATTTATGGACAAGACTGTAGCGGAAAGAACAAGGCTGGTGGCTACCGGTCGTAGAATGGTTTAGGTTTAAGTTCTGTTTGAAAAAATTGAATAGTGACCACTTTCGTCTAGTTAGCCCCACTCGTCTATACATGTGTGTAACGCCTGAAAAAGATTTGTGTTGGGCGGGGTATGGTTTGGATTTAGCAATATAATGGTTTGAATACTCGATGAATTATATGTGGGAAGTACGAAATTGCAATATGGACTACGTGTTTAATTTAACTCATTCCCAAGAGGAGCCTTGCATTTAAAATTGCTTGGCTTGCTATTGTCATTGGTTGAGCTATCTTAGCAGGGTAGAACATAGCTAACCACTGGGAATCAGTTCCTGAATCCTTTTGAACTAAACTTTGAGACTACGAGCTACCTTGGTGATCTACCCCAAGTAGAAGGGACTTACCTAGTTGTGAACCTTTGATCGTTTCAAAACAGGTGTTCCATAGAACCAGACTAAAATCAAAGAGGGTATATTAGTTTGTGCAAACCTTGAAAATACCTTAACTTAAGCCGCTGAACTACTAAGTGATTTGTCATTGAATGTATACGAGAGTAAGTAAAAAATAAATAAATAAAAGGGTTCCCTGACAAATTTCATTTGCTTATTGAATCAAGTCTATCTAAATTCAAACCAAATCAAGTGGCATCCAATTATTTGAATCAAAATACAAAATATGTTTTGACTTAGCATATTTGTAATTGTATTCTTTTATTTTTATTCATGGCAATGCGAGCCTCATGTGAATTTTCTTGTGATTAAGTACAACAAAAATTTAAGATTGCTTAGCTCTGCATACAATATTTCTAAATGATTTCAATGTTGTCGTGTCAGGAAAAGTGCAGTTCTATGATATTCTTTGAGAAAAATGTTGCTAGTTTTCCTGGTGATCAATACTTGATGTTCCGATGTTCATTTTAATGAATGTGAACTATTCCTATCTGCTTGAAAATGAGTTGCCCTTGAAATGTTTTGGGCTAGGAGGGTAGTGCTAATTATAATGGACTTGATCTTAAGAGTAGACTGAGACTCCCGAATTGAGTGGGAATCCTAAATGTGCCTACCCTGATGAGGGTAGGAGTTCATTGACATTAAGAGGCCCTGAGGATACAAAAAGTCATGAGCAATATTACTCACTTAAAGAGAGCACTAACTTATGAATCCAATGCCGTAAAAGTGAATTTCTTACCTGTACTATACTAGAAAACACCTATTTCTACATTGTTTGAGCGCAAGGTTTGAAAAAGGTACAAGTACTCTTTAAAAGGACATTTATTAAATCAAAAATGGTCTTCATGTGAAATGAGTTTTACCGTGGTCTCACTTGGTTTAAATAAGGGTTCTTACCCCCTTTTCAGTCATTATTTCTGATTTTTATGCTAACAGAGCTTAAGTTAGTAAGTCAAGTGAATCTCATTGATGTTAAATGTTAACTAAGAACAGAGTCACCTACCTCCCCCATTCTTGGGTACTATTGAGAAGCTATTAGGTGTGATTGGTCATGTAGCTTAATATGCTAATATTCAGTAAAAATTCTGTGCGACTACTAAATAGTGTATTGTATGGAATTGTTTTGCTTTTTTTGGGACGCAGGATATCCACTGAGCGCGTGATAGCTGACCCTCTCTAATTTTCCCTTTTGCCCTAGGTCTACGTATTATGGGAGAGATAAGTAGAAGTCCTTGATTTACGTAAATCAAGGTGGGATCTTCCGTTTGCTTTCTAAAAGGAGTCATATGTATGAATATTTAGTTCATAAGTTTGTATTGTGATTGATTCATAGGTTCTCGAGCATACATAATTTAAATACATTGGTTCATGTATTACATATTGTTTAGCGGTCGCTCAGAATGACCATGCGGGCCAACCATTTGGCTAAGTTATCTTTTTTGTTTGGTTAGAGTTGAATTGTTTTTGGAATATGAATCCCAGTGATCCGAATGTGTGATCTTTCGAGCGGTAACTTCCACTTCTTTCTTTTATTTAATTTCTTATTTCGTATACTCTGGGCGTTTGACCCATAGAGTTGTGGTGTTCGGCGTGTAGCCATTGAGCTTATTGGATATATCCTTCATGCTTTTGTTGTTAGAGGTACCAAATCGTTCTAAAACTCTATAAAATCACTAACACTTCTAGCCCTAGGGATAGGTGTGTTACATTCATAGTATCAAGGCTAGTGTCAAATTAGCAAGTGATAGCATAAGGAAAATATGAGAATCGACCACCACCACCACCAACAACAACAACAATACCTCCCAGTGTGGGTCTCACTTTTGCGGGATCTGGGGAGATCCAGATGTACGCAACCTTGCCTCTGCCGACATCCCTGCCCATAGAGAGGCTGAATCCAAGAAATGAAAATATGAGAATCAGAATGACTACATCTAAGACAACAAATGATAGCGTTCATGTCATGTATATGTATAATAGTAATTTGAACATAGAATCATGACTACTAAATGACAATAAATCCAGGATCACCAAGCAAATGTCACTTGTAAAGAAAGATAAACAATTGTTGTAAGACCCACCTTCTTTACTTTACGTTAACCTGGTTGTCTTACCTTCTACGTTATAAAAATCGTATTTTTAGAAAATATATGAGTTAAATCATTATCGATGTGCTAATGTGAAAGATAACTTTATTAGAAAGAATGTTTTCGTCACAATTTATTAATATTATTATTATTAGTTTTGAAAATCTTTCGATGATTTTTATTATGCGTTAATATAGATTATTAACAAGTACTAAATCGATCAGGAACCCGATTTCGATTAGTTGTCAACTATAGAGTTCGTTTCGTTAGTTAGTAAATCGAACCTTGATATTTTTAGGAGTGATTAACCGATGAAAGGTTGTTTTAGCGATTGGGTTTAGAATTTGGGATACGAATTAGACTAGCTGTGCCAAATACTGAACAACTTGGAACAAAATAGGAGGGAGAAGGGGCATTTTTGTAAATTCACCTGGTCCTATTATTCTTTCCCTGTCACGACCCCCATCCCCGAGCCATCTCTCTCTCTCTCCTCTGCATCTTCTTCTTCCTCCACCATCACCATGAACGCGGCTAACAAGCTCCCAAAACCACTAATTTTGCTCAGCCCAGCTCGAAAAATTCCCAGATTTCACCTCCCTGTCATTAAGCAAACCTTTAGCTATAAAATCTGGGCGAAACATTAAGGAATACGTCGTGTTTTCGATTTAGTTGGGCTATGATTCAAGCCCCAAATGCCAACCAAAGTTTAGCCGTGCCATCTAGCTTCTAATTGCTTCGAAACCTCTACAAACTAGGAGTAATTCGCGGCCCCAAGCACCAACCACGAGGTCAAGTCAATGAGTGAGCGTTCGGGCGAATGTAGGGTTTGAAATGCGTGGGTTTAGGCGTGGTATAGGCCCTATTCATGCGCTAATTAGCAAGAGCTGGGGGATTCAAGTTGCTCGAGCCATAGGGTCCAGCCAGCAGCCTTGGAATTGAACCTTTAGCTTGGAGTCCAGATGGGTGTTTGTCGCCTCCTAAGTATTAGTAGATTCGAAAACATTTTAGCCTAAACGATTATGCTTGTCAGCTTAGATTTAGTTAATTTCATGAAATATGTAATGAGAAACTGTGCATGTTAAGTTAGACGGAGTACATGCCTGAAAATTAGCTTCGAAATGAGTTATGCATGTTCAGAATCGATTGAAGTATATTCAGTTAGTACATGCCTGAAAATTAGCTTCGAAATGAGTTATGCATGTTTAGAATCGATTCAAGTATATTAAGTTAGTACGTGCTTGAAAATTAGCTTCGAAATGAGTTATGCATGTTTAGAATGGATTCAAGTATATTAAGTTAGCACATGCCTGAGAATTAGCTTCGAAATAAATTATGCGTGTTTAGAAACGATTCAAGTATATTTAGTTAATACATGCCTGAAAAATAGTTTCAAAATGAAATATGCCTGATTAGATTCGATACATGTACGCTAAGTTAATTCATGTTCATTAAATAACTTCAAAGTAAAATATGAATGCCTATAATATACCCATGTACACTCAGTCAATCCATGCTCGTTTAATGGCTTCGAAATGAAATAAGAATGCTTAGAATCGATACTTGTGCGATTAGTTAGTTTATACCTGAATAGTGACATAGAAATGATAAATGAACACCTCAAATGCGATAAGATTCATGTTCGATTAGTTAAGTTGGTTCGTCAAGTGTTACTTCAAGTTAAGGCATTATAGTTATATATGTTGACGTGGTTATATATATTTGTGTGCTTGCGATAATGCACCGCTAGATGGTGCTGCTTGCCCAGGTGAGTGCATAAATCCTATTACACATCTCTTTATAAGCTTGCATGATAATATGTTATGATTATTGAATTAAAAACCGACATGGTAGTTGGATGGTTTGAGGTAGAACTATGAGTGGTTCGAGGTTCTTTGTGGTACGGTGCTTGTGAGGAGGGAGTCTGGGTTGCCAATTAACTGCAATCATGTGGATCGCGAGGCCATGTGTGGCTCATGTTGCTAAGTTAAATTATGAAGTGTTTGAATGTGTACATGTGCACCCCTAGCCTTTCTATGTCATTAAGTTAGATTATTTGCATAAGGGTGAGTTTTGAAAAAGAAGGATTTCATGTTTTGAAATGATAGTAGCCATAATTATTAGTGCATGATGGCCTATTTTAACTAAATGAATACAGTTTTGGGAGTGAACTCGCTTGAACGAGGGAATCCCTAAAACGTTTTACAAAGGTGTGAGTTGTATGATAAATGACTTTACCAAAAGAAACAACAAAGTTACTAGTCATTATGACCTAATGCTTTAAATGGCTAAGACAATTGCTTAGTGACAATAGATGGAAGTGAACCTGCTTAAACGGGGGAGTCCCTAGCCTAGGGAGTAATCCCTAGAGACCCTGACGACGGTTAAGGTCCAAAACTTAGTTGCCATCCCGGGAGTAAGAGCTTAGTGTGAGTTAATCTCACTGGGATTGAGTGTAGATCTCTCCTAACCAGCACTTTGTGATGATCTTATGCCCAGATTACTTTCCTAATGAGTAAGAAAACAGTCGGCGTGTAGCCCTTTAAAGTATTTCAGAGAGAAAGAAAGTTTTTAAGGGTCATTGTGAGGCCAACATGAAAGAGGTTATTTGAAGAATATGAGCCTCCAGAGGCTAAGAGAAGAGTTTTTATGAGTATCAGGAGGCTAAATGAAGTATGTTTAGTAAAAAGAAAGATAACCTCCTGTACATAACTTGTGCATATCTTGTGAATGAAGTTCTAAGTGAAGTGTAGCCATTTCCTTGTAATGCATCGGGTATATAAGTTTAAATGCGCATGTATGAACAAGAAAGCTTCTTGTAAGATCCTTACTCCATGTGTTTAAGTATCTCGCACAAGCGAATTGGATGGACAAAGCATGATTCATGTAATATGTCACATAGCCTATAGTTGGAGATTAACAAAACTCTCTGTCATTTAATGTGAGGGTAGTAATACTTATATACATGATATGTGACTAATTCAAGACATTAAGTAATGTGTTTTATGTAGTAGAAAGATTTCTGTGCATATCCCATTCGTATCTTATAAATAAGACTACATGCATGACGAATAAAAATTACAAGGCATGACTATACTCTTGAAGCAAATCATACATCTAAGCCTTGAATGAGCATAACCTATAAAAGAAAGTTCAGTACATAGCTTCTGTTGCTTGTTTACGTGCCTAAGTGTTTGCTAGTGAGGACAATTGGTCATTAAGGACCTAGAAATGATTTGAGTAGTTAGAAAGAAGGTAGGGGTAATAACTCGTCCTTCGAGGACTTTGATTGCCTATTATGATAGTAATACATAAAGACGTGATATGTGACTATTAAAGATACTATTGCTTGCAACGGTTTTGGTTTTAAGGGGGTCAGGGGACACTCACTGAGCATGTGGTTGCTCATCCCACTACTATTTCCCCTTTTTCCCTAGGTTTTCTTTATGATAGGAAGAAGTTGAGTCAGCTATGCCGAAATGGAAGTTACCTTTGCTTAAAGGGTGAAGTAGCCTCGCTGCTTGATGATGTTATAGAATGTATTCTTAGTTTGTAAAGGTATGTAAACCAAGCATTCTAGTTCACGTAATGCATCTGGTATCAAGGTTGCTCTGTATGGCCGTATGAGCGAACCATCTGATTGGTTAGATGTCTTCTAGGTTAAAGTTACCTCTAATTTGGGATGTGAACCCCAATACACCGGATGTGTGATCCGTTAAGTTGTAAATTTGATTTTCTTCTGTATTAATAAACTACTTTGTTTAATGTACTCCGAGCGAGTTTCTCATTGAGTTATAAACTCCGGTGTGTAGTCGTCAAGCTTCTTTTAAAATGTTTTACGCTTCCGTTGATCTGCAGGGATTTATTGTGAGGCTTTTAGCCTGGAAACAGTCAATTTTTAGGGGAAACTCTATCCGTTTTGCCCCAAAATTTAAGTACAAAGTTAAGAAAATGTAGCACTGCCGGCCCCAGGGGATGGGGGTGTTACAATTACTAGAGAAATTCAATGCTTAATGCAGAGTCTGACAGATGCATTAGAAGTGTACCCATCCCGAAATAAGGGAAAGCCAACAATAAGGTGAGGTTATAATTTAGAAAAGCAAGTGGAAACAGCAAGAGAGATAAAGGAGAAAAATGTAGACTTGAGAACAACACAACAATCAAGTGAGTGCATGACATTGCAAATCTTTACGTAACGAATGTATGTATGAAAGCAAGGGATCACAAAGTTGATAATAGTTCAAAATGTAATTGTATTCATGGTTAAAATGGAAATATTTTTTCTCAAATGACAAGGATATCATCAATTGAAATGGTAAACATTACTCTTAGGAAGTAATTGGATACAATATGGCTACAAAGAGGTGAACCAAGCACGGTAGAAAGCAATGAAACAAGAGGATGAAGTTTAAGTATGGAGGTAGGTAGAGTAGAAGGTCAATAAATACTAGGATTATTATATGGTCCTCCTTTATATCATGCCACAATGGTTACCTACGCCCTTAGTGCTATATTAAGTCACTTCGCACTTAGGACCATCTACTTTAATTCAAAAATTAGAGGATGAAGTCCATTTCTTGAGTCACCTTAAAACTAACCAACACAAGACCATTTGTTTATAAAAAGTTGAAGTGAATCATATTGATTAAGTTGTGATCGTATGCCTACGATCTCAGTTAGACACATAGAACACAATAGTTAATCACTTTGATCACACACCAACACGTCAAGTTATCCATACAACATATCGAAGATATGTGTCAAATGCATAATGACACTTATGAATACATGCAATCCTCTACCCTTTACTCACACTCTACTTGTTACCTATATGTCTACAAGGTTTTAGGCTGCCCTTTTGGGTGAATATTCCCAACATGAGTGGCTAGAGTTGAACTTGAAATTCCAACACTATTTTATGAATGCCCTAAAAATGTTAATCCAATTTCTCTCTAATCTTTGTCCTAGTTAATGTAGCGAAACACCCTAGTTGGGCATTTTTGCTATGTTTCATCATGAAATACTAGAGAAAAAGGAGGTTCATTAAATATCAAGTCAAGAACGAAGTCAACAATTCAAAAAGCCAACTGGTGCAAATGTCAAACTTAGTCAAACTACAAAGTCTAACATTTATTCCATGATAAACAAAAATTTAACTTGAACTTCGACTTCAGCCTCACTCATCTCCCATCCCTATGGACATTAACACCTAAAAACAATACATTTTGCACAGTGAGGCGGAGCCCGATAATGTCTACCCTTAATAGTAAAATACGATTGTAAATTCATTTCAACCATTTGGAGGGAGAGGGAAATAAATCAAACAATTTAAATAAATTCTCCCAATCCAATTCAAGCCTTTTAAAATTGAATTTTCTTTTTTTTCAACAAACGTGCTCAATAATAGGATTCATATTTTGCCGAGCGACCCCCACTAGAGGGTCTCATGGCCTTCTGTCGAACAATCTCATGGGTTAGCTGGAGCCATGACTGTGCATACATCATCTACCATGGTATGTGCCCGAACAACTTTACGTTACAAGCAGGAAGCTGGCTTGCCTCTATGCCAGGGCAATCCTGCCCTGATCTCAGATAGGCACCCTCCCACAAATGTGTCTTAATCTTTTACTTTAGGATTTAGTATTTTATGAGTAGGCTTATTTGGCTCCCAATAGGCCCAACCCATCTTAGTCAAAATTGTATTAACTTACGAAACCACGTTAAACATACAGCAACAACAACAATAAAAACTCTCAGTGTGGGTCCCGTTTGCACGAGATATAGGGAGATCTAGATGTAAGCAGCCTTACTTTTACAGGTATCATTTCCCACAGAGAGGTCGATTTCAATAGACTTTAAAAATAAACTAATTAAATATAAATATTCATTTGCAACACCACATCAAATGTTCAAAAATTCATAGTAACAATTACCGCAGTTCATGGTTACACATAAGTTCCCCTTGACATACAATGTCACATAAATAATTCATAAACATCTAAAATACAGTTTAAAAGAGCAATTAAAGGGACCTAAGACATAAAACATTACCTCAATGAAATGTAACAACCTATCTTGAACATGATCATAGATTGTCAGGTCTGAATGATAAGATAACGTGCCACAATGTGCGCCAACTTAAGGGAGATTTTACAAACAAAAACCAAAATTTTGAACCCAAAATCCTAGCAAGCCACTAAGGTGACATGTCCATGGCTTACACTCTGAATGCTTAATTTCAAGGAGCTATAAACTTTTATAAATGATCATTTACTAATAAAAGGCTATCATTAAACCTTTAACCAATTAAGGATTGTGAGCAATTTCAAGTCAGCTATCTAACCTAACTTGCAGAGTCTATAGCTTCATTTAGAAATATCTAATTATGGTAGGTGAATAGAATATAAATCTCTTTATGTCTACTCCAACTTTCATTTTTTGAGAGACCACAAACAACATTAGTAAATGACTCAAAATTTTAACTCTTTCTAGTCGCCACTTTCAAATTAGATTTGCACACCTATGGAAGAAAAGTTATCTCTCTCTCATTTCAGGCTTAAAATTAATAATACAAAATTCTTATGGAAAAAAATCATAAATATATGTGCATAAATATTTCCATAATTTTTAGGCGAGTCAGTGTTGGTCATTGTTCTGGTATCATTAACATCGATTTTCCATGCACTAAAGTTTGCACCCATCAACTAGTCAGTCAAGAAATTAATCTTAACCAATCCTAAATGTCAAATAGTTCCCCTACCCACCATTAAATCTAACTAAGCCCACTTAAAATGGTAGAAAAGAGAGCATTAGGTTTTGTAGCTTTCAAAAATGAGAGGTGACTGAATAAGAGGAGATTTTTCTTTGAAAGGCAACCCTTAATTTGAAAATCTATTCACAATAACATATGAGAAGGATTAATCAAAGCCTATAAAGGTTAAATCATGATCGTTACATTAAAACTAAGGATCCAAAAAAGAACCCTAGCCTTGTAAACAGTCACCCAAAGAAGACGCACGGAAGTGGAGAGAGAGTGTTACGATGGAAGTGGTAGTGTTGATGGTGTCTAGCGATAGGACAATGACCGTTGGTCGCCGATGGTGATGTCTACAGTGGCTGGGTGGGTGGTATAGGCCAAGAGAATAGAGAGCATGGAAGGAAGTGAGAGCTAAAGAGAAAGTACATGAGATTTCTCAAGAAAGGGCTTATGAAGTGTAAAAAGAGTAATGTTGGGAAAGCTACCCCTATGAGGTATGTTCCTTATGACAGGAATGAAAAGTTCAAAAAGGTGAGCCCGATCGTGATGATAATCTTATTTATACACCAACGGCTCATCGAAAAATCTAAGGCATATTAACATAGTAAAACAAAAGGGTTAATATTCATCTCCCCAATAGGTAAATGAAGGGTGTTAGTGGTATCCCGAAATCTCTCAGCAATCCCGCGAGTAACGCAGCGATCATCAGTTGGGATATTCCTTCTAAAGTCCCACAGAAAGATCCAAAGCCTACATTCTCTACTATCGTTCAGACTTGGATTTCCCTATACCTAAGTTCAGTTATGAACTTTTTAGGGGCACCTCTACCTCTGATAAGATCATCCTGAAAAGAGGGGGAAAAAAAATTAGACCATAAATTTGATAAACAAACAGAAGAAGAAGAACACCTACCTTTCTAGTAGTAGCTTGGACGAAGGCATGGCATTCGACCTCAAAAACAAGATCAACGTCATCCTAATCCTCAACAGGCCTACATTCTCTTTCAATAAAGAAATCTTGTGCAAACATTTCCTGACAGGATCAGTAAGGAGGATGAGCTCTTGTCAAACTCATACTGGAAAGCACGTGAACGTAATCAAAGCAAGAGAAAGCAAAGGAGAATGAAAGAGGGTCATGATCCATCATATCTGCCAAGGATAACATTCTAACATAAATCATAGAGCGCGAGGGATCCATTAGAACATAAGGAGGCCATTGGTGGATACTTTGGGATGGTACCCTTTCACACAAACAGCAAATAAAGTAGTAGGATTTGCCACTGGGTATAGTTTTGAGCGACCTCGGTTTTAGGAGAGGCCACCTAACACCCCACGGGTGGAAGTTAGCCTGCAAAACACCAGTGTCACAACAAAGCATGAATAACATAAGCTACATCAACTGTCATACCTTGGTTAAGTTATTTATGGCCCCTTGAATGCGCTGCAAACTTCTTGGCCGAAACGTTCGCTAAATTTGATTGTCTTTCGTCCATGAAAGCATCGCGAGAAAATATGTAAGTTCTTGAAATCCAGGCGATAGCTCTAGAAAATATTCATATAACTAAAGCTGTAAAAAAAACAGCAAAATAATAATAGGAGTTTCAAAATGAAAAGTGGAGTGAAATAGTTGTGGTATTATTACCTTGATTATCCTTCGCAAACCACCAAGGGGCAAACTAGAGTGAAAATTGGTCTTCCGTACTCCACTTCACATGCCATGAATAAGAGTAGCATACATAGCCACTCCCCAATTCAAATGACTCACTTTGTTGATATCAACTAGTTTAACCAAGCAATGAAAGTAACAGTAGTTACCTAGTTTGGTAAAAATAGTGGTGTCAAGGAGGAGGGCTAAAATGATATGAGATTGCTGTGTAGACATATGTGCGGCCCAACCAGCATCATCCTACATTAGTGTAAAAAGAGTAGTGTAGGGAAAGCTACCCCCATGAGGTATGTTCCCTATGGTAGGGCATAAAAGTTCAAAAGGTGAGCACGATTGGGATGAGAATCATTTTGATACATTAACGAGTCACCGAAAAAATCAAAGGGATGTTAACATAGCAAAAGCAAAAGGGCTAATCATCATCTGCCCAAAAGCTAAATAGATATTCATCATGAATATGCTTGGCCACCAAAAAAGGTCTCTACCCCAACGACAAGGAAACCTGTTAATTCGACCAAAGGATAAATTCACAAGTTTGCTTTATCGGTAAAAAGGTCCGTTACTCCATGATAAGAAAACCTAGTAATCCAGCAAAAGGATTAATTCATAAGTTTGCTTGACTGGAAAAAAGGTCTGCCACGCCAATGATAAGGAAATTCGCTAGTCCGATGAAAGGATAACATTTGTAACGCCCCCAACCCTAAAGCTAGGAGTGTTACCATTTTCTTTAAATCATGGGACAAAACGGACAGAATTTCCCCCCAAAATTGACCATTTCCCCTTGCTTAAAGCCTTACAATTAATTCTTAGCACTGAAAATAACAGTAAAAACTAACTCAACGGCCACCCGCCGGAGTTCACAACTCTACGGGCTATCCACTCGGAGCACCACAATCAATGCAATTCAGTGTTTAAACAAATGAACAATGAAAGGTACAACCCTGGCAACTTAGATGGTGGCTCATATGGCCATACAGAGCGACTCTAAATGATATGCAAACCAAGCACACAAGAACTTAATTTACAATCATTACATCATAAAACACTTTACAACTCATGTACAAGCACATCACTTTACTTCTAGGGTAGCAATGACTCCCTTTCGGCTTACTTTAGAAACCTGGAGGGCAACAATAACAGATGGAATGAGCGATAATCATACAGTGGATAACCCCCTCCCCTAAAACAATATTTTCAATACAATAATAACTTATGACCATCGTTCGTAATTTCTCCTCTTTTGAAAGGCTTACCTATCGTACAATATGTTTCCCCCTCACAATGCGAGAGAAATTAACATTTGCACCAACAGCTTAAACTTAAGAATAGCTATACTCGATGAACTTTCCATAAGTCACTCATATGAACTCATAAACTTAATAAGACAATGGGGTTGAACCCATGAACACTCTCGCTGAAATCTCTATTACAACAGGCTCCTCCATCGCTAAAACCTTATATGTGATGCTCAATACATTAGCGAAGCTGGTTTTAGTTCATATAATGTAAATCGTACATAATCGTTAAGATTTCATTAAAGATGCTGTAAGGTAGTAAGCTATATGAATTTAGCAATGACACTAAAACAACCATCATGTTCAATGCGATACAATCCTTAATATACCATATAGTAGCCGGTCATATGCAAGAATAGATTTCTGTGAGAAAACATAGAACGATAACCATAAAATGAGGCATATAACTACGTCATGTGATTATTAAACTATTTACTAATAATGTAGCAAAATGTCCTTTGAACTTCACATGCTTGTTTATTAAAAGTATAATGTTTCGTAAACCATCATAGGAGCTGTGAGTCGCCTTTGACCACGTTTCTCTACCCATCTGCTGGGCTTTATAACGCATGACTCTACTACATATTAGCAGAGCTATGAAACATGTAACTTCAACTTATGCCTACTGGTAAAATTATGAAACATTGAACTTTGAATCCTCTGCTTACTGGCAGAGAAATGAAATACTGAGCTTTGAATCCTCTGCCTACTAGTAGAGAAATGAAAT
>JACYFF010031957.1:55107702-55162366 GCA_017589665.1 Selenicereus undatus
TGTGTGTGTGTGTGTGTGTGTGTATAGATATATGTTTATATATATATGCCGCTTTGATTCATGAGCTTGGATGAACTCAAGCAATGAGAATGGTTTGCATTCTGTTCTTGACTTGGCCGGAAAACAACAGTGAAGGAAAACCTTAACTAAAACACGGGGTATGAATGGGATAAAGGCACAGCCACCTCCCAAACCAAATTAAGTATCCATCCTCCAAATCCTAATGGCCAAGCCACCAGATTCGGATTAAAGGAATCCACTCTTGTTTCCTACCAATTCTGATTAACTAAAGATAGATTTGACAGAGTTTGAGTTAAAAGTGAAAAATTGAGGTTCAAAATCTGTCCTTGAACAAGCAGGTAGGCAAGTATATATACACATTCCTAAGCTAGCAAGCGAATATGCTGTCTCGTTGGCTAAACAGCCCGTCTTAACTTAACTATTTTGCAAAATAGTTTAAGCTTAAGCTAATTACAAGCATAAGTGTGGCTAATACGGTCTGTTTTGAATTATTCACATATCAAAACATGCTTAACTAGCTCTAATCAAGTCACTTGCACATGGTGGAGGGAGAAAAAAGGTAGGTTGTAGGTGGTTGTTTTTCGGTTGTCCAATCCGGGAGCAAGTAACAATAGTACCTTAACCTAATTAGCCAAGTGGCTGCCGAAGCTGCAAGGGTGGTGGTGATGGTGTTTCTGGACGTCCCAGCAACCAAGGAAGCAAGTTGCTAGGTAAACAAACCCTCTTCATTAAGGGAAAACCCAGCAAGGTCAAAACAGGTTGCTTAAGCCTAATGAGCCTGGGTAATCACTGAAATTGATTAAGTTGGTTCCCCAACCTATACTTCACTTAGAACTATTTTTAATGCATGTCATTATTCCTTAGGATATTAATGATAATCCCACATAGAAAAATTAGCCCTAAATCAAGTTTAGGTGGGAGAACCATCTAGAAACTCAAACCGGGTCTGGAATAGCCTCAATCTGCAAAGGTTGACAAAATGCAGTTGAAACTAATTGAAGAACTTGTCATGATTTGGATTTCTCTTCATGGATAGATACTTAGGATGTTTTCTAGCATCCTAAGTAAAAACTCTGGTCCTAAATTGGGTTTAAGGTGGTGATTCTACTTAATCTTCCAATGTAGGTAAACTGGAGCTTTCCCAGCATACCTTCACTATTTAGACTAATGTCGCAAAATGAATATAACTTAGGCTAAAATTGCATTTCCTTGGTGAAATTAAACATCTTAGTAATCCAACAAAGTAGGACTTGCCCCTAGGAGGCCTTGGAAACTCCCAGAATCATACCAACCAAACCTATGTTCAATTCTAGCTTGGAATAGGAAAATAAGGAATGAATTTGGCTGAGAGTTATTTGATTACCTTGACCTTCCTGACCTTGGATGCCACCTTAGACATGCTTTAGATATTGGGAACCCTCTTGGGTGTCATGCTCTACATCAGGTACCATGACTAGTACCATGGTTAAAGAGGCTCAAGGGAGAAGCAGCAGGAAGAACAAGAGAAAACAACTGGGACAGATGTCACGAGGGTCAGGTCATGGTGATGGACATGGTTTGCTGGGGTCCACTGCAGACTGTCCGTGGTCACCGTCCCTCCCCGTGTCATCGAGTTTTCTTCATGGTCATTCATTTTTCAAGCATTTTTTACATTAGCAGCCTTAAATTCTGCAATAAGCCCCTTTCCGCAACCTTCCTAAGCCAACCTATCATGATTTACCATCTATAAGTCCCCATATTTCATCCACCTTACGTCCATTGAGAGATTAAAGGAGAAGAAGAAGAAGAAGAAGCAAAGATTGGGCAAGTTTCAAAGGCTTTTCAAAATTGATTGAAAGATTATCATACAGGTTGCTAGAATAAGCTTTTCTCTTTTTCTCTTTTCCTTTAACTTTTCTATTTACTTTGGATTAAGAGTTTAGAAATGTTTAGTTTGTTTATTTCAATCATGAATGTGTAGTTTCTTAATCTAGGGGTTGCTAAAGATGTTGATTTTGCTAGTTGAACTCATTGCACTTGAATCTTCACTTCGTGTTTCCATTTAATCCTAGAGTTTTGATTGCTATTATAAGATTTTTGGCTAATTTCTTGTATGTATGTTAGATGTTTACTTTAATTGATGAAAGGTCAAGATTAATATTACAAAATTAGAATTAGACTTGGTTTTATAATCCCTCAAGAAAGGATTGTGAATCGGTGCACTTAAATAAGATTAAATCAAGATATAATGAGAATTAGCAATTATTTTAATCGAGTTAATTCACTCCATTTTGAAATAAATATGTGAATTCTTAAATTTTGTCATCTATTGAATCAACCGGAAATGTGAGAAGTGCTTCTTTGACTGCTTACATCAGCACATCGCTAAGTGATGCTACCCCTAGATGTTTTTGGCCATTGAAGTTAGTCCTAGTTCATTTAATGCTTGTTAGATAGAATCTCAATCCAACATTGATTTTACTTAGCAAATTTTAAAGGAATACATGTAGTAATTCAATTTGCTTTTCACAAGAACAGCCTTGACACACTATAACACCCCTTGCATTTGCGGTGTTGATTAGTTCGCTTGTTTAAATCTCACAAATCTACAAGCATGTGGACCCGTCCATCTTTTCTAGGCATTGGAAAATGTTGGTTATCCATTTGGGGGTTATTAGAGCCCTTAAGAAGTTGGCATCTAGTTGTTTTTGTACCTCTTATTTTATCTTCAATTCCCATTCACGCTTCATTCGAGAAGTTTTTGTTGATAGACTTTGCACCTAGATATAACGGGATTTCATATTCAGCGATCTCTCCTTGAATGCCAAGGACACCTTTGCAGGACCATGTAAAGACATCATTAAATTTTTTTAGGAGGTGATTAAATTTTGCCTTACCCTCGGGTGTTAGAGATTAACCCAATTTGATCTCCTTTGGTTCTTCATTTATTCTAACATTTATTGTCTTCGTTTCCTGAAGGATAGCAATTTTATTATGATTTTTTTCAATATTCCTTAAGTATTTTCAGATGGAGTTAAATTTTCATAGTGCAAACATAAGAATCATACTTAGAACACTCATTTTATTGAAATCATAAGTTAGTACATCAGTTTCTACACGAATCAAATTAGGAAGATAAGACTCTCTGATAAGGATGGCCCTTTAATCACAAGAATGATCAACCATCAACAACCATCAATCAACACCAAAGTAATAATCCCTTGAACAAGCTAAAACTTAACTTAGCCTACCAATCCATCAATTAATTCTCTAAAGCAAAGCACCAAGAATTAATTTAAAAGATGAACTCAATCATCATCCAAATAGTTAAGTATTTGAAATAAAGAAAGAGTTTTGTTTCTGGGAAAGAAAGGCATTCTAGCTTTCATTGATTAATTCTCAAATCAAGTATATCCTCCAATTGGATACAAGAAGGCTAATTTATAGCCACAAAAATTGGTTCTCCCTGCCCCAAACTACAAAAGTAAGCCAATAGAAATTAATCACCTGGGCGCTGGTGTGGACCAATAGGATTCAAGCACTTATCATAACCAATAGCGTTCTAACAACAAATTATTCCTTATCTCCAAACTTGATATTTGGACATTGACCTTCACCTTTGGCCAAAGTTTGACCCATATTGACCACTATTGACCAGACTTTGATTTTCTTGGCCGAAGCTTGTTGGACTAAAATTGATCCGACTTATCTACTTGATTTGTATCATGATAGTAGATTCTTCATTTTGATGCTCTTTTCTTCGTTTGTTGAGGCTTAGGCCACATAAACTAGATGGAATAGGTTTTTAAGTCATCCTAAACTCATTTATTGTGAAGTTGCAAATGAACCTTGCCCTTGATTCTTTATGCATCAAACTCCCCTTCTTCAAAAGGATTTGTCCTTAAATCCTTGTGGCCTCTTATAATATTCCCAAATATCATTACCCAAGCAAGTTAAATGCACCCTTTTGATCTTAATAGTACCATGGTGCTGAGAATGCCACCTTTCTTGAACAAATAAGTGTTTTCAAAGAAATTATGGGCCATTAGAATTTGGGATTGTTTTCCACCAACCCCAATGCTCATAAGCTTGTCAAAACACATACATCAATTTCTAGCTCACAATAGGGTACCTCTTCATGCCCAAGTTTGATCGTTGTGGCTTATTTGCAAGAGGTATGATTGAGGTGCTAAGTAAGTTCTTCTCTTCCAAGAATAGAACCTCAATTGCCTTAACTTGTTCGATGTGAACCTGGATCTCCATGCCCTCATCATTTTGATTATGAAGTAGAACCTCTATGGTTTCTTCTAGATTGGGAGCTTTAGGAGAGCTCTCATCAATGACTAAGTTTTCCTTATCCCTAGTTTCATCAAAATCCAAAATAGGTTCAATCTCCTCTTGGACCAAAACAGGATTTCTCTCTTGAACCTTGATCTTCTTTGGGACAACAATGGATTTTTCTTCCAATATTTCTTCTTCAAAGAGTAAACCTCGATAGAATCTCACATCCATATATGATTTGATCCATCTCCAAGTCTTGATTCTAGGCTTGCCTTGAAGAGTTCTCTCTCTTCTAAGGCATTTAAACCAATAATGGGAAAAACCTGATTATTTGGGTGGCTATTACAAAACTCTCTTCAACCAGAAATTTTTTTACCTTAAGGTAACCCTCATGGGCTTGAATCCATTTCAAGTAATTATTTGGATTCAAATTACCTTCAAGATAAGGCAGTTCACTCATAACCTCTTTGAATTATGCTACTTAACTCAAGAGCCTCATCACTTGATCTTCAAGATAAAGTATGACCATATCTTCCATGCTATGGTGAAGAAAAGGCGAAATGGGTTTGGCAAGACAAGAGGAATGAAGGTTTAAAAATAGAATAGGGGAGCCACCGAGCATGGAGGTGTGACCACTGAAGGATCGTGGACTACCTTGGGGCAAGAAAGGACGAAGAAAAGGAAGACCATGGAGAGTGGCTGGATGAACAGGGACCGTAAGGATCACCACAACCTATCTATGGTGGCCTCTTGTTGGTGCTTTTACACATTTTTGTGATTACTTTTTGGGGTTTAGGGAACTGTTTGGATTAAGGAATATTTTTAGGCTATTTTTACAGTTCTTTTGTTTACTAATGAGGTTATTATCAAGGAGAAATCAACCAAAAATAGGATCTTTTGGCTCTGATACTAATTTAAGAAGAAAAGGGACTCTTTACTAACAAGAGTGATCAACCATCAACAACCATCAATCAACACCAAGTAATAAGCCGAACCAAACTAAAGCCTGAGTAACAAAGAAAAAATAATGAAAGTTTTGTGGATTTTTGAATATAGGAGAAAAACAAATAAAATGGGTATGACTACGATAAAGCTTCAAGCCACCACTTAGCTTAACAGTCCACCAATTAGTTATATAATGCAAAGAACCAAGAATTAATATAAAAGATTGGCTCAATCATCATCCAAGTACTCAAAAATTAGAAATAAAGAGAGAGATTCTGTTTGTGGAAAGGAAAAGCATTCTTGCTTTCATTCATTAATTCTCAAATCAAGTATATCTTCTGATTGGATACAAGGAGGCTAATTTATAGCAATTAAAATTTGTGCCCCCTTCCCTAAGATACAAAAATAAGCCATTAGAAACTAAGCACCAATGGGGCTGGTGTGGACCAATAAGATTCAAGCACTTATCCTAGCCACTAACATTCTGACAACAAATTAAGCATATGGAAATTGAAATTAGAAGCTCCTAGACTGGTGATGAGTTGTCCAAATTTTTCCTTATCTCCAAACTTAATATTTGGACCTTGACCTTTGACCAAGGTTTGACCCATATTGACCACTGTTACAAAAGTTTGAGTTTCTTAAGCTGGACTTGTTGAACAAAAAAGGACCTGACTTGTCTACTTGATTTGGATTGTAATGGTAGATTCTTTATTTTGATGCTATTTTCTCCCTTTTCTTAAGGCTTGGGCCACATAAACTAGATGAAATAGAATAAACAACTTAATTCATTCCAAACTTATTCATTGCAAAGTTGCAAATCAAACTTGCTCTTGGTGCTTTATGCATCACTCTCCCTCATACATAGAAAGAGATTTTAGATTAACATTAAGATTTATATTTGGCTCGACAATTAGGCCCTTGGGCTTTCTAATGCTCAACTTGACCTTTTTTCTCCCATTGGTGGTGGTCCACACCATCTTGGTATGCCTCCCTTCGGTTGCATTAGTGATCATATGGCTGCACCTGTAATAAGATGCATCTTCTCACTAACGGTCAGGAGATAAGGAGGATATTGTATGTATAGATCCATGAATCTTACTGATGCATTTTGAGCTTCTCCTCTTCAATCTTCGAATGATGCCCTTGAGGAGAAAGTTCGTACCCTAAGCTAAAGAGGTGAGCAAAAGGGTTAACCTTAGTAAGAGGAGTGGGTATTCCTAGCTTTCTCCCTAATTGAGTCCTAGGCAATAGTCTAAATTCCTCATCAGGGTGTTAACCTTCTTGTACGAAAAGCGGTCAAAATCAACTGTGGCTTCATATTTTGATTCAATGGTAGCGCATTTGTCAGCTACAAAGCCCAAATTTCTATATTATCATCATCGTGCTCAACCTCCAAAAGTGGAGCTTTTTTTTATTATTATTGCGATCACTGGATTGGTATGTATCAATATAATGGCGTCTTTACTATCACTTTAAACTTTGTGGTGAACGATTAAAGGTACCACTTTTTGGTCATGCAGCCATGGGCAACCAAGTAGAAGGTTGAAAATAGCTTGGATGTCTACGAGTTGGAAAGCTACCTTCTTTTCTATCATCCAATGGTTATGTAGTTCCCAAAATTATCCTATAGATGCTATTGTATGCCCATAGGCCTTATTGTTCTAAGTAGGCATATGTTAATAGACAACCCATTATCTACTAAGATCATGGGTATGAACTTGATTCTACTATTTATAGTAAGATATAGAGCCTTATTGCATTTAATCCCTTCCGATGGGAAGTATATCATCAAAAGTTATGGTGGAGGCGACCTTTCAGTCATGAAGAAGCTAAATTCTTAAGATGTATTCTGGACTTCAATTCTTGTGAGGGCCTTTAAGGGTGCCTTTTGGTTGTTGATGGAGGAAGGCAGGAACTTTTATATGGTTATATTAGCTTTTCTCTTTTTCACTTATTAAGGACAAGGTCCTCTTGTAATTCTTATGTCATGGTTGGACTTGGTCGATCCCCTTCATGAGTTACGTGTGGGGGTTTATAACGTCTCTAATTCTATTTGAGATGTTGGACTTCCTCTTCTTTATTCCACTTCACCTCAGTAGTTGCAATGGAGATGAGAGGAGTTATCCAAATATCCTCTTGGTCATCTCCCCACATTTCATTAACTTCATCATCAATGAGAGTGGATAGGTCAAGCTCTTTTTCTATGGTGAAGATTGAAAGCATAGAACTTAACAATTAGGACAATTGTTGGGTTAATTTGTTGCATTTCGACTATCTATATGTCATGTATTACAGGATTTAATTCTATGCATTGATCAGTTTAATGTCGTTTTTTATGATGGTAATTATAATAGGCATTGATGTTATACATAGTACTACTTTTGTCTTCAGGCACATCGAGTGTAAGCCCAATAAGCTTAGCGAGTCTCTGGCTTTCAAGTCATTTTAGGGCTTCTTTGGGCTACATTCCAAGTGAGGGTGAATATTTAATGATTCGGATGAGTTTTTGAAGCTTGTACCACATTAGCCTTGTTTACTATTTAGGTGTTGGAGGTAGTAGCTATGTCCATGCCTTTAAAAGAGCCTTTGTTTAGTCTATAAAGGGTTCTTTGGGCTCTTTTATATTTCTTTCTCTATCAGCATCACGATATCATGTAGTTGCATGAATTTGTTTAAGGGTTGAAACATAAGGAGCTGGTTATGATTCAACCTCAAGTTTTTAACAACCATACAGATTTGGTCTCTTTCATCTAGATGATTCAAGACAAAGAGGTGTTTGCCCTCCATCAAATCAAAAAGTCTAGGATGCTTTCTTTTTCTTCTTACTTAGGAATTTCAAAATCCAAAGTGTATTGGGCAATTCCATGTTGTAGGAATATGTCACATGAATTCTCTAGTATATTATTCTAAGTGCTAACCCTCTGTGGGTCAAGTGAATAGAACTAGTTACTTATTGCTCGTCTTAAAGCGAGAGGAAATATTTGATAAAGGAGGGCTTATCTATGCCCTTTAGGGTCATGATGTTAACAAAATTTTCCAAATGTAATGAAGTGTCGGCCAAGCCTATGAACTTCAGGTTTTTAAGAGGGGAAAATTTCATAGCCAACTTCCATTTTGACATACTACAATCACAACAGCAATTTCCATTGTAGGTCCTACTTGCACGGGATATAGGGAGATCCAAATATAAGCGACTTATCTTTACATGTATTACTACCAGTAAAGAGGTTGGTTCTAATAGACCCATAAAAGATTTGCGAAAGAAATTTTAGAGTAAAAATCTTTTGATACGAAAACTATAGCAAAAAAATGCAAATATCGGCAAGTTGTGATAGTAAATGCTAAGGGACATGGACTCATTTTTTTTAAAGAAAAAGGACTCACTTGACACACAAAGTTATAATAAAAGGCACTTAGTACGTATTCAAGGTAGTCATTCGCATGAAGTTTGGACCTAAAACTTATGCTCAAAAGGGGAAACAACTTAGTTGGTGGTCATGATGCCTAAGCTGACCGCACGAGACCCTTTTTGTCTTCAAAGTAGCGCACTTTTGTTGAGAAGCATATCCAGATATGCTCTTCCTTCACCAGGAGAACCAACCTTGTACGATTCCTACCTAGACCCAATTTTAGCGGCATAGGTAACATCAGAAGATGATGATGATGTTGATAATGGCTTTGTGTGGCCAACCTACTTCAGCAGAAGGTCATTTTGACAAAAAGTAGCCCAAGCTTCTCAGTCCTCAGGAGTCAAAATGCGAGGAAAGAAGCTGTCACAAAAGAAAAATAAGAAAAATAAAAAGAAGAAGTCGAAGATTAAAAAGAAGTCGAAGATAACTTCCCAACAGGAGTACGTGTCGTCGATTAAGACCCCTTTCACTTTAGGTGATTACATCCCTAAGGGTTTTTTCGGCTGTGACTTTTCAAATGATAAGGCCGCATAAGGGGAAGTGGCCCAATGTTGTATGGTTTCATGGGTGGATGAGTGGGAAGAGGTGAACGCTAAGCCTACAGACGGTATTTAAGAAGTGGATCAAGTGACTCTTTGGTCAAGTCGTCAATTCCAACTGCTAGAATCAATGAGAAAGAAGAAGAAGAGAGAAATGTTTCCAGAAATACCACTACCATCTGCGAATGCTAAAGAAAAAGGTGAAGAGGAAGTAATTCCCTCAAGCTTAAATAGAAAAGGCACAGTTGAGAACAAACAGGCAACTAAGGAGTCTAAGAAGGATCTTCCTATCCCGGTCCCTTTTCAAGTTCGTCAAGGGTCTCATAAGGAAAAGATTTGTTATGATGTCATCTCCTATCTCAAGCGAATCCCAGTGAGCCTAAGTGTCTACGATGCTTTACAAATGTCCCAAAAGCTAAGAAGGGCGTAAATGGACCCTGACGACTATAAAGATCAAGTCGACCCTATTGAGGTGGATGAGGTGTTGTCCTCCCCTTTAAACTGATGTGCTGCATGCATGGCTTGCATAACATTCTCTGATAAGGACCTCCAGTTGGGGTCTGCGAAGCACAACAGGACTTTTTATATCACCAGTATGATCATGGATAAAAGGGTCAATTAGATTGCACTTGACTGTGATTCCGCAGTCAACCTTCTCACTTTAAGGGTATTGAGAGCGATAAGGATAACACCAAATCAGTTGTCCCCAACTTTGCTCACAACACAAGGATTTAATTAGGCGGGGCAAAAAGCCTTAGGCATTATTGCTTTGAATGTTGAACTAGATGACCTCTATACAAATCCTCTCTTTCATGTAATAGATGTTGATACTTCTTATATAGCCCAACTTAGGCGGCCATGGCTTCATACTAGCGAGGTTATTGTGCCAACTCTTCACCAATGTTTAAAATACACTGGCGACCATGGCAATAGGAAGGTAATTCACTGGGAAGTACATCTTTTTCATGGGGAAGATGTTAATTACGTTGATGCCAAGTTTTACAAATCAACAGGATTTTGGAACCTCCTAAGTTCTTTTAGGCCAAAAAGGGAGTCACCAGAAAGAAAATCTTGAGGCTCTTACTCTGCCCCAAAAGGTCATTCGGGTTGCCAACAATTGTGCTAGTGAAGCCAAGGAATATCAATCACCATGATCAAAGGTGTTGTTCAAATACACGCCCAAGAAGAAAAGAAAGGCTAGCCAAAAGGCCTTGACATCAGTAAGGAAAATTATGAACGATCTTGTCATGATTTATGTATTCCCTTCTGACAAATTCACCAATCAATGCCCAAAGAAAATTGATCATAGGAGCATCACTCGACAATAAGAGATTAGTTTTAAGAGGAAACTCATCAAACTCTACGGTAGAAATATCTTCTTCAAGCGGTTCACCTCCAAGAGAATCATCAAAATCTCAAAAGGGAAGGAAGAACAATAATACGAGGGGTCTTGTAAAAGCCAACAAATAAATAAACATATCTTATGAAGGTGGAGTCCTAAAAGCATCATTTCAAGGGGATGCTCTAAAACACTCCAGCTATCACATGATGGGGGAGTTCTCAAGGCTCATGCTATGAATGATGTGGTTTTTACACTCCAATAGTAAGAGATGTTCTTCCAAAACGAGCAAGTCCAACCTCGAATCTCGATTTTCCAAAGACTTAGGAAAGTCAATGAACCCAAGCAAAAGAATATCCGAGTCAAAAAGCAGAAAAAGTGGAAGTTGAAGAAGAAAAACAACAACCTAGGAGCCTTGTTTGGGTTCGCGAACAAAATGACATTAGCCAAGTTGAGCAAGTATAATAAGTTAATGTCGTGTCCATTGTAGACAGGAAAGATGCTTCAAATTTTAAATTTCCTTGTCAAGGAGCTCCCAGACAACATAAGATTAACATGACAAACCATGAAATGTGTGGTGAAGTTCAAGCTCAAGCTGATTCACATAAAAGCTTAAATGATGACTCAGGTGCTATAGAATAAGGGTCTTCTGAGGATTTTGTTGAGGTTGTTCAACCGGCACCACCAGAAATGGAAAATAGTGGTTAAGCAACAATTGATGAGCTTTAGGAGATAAATTTAGGAAGAATTGATGACCCTAAGCCAATTTTTGTGAGTACTATGTTGAATGATGAAGAAGTGGTATAGTATGAATAACTCCATCAGGAGTACAAAGATGTATTTGCTTGGGAATATCAAAACATGCCGGGCTTAGATCTGAATGTTGTTGTCCATAAGTTAGTTCTATCTGAAAGACCAAAGCCGATAAAGCAGCCTTAGCGGCCCTTTTGTCCCTAACTAACAATCCAAATAAATGCTGAGGTGGACAAGCTCATAAAAGCCAACTTCGTTCGTGAAGTTCAATACCTAACTTAGTTGGCTAACATCGTACCTGTTTGGGGAAAAAATGGTCAACTTCGGACATGTGTGCACTTCAAGGACTTAAACAATTCATGTTCCAAGGATGATTTCCCACGACCAATCACCGAGCTCCTTATGGATGCCACTACATGGTTCAAAGCTATGTCTTTTATGGTTTATTTCTTAGGGTGCAACCAAATTAAAATGGATCTCGAAGATAAGGACGTAACCGCCTTTTGAACACCACAAGGCATATACTACTATACGGTAATGTCATTGGGTTTGAAAAGTGTCGGGGCCACCAACTAGAGGGTCATGGCAATCATTTTTCATGAGTTCCTCCATGACCTAGTTGAATGCTATGCTGATGATTTGGTTAAGAAAACAAAAGATAGAGAAAATCATCATCATGACTTAAGAAAGGTCTTTGAAAAGTTGCGTGTACACCAACTCAAGATAAACCCCTTAAAATGTGCATTTGGGGGTACTTCGGGGAAGTTCTTGGGTTTTGTTGTTCAGAAAGAAGGAATTGAAATTGACCCCGATAAAGTCAAAGCCATAATCCAAGTGCCCCATCTGAGAAACTTAAGAGAATTGTAGGGTTTACAAGGAAGGTTGGCTTACATAAGGCGATTCATCTCAAATTTGTCAGGAAGATGTCAATCTTTCACAAGACTTCGAAAAAAAGACACACCTTACATTTGGGATCAAGCTTGTCAAAATGCTTTTGGAAGCATCAAGCAATGTCTCACAAGGCCACCTATCCTAATGGCTCTACTACAAGGAAGACCCCTAAACCTATATACAACAGCCCTTGAATGATCTTTTGGGGCTATGTTGGCCTAAAATAATGATGAAAGGAAGGAAAATGCCTTGTACTACATCAACCGGACAATGATGGGTGCAGAAATACATTACTCCTTTATGGAAAAAATTTGCCTGGAAATAGTTTTTGCCTTTTAATAGTTTTCGCACTACCTCTTATCCTATTAGATCATTTTAATCTCGAAGGCAGATCCACTAAAATATATATTATCTAAACCCGTGCTATCAGGGAGATTGGCCAAATAGGCTATGCTTTAAGCCCCTTTTGACATCAAGTTCCTGCCTCAAAAGGCAGTAAAGGGACAAGCTAGAGCCTATTTCCTAGCAGCACATCCATGTTTAGATAATGAGGAACTGCTCGATGATCTGCAAGATGATGAAGTTATGCTTGTTGAAACCAAATCATGGCAGTTATATTTTGATGGTGCAACAAGGAGTTAGGGAGTCGGAGTAGGGATTGTGTTTGTCACACCATCAAGACTTATCCCTTATTCATTCTCTCTCCTTCAGATCTGTTCAAATAATGTGGATGAATGTGAGGCACTCATCATTGGCCTTGAATTGGCCCTTGAAATGCGTATTGACTAACTTGAAGTATTCGGCAATTCCCAGTTAATCATCCAACAAATAAATGGTTAGTGTGAAGTAAGAAGTAAGAAATACCAAATAAGCACCTCTCTAACAAAGGGCAAGAAGTCTTATCAACCAATTCCTTCAAGTAGAGGTCAATAATATGTTGAGGTCTGAAAATGATAAAGCAGATGTCTTAGCAAAGTTGGCTGCTTCACCGACACTCCCTGATGAAAGGGAAATTCAAATAACAATTGGTGAATGCCACTTGTTGGCCTCAACTTTAGACCGTTTTGATGAAACTCAAGATAAGTATAGTCTTCGTTTTTAAGGTCGAAGAAGAAGCAGATTGGAGACAACCTCCCATTGAGTATATTCAGTATGGCATCCTACCGACTGATCCAAAGAGAAGAGTAGATGTAAAACAACAAGCACTAAGATTTGCAATTAAAAATGACACCTTATATCGAAAGGCTTTCGAATGAGTGTTACTCAGATGCTTGTCAAGGGATAAAGCTACTTATATCCTAAATGAAGTTCACGCTGGAGTATGTGGGGCTCATAAGGCTGGTCCAAAACTTGCTGACCAGATCAAAAGGTTGGGCTACTATTGGCCAACTATGGTTTAAGATGCAATACAATTTGCTAAAGCATGCCAAGCTTGCCAAATACATGGTGATTTCATTCATCAGCCACCACAATTACTCCACCCAAGCATATTGTCTTGGCCCTTCCATACATAGGAACTAGATGTGATAGGGCCTTTTAAGCCTTCCTCCTCCAGTGGCCATGTATTTATTTTAGCAGGCATAGATTCCTTTTCAAAGTGGGTTGAGGTCATTCCATTAAGAGAACTAGGGCCAAAGCAAGTCACTAACTTCGTCAGGACCCATCTCATTTACAGATATAGAGCCTCAAAAAAAAATCATTTTAGACAATACCCTCTACTTTAAAAATCAAGCGATGATAAGGCTTATAGAAAAGTAAAAGTTTAGGCACAACTTCTCATCAAGTTACAATCCATCATGAAATGGTCAAGTTGAAGCATTCTGTGAAGTGCTTTGCAATATTCTAAAGAAAACGGTCTTCAGATCAAGGAGGGATTGGCATAAATGACTACCAAAAATTTTATGGGCTTGTCAAACCACAATTAGAATTGCAACTAGTTGTAAGCCCTACAACTTGGTTTTCAGTTTGGAAGTTGTGGTACCCCTTGAGACGCAATTACCTTTCCTAAGAGTGGTCATGCAATTCACTGATATATATGAAAATACTCAAGTTAGATTGGTCAAACTGGAAGCATTAGATGAGTGTTGGTTATCGGCCCAACAAAGGCTTAAAATTTACCGAGTCCAAATGGTTGTTGCATTCAACAAGCGAGTCAAGTTTCGTTCATTTGGCATTGGAGATTTGGTCTTAACAATAAAGAGACCTATTGTCATCAATCGAAGACACAAGGAAAATTTGAGTCCAAATGGGAGGGGCCCCACCAAGGTCTTTCCTATGGGTGGATATGAGCTCTAAAATCATGATGGACAAATAGTATATGCTTGTGTCAATGGAAAATTTGTAAAGGAATTCTTTACTTAAATTTTTTGAACAGTTGAATTGCATTTAACTACGAAAGGCTTGATCCCTCAAAAAGGGGGTACGTAGGCACTCTGGCTTCATGCTGGACCCAGCCACAAAAATAAATAAATTCCCTTTTCCCCTATATGTGAAAATTTTTAGATTCATGTGATGCATCAACTAGTCATGTGAAGTTTATAGTGAGAATCATTTACTAATTACTCTTCATCAGGTAATTATTTTGGTTTTTTTTGTTATTTATTAAAAAAGGGAGAAGGAGATAGTTAAAAAAAGGAAGAAAAAGGGGAAGGAAGGAAAGAGAAAAAGGAATAGATGTTTAGGCTTTATCGCAATAGCATAAATAGTACAGTACAAAATGGACCGAAGGCTGGAAATATAAATGCTAAAGAATTAACCAAAACAAAACAAAACAAAACAAAAAATCTAAACATTATTAAAGGAGATTACAAAGTCGATCAAATTCTTAAGACAATCCTTCTCCTTCTCTAGATCCTGTAGCTTGGAAAATCTTACTTCAACCAATTATGTCTTTACATGTTCCACTCCCCTTTTCTTTGAATATAGAGAGGATTTCAGCTTGCTCTCTACCCTCACTAAGCTTTGCTACTATATGATCAAATTTTCTCGTATTTTGCGAATCCGCTCTTCCTTTCTCAGAATCTCCTGCTCCTTAACCTTAAGTTTTGAAGCTTTACTAGACAAGTTATTAAGCTGACCTTCCATGTGAGCAATTTCAAAAGAACAAGTGAGATCTTGGTCATATAAAGCATGAACTCAATCAACATCCACTAATTCTTCAATTTTTGTCGCGGTCTCAACTACGCCAAATATCTCCTCTATCTTGAAGGAAAGCGAACAAATATCTATTGTACTAAGCTTATAGATGTCAATCATGGAATGAAGTGCACTCAAGGATTGAGAAACTTGTGCCCTGATAGCTAACAAGTCTCCAGCAGAGCCATGATTAGAAATAATACCAATGATCACCTCTACTCCTTTGAGGATGCTATCTTGGACCCAATCTTCCTTCAAGTTGCAAAAAAGACTTGCTACGGACGTAAGGATGCTTTGAATAGGCGTGGCTTTAACCAACTCATCAGAAGTGCCATGCATAAGAATGATAGTAGTTACTACTGCTTCATGGTGCTCTACTATAGCAAGAGTTGCTTCACATAGGGGTGCTTCCATTTTTTCTATGAGGACATCTTGTTGATTCAAAGTCCCCTGTTTAGTAAAAGTGTCCAAGTTCATGATAGATAAATCTTCATATCCTGTACCATCTTTCATATCAGAATCATCATAATGATCGGGGCGATCATGACGAGCCCTCTTGAAATTTACCTCGATGGGTGATTGATCACGAAAATTTACCGTGGTAGGAGATTGATTGCTTGGGTTCCTTTTACTTTTCTTCTTTTGTGGCCTTTTGTTGCCACCAGAAACCTTGGTTTTTCCTTTTTCATAGGATGATACCAAAGCTTTCTTCGTGGACCAACTGTCATCCATAACTCTCAAAATTTTAACAATTCCAGGAACAAACTCACTAAGGGGGCGTAAGTGATTAATGATGTAAACAGTTTCCCTTAAAAGCTCTTTTTTATTAGTTATAGTCGGGTGAACCTTTCGACTGATTGACTCAAATAAGGACTGCTGATTTTGGTCCACAAACTACGGTAATCCCAAGAACAAACTCCTTCATAATAAAGGAGGAACATATAACTTACCCCCTATCTCGCCTCTAAAGATCAGCATCAGCTCGTGCAAGATCCATTATACTCCTTTATTGTCTGAGGGCTCTAATAAAGCTCAAGGGATTAGATGAGACCCCTTGATTGAATCTAAATTGGCAAGCGAATTGGTTAAGTAATAGGGCTCCAAAAGCAATTCAACTCCAACAAATACAGGAAGTACAGAGGACCGAAAAGGCAAAAGAAATTTAAAATGCTCATCTGGTAACCCCATATTAATCGCATCTTGGCCATTACGAGAGTCCTCACAATAAGAGCTACCACTGAGATAAAGATATCTCCCATCCCAAAAATGTGTGTAGCTCGGGGTAAGGAAAGTTTGCTACCAAGCAATCCAGCATAATGAACAAGGGTGGGAAATACGATGGTTTCTATCTAGGCGACGAAGGTATAGACAAGGAATAACTCTGCTAACCAACCTATTACATAATGGCTGGAAAAAATTGCATTAGCTTTACCAGGATTATCTAGATGACTTGTTGCCTCTCCTAAGTCGTGATACATATAGCCAAGCAACTGTTGGAGCCAAAGAAATTCACTATCCAAAAGCCATCAGTGCAACCATTACAAATGTTTCTGACCTTATGACTTCTTTACCATAAGGTAAGACAAACCGACTCAAACAAAAGGCTAAGAAAGCAGCGAGTTCACCCTCAGTAGTGACACTGAAGTTTGTCATTCACTCTTGACAGGAAATGTGGACAGAGCTCCTTTTCTTTACTGCAAATTTCTCTTTTTCAGGATCCGTTTGTTCCCCATATACAAATGTAGACCTAGTATTCTTTGTAAAAATGGTCTAACCAAATATCATAATAAATATGTTTCACTTTGTGAAACTTGTAAAGCTCAGCATGAATGTGTAGCGGCTCAACAACTGTAGTAGGATATTTATTATGATCAGCCAAGTCTTTGTTCAGAGGTAAAAATTCCTCGTATGTAGCTCCGAGAGTGGGTAAACCTCCAATCTTCTCTAAATCATGAAGTGAAATGCCAACGTTTCTTGCACCATGATAAAGAGTATTAATTAATGGACCCCAAAGCTCACAAAAGGCCCGCCATACATTCATATCAAAATGGTATGGAAATTGAGATACACCAATGGTGCTAAATATGTCAGCTTGTTTCAAAGGTTCCTCAAAATGAACAAGCACTCGTTTAGGCCATTCCATTCCTCGTATCATAAAGGTTGAATGACCTCAAAATTAGATATTAATCCCTAATTCCTTTTTCAAGTAAGAAGCCTATGGAGGGGCTCAGTAAAACTCATCCTCAACAGGGCACGTTTCTTACCCGCAACGTTCAGTGTTGACCTTCTCAAGAATAGTGACATTAAAGCAGTTTTTGTAATCCTTGCTTACATCCATACATTTGTTCTCGTCAATTCAAAGATAACGGAGTGTCTGTTGCTTGGCTCTAACTTTCTTGACCAAGATTGATATTAAGGGGAGGAAGGGGTCGCATTGAGGCTTTGCAAGGTGCTTGGATGCTAGTAATAAGGCCATAGTCACATTCACGACCATCTTGAAATAGAGCCCTTTTGTTGCCAAGAGTCCCGCCTATGATAGTCTATTATATTCTACAAAAAGAATACAAAGAGGAAAAAATTAATTAAAGGATGACAAGTGCACACATAAGATAGGTGCATTATTTGTGTTGTCAAGGTCCTAACACCAACAATGCTCGAGGGACAACTGTTGGACGTAAAATTTTGATAAATTTAAATTCGTCAAAATTAAGATCATAAAATTTTATATGAGCCTAACAGAGGTTCAAATTTTTTGGGTGTAAAATTAAAACAAAAAAAGCTCTAAGAATTAGGTTCTCTGTAAGTCTAACTACAAAAAAATTCCAAGTCTTCCAGAAAAAAATCATCACCATACCCCTTTTTATATGTCAGCCAAAAAATTTATGGCATATGTTGTTTTTCTTTTTAAAAAAAAACAAAGAGGAGGGTAGGTTGATAATGTTAAGGGGGGTTACATAGGTTCGTGATGTTCAGGCATTGAAAATGGGTTTGCTTGGTTAAAAAAAAAAGAGAGAGAGAGAGAGAGATAGTCAAGGTAGTTTTCTAAGATGTTGGCAATGGCCAATAATGTGGAAAGCTACTCAGTCATCCCATCAAAATCAAAGAAAGGGGAGTTAAACTATTGTAGTGACAGTTTTATTAAATCAGTCATGTTCCTCACTATATACATATCTTGCAACGTGAAGGTTAAAGGAGGGGCTTAACTGCTGATCTTTCTTATTATAAAAAGGCAATCAAGACCAAAAGAAAGAAAAGAAAGGCAAAGAACACAAGCAGTATTCGAAGATCTGCTAAAAAAACAGAGAGAAAGAGAAGAGCTAGTGTACCAAAAAAAAAAAAAAAAAAACAGAACACAAAACAAGTAGAAGTAGCAAAAAACAAAATTCAGCCATGAAGAACAAGCGAACTTACAATCGATACAAAAGTTCAAAGGTAATTAAATCTTATAATCAAGTTGATTGGTTTTTTTGGGGGGGGGCTATAGTCTTCTGTTTATCTATGGTTGATTCTAATCAAAACTCAAGTTGATCTGCAACCAAAGAGTCGAAAAGATGATGCCGATACAACAAGTACAAGTCCAAACTCAAGAGTTGCCAACCTCTAAACCTAAAATCGAATCCTTCTGGAACCCGATCCTTGCCGAAATCATGAAGTCTATAGATCCTGTTGGATCCCAATTTTTATTGGAACCATAAGCCAAGGGATTTTTATTTATTTATTTTTGGATCCTAGGTTTTATTGAACTCCAAATAAAAAATGGGGATTGAGAGAGTCGCATCTACATGCTATTTCCCTGACACACCTCTCTATATCAAAATAGAAAAAAAGGGGGGGCAAAAAAGAGAGTCCTCTGTTTTGGAAAATAAAATAAAAGACCTTCTGGAAACTTGAATAGAATGAAGAATGGAGGGTTTTTCAGATTTGGTGATTTCATCAATTAATTTGATCGAAAGTGGTTAAGCAAGTGGAAATTTCGTTGACAAAATTTCCTTTTGGGTCTCATTCATACCTGTTAAGATCTCAAATGGAGGTAGATAACAGAAGCTTGTTCATTATAAAAAAAAAGTAAGTGACCTGACAAAACAAGCGAAGTGGAAATTATGTATTGTGAAATTGAAACCTAGTAACCAAAGGTCATTTACTAGAAATAGGACTGTTTTGAAGATATTGTGATCCTTTTATGATACGATTTACCCATATAATTCAGGTATTAAGTTTCTACTAAAATCCAAGCAAATGAAATAAAGAGCCAAAAGCGAAATGTCACTGTGCAGCAATAAAGCAAAAATTAGGTGCTTAGATTTGATGATCATAAGTTTGTCATTTTGTGGTCTTTGCCAACAAATTGGGTTCAAGCAACTCATATGGGGGCACTAATCATGTCCTAGCTATAGAGAATCATCAGAGCAAAAAAATAAAAATCCTTTTTAAAAAAATTAAATGAAACCGAAAGGTCAATCAAGATTGTTTGGTAAGAGTCCTAAATGTAAGGTTGCTTAATCCCAAGTATGTTAGTAATTGAGATAAGTTACAACAAGTTAAAATAGGTTGGGCTTAAAAATTATAAGTGGATGCAAATAAATTTTTATGTATCTACTTGGAGAAAGTTCGTCAAAAAATTAATAATAATAAAAATACAATATGCTTAAGTCAAGTATCCACTGGAACTACAGCGGCTTGATTGCATAAAGGATACATAGGAAGCTCGATATAAAATTTTGGAGTGCAATCTAAATCAAAGTCCTCATATGAGCTCAAATTGGCATCCCCCACTTCACAAAAAGTTAATTTTTTTAAGTCGATTGCACCTTACCTGCTCAAACAACAAAAAGCCAAACCTCCCAATACTGAAACTGACCTGCTTAAATTTCCGAGTCCACGAAATGGACCAAAAAGCATGCTTATCTCCCCCCCCCCCCTTTTACAAAAGATCAATATTACAATTTTGTGACCCTTGGGTACACACTACGTAACCAAAAGCTAAACTTATCAGAAAAACTCAAATCTTTTTCAAGTCCTAAGTCCAGTAGAATGGACTAAACCCAACCCAAACATACAACTAAGCTCACCAAACTCCCCCTATGAAGAGGCCATAAAAAAATAAAAAAATATTTTTCCGGATAAAGAACTATGGTCAGTTTGATTCTCTATAAAAGAGGTGTGTAGGTAACTCACAATAAATAGTAAGTATAACCCAAATTTCAAATCAAACAAAATTCTGTTTCCTAACTTGCATGAAAAATGTGTACGTATAGTACCCTTCCTAAAAGATACCTATGCGGCCACTATTTGATGCAATTAAGTTTAGGATATGGGCGATTCGACATTAAAAACGTGATAATTGTCGATCCAAATTATATAAAGTTTTATTAACGCAAAACAAAGCAAAGAAAGAAAAATAAAACAGAACAAGTCGGAATTAAAAGGTGGTCTCCCGAGAGAGGGACATAATTAAGGAGGTTTATTCTCTTCAACAGGGTCGTACTCAAAATAAACCGATGTACATTTTTTTTACGTTGGAAAGTTGTGTTCTGTATATTATTTATTTTTATTAAATTTTTGTCCAATAGACCTTGGAATTGAATATCTTTAATTTGCAAAAACAACCTTATGGTTTTGATGATATAGAAACTTCTACTCTAACTAGGTAGAGGACTTTGTGTTTGATGACATGTTTGTTGCTTAGTATGAGTCTTTTTTGGTTAATGATAAACCTGAATATGATGTGTTTGAGTTTGATGACTTGTGCTCTGTTGCTGACTATTTGATTGTTTTTGCTTCTGAGTCTAATTCCTCTTCTGCTTCTCTTGAGTTGAAACATCTTCCTAATTCTCTTTAAGTACTCATTTATGGGACCCGATGAATCTTGGTCTGTGATTATTACTTCTAACTTAGATCGGGATCAAGTCGAAAAATTGATTGCCTTATTAAGAGATAACAAGGATGCCATGGGTTAGACTGTAGGGGATGCCAAAGGTATTAGTCCCTCAATTGTGCAACACAAAATCCATTTGGAGGATAATGTTAAGTCATACTATGACCATCAAAGGTGCTTGAACCTGACCTTGCATGAAGCAGTTAGGAAAGAAGTGCTTAGTGGCCAAATAGTGGGTTAGTACTGTTTAAGTTGTCCCTATAAAGACCGATATTACCGTGATTAGAAATCACAAGAATGAATTGGGTCCCACTCGACTCCAATCTAGGTGGCACAGGAAACATCATTTTCCCATTCCTTTCCTTAACTAAATGTTGAAGAGGTTAGTTGGACATTCATTCTACGACTTTTTAGATGACTATTATGGCTATACTTAGATCTCTATTACCCCTGACGATCAAGAGAAGACTACTTTCACATGTCCTTTTGATACCTATACCTTTAGGAGAATGTCTTTGGACTTTGTCATGCCCCTGCCACCCTTTAGAGTTGTATGACTTCTATTTTCTCATATTGAGTTTAACAATGCATGGAAATTTTCATGAATGCTTTCCTGCATTTAGATCTTCCTTTGATGATTGTTTTTCTAATTTGAGTAAAGTGTTGCAAAGGTGTAGGGAGAAACTTTTGACTTTGAATTGGAAGAAATGTCACTTCATGGTGAAAAAAGATGATAGTCTTAGGTCATGTTATTTCTAGATGGAATTGAAGTGGATAAGGCTAAGACTGACTTGATTGTTAACCTTCCCCCCCTCCCACTTGTGTGAAAGAGGCGAGGTCTTTTCTTGGACACACTAACTTCTGTCGTCGTTTCGTTAAGGACTTTAGTAAGATAGCTACACCTTTGAACAACCTTTTAGCTAAGGATATACCATTTCACTTCTTTGAGAAGTGTCATATGGCATTTACTAAGCTAAAAGAATCCTTGACCTTTGCTCCCGTTCTTCATCCTTCCATCTCAAAAAGTCTTTCGAGTTAATGTATGATGCGTCTGACTATGTTATTGGGTTTGTTTTAGGGCAACGTGTTGATAAGAAGCCTCATGTCATTTATTATGCTAGTCACACTTTGAATGATTCCCAACTAAACTACATTATGACTAAGAAAGAATTTTTGGCGGTTTTGAAAAGTTTAGACCTTACCTGATTGGGGTTATGTCATTGTTTATACTGATCACTTTGCCCTTGAGCACCTTCTTTCTAAGAAGAATGCTAAGCCTAGACTTGTGAGGTATATTTTGCTTTTGCAAGAATTTGATTGTGAGATTAGAGATTAGAAAGGTTTTGAGAACCTAGTTGCTGACCACTTGTCTAGGATTATCTATGGTAGAGAGCTTGAGTTCCATATTTATGAATGCTTCCCTGATCACAGTTGTTTGCAGTCCACCGTGACCTTTGGTATGCTGACATTGTGAACTACCTAGTGTCTAGAAGTATTCCTGAGGGTTCAACTAAGAATGATAAAGATCGATTCTTCCACCTTGTGAAATTCTTTGTTTGGGATGATCCTTACTTGTTTAACTATTGTTCTAATCAAGTAATAGAAGGTGTATTCCCGACCATGAGGTCAGGATTGTCATTTCGTTCTGTAATCATCAAGCATGTGAGGGGTTATTATAGTGGGAGAAAGACAGCAGCCAAAGTTCTTCAATGAGATTTTTATTGACCTACCTTGTTTAAGGATGCTTTTGAATCTTACAAGAGTTGCCCTAGGTGCCAACAGTTGGGTAGGGTTAGCAGGAGAGACACAATGCCACTTAATCCCATCATTATAATGGAGATTTTTGATGTGTGGCGTACAGATTTCATAGGACTATTTTCATCTTCTTTTGGGAATGAGTATATTTTATTAGTTATGGACTATGTTTCTAAGTTGTTAGAGGTCATCCCTACTAGGACCAATGATGCTAAAGTAGTTGTGAAGTTCCTTGGTGAGATCATTTTTGCTAGATTTGGCATATCCTAAGCTATCATTAGTGATCAGGTTACCCACTTTAATAATAGGTCTTTTGATGCTTTGTTGAGAAGGTATTCAATAGTCCATAGACTTCTTATCCCCTATTATCCCCAAAGTAGTGACTAGGTAGAAGTGTCCAATTGGCAGATTCAATAGATTCTTGAGAAGACCAAGGGTAGGAACCAAAAAATATTGGGCCAATAAGCTTGTAGATACTCTATGGGCTTATAGGATAGTGTTCAAGACTCCCTTAGATATGTCACCTTATAGAGTTGTCTATAGTAAGCATTGCCATCTCCTTGATGAGATTGAGCATAGAGTTTGGTGGCCCATCAAGAAGCTTAACTATGACTTGACTAAGATTGATGAGAAGAGAAGACTGCTACTGAGTGAGCTAAAAGATATTAGAGTGTCTAAGCTCCGCCTTTTCATGACAAACACATTCTTAGGAAGGAGTTTACCCCAGGCATTAAGTGGTTTTATATGACTCTAAGCTCCACCTTTTCCTAGGAAAATTGAGGTCCCGTTAGACGGGTCCCTATATTGTTTATCATGTTTTTCCCTATGTTGCAGTCGAAATATAGGATCCAGAGAGTGGGACCCAGTTTATGGTGGATGGCCAGAGATTGAAGCAACTTTTGGAGTTGCCAAGCACAGAAGATGTGGAGTGTCTAATACTCCGCGAACGAGTTTCTGATAAATGATGTGTTACCAAGTTAGTTTGGATGTATTCAGCACCTGATCTAGTTTGATTGAACTTTTTTTCCCCTTCTTTCTCTTTTTCTTATTTTTCCTTTATTTCTTTATGTATATTTGGGTGTTTTTTCCTTTACTTCTCTTTTGTGTATATGCATGTTTATTTGGGTTTAAAAGTCTTGTCTTTTTCTTTAGTCTTGAGTTTAATTTTTTGTTTTGTATATTTAATGTTCATTTTAGTTGTTTTTCTATTTTTTTACTCCCAATGAGTTCATTCTGTTTTTTTACTCCCAATGTGATTTAGGTGTGGGGTTGGGGAAACTATGTTTCAGAAGAAAAAAAATTGAAAATTTTGAAGAAAAAAAAATTCAAAAAGGTTTTTGTTTTCTTTTGCGGAATATATGTGCTATTTTGATTGACTGTGTTCTCTTGTACTTTCAGTCATAAGGTTGTACAAAGGTATCGTGTGCATGACAGAACTTGGTCCAAAGTGTGATGTTTATGCCAGTCCTAACCCACCCCCAATATTTTGTATAGCAAGCCTCTTGACTTTGGTAGATGTACTTATGAGATTTTGTGCCCCAATGACTAATTCATCATTGCTAGCCTCATATTTTCTTTCATATGTGTCTCTTCCCTTATTATATCTCTAGAACTTGCTTTGATTCTCTTAAAAATCACATTTAGCTTATGCATCAGAGTAATATGATAGAGGCATTCACTTGTTTTGTGAGCCACAATAGCCAAATTGTCACCCTGCTTTGAATTTTTTATCCTTTGCTAACCCTTTGAGCCTTAACCATTTTCATTTGATGTGTACCCTTCTATTTAGCCTTGGCCTAGACACATTTTTCTATATCTAAGCCAAGACTAGTGGAGCAACAGTTCAATATATGTTGTGTAGCTTGTAGGTGATGATGTATTTGGTGACTGATTTTAGACCTTTTGGTATGGTGCAAGGATGTATTGTTGTGATCATTTGAAAAATGAGTTGTATTGCTACATACCATTTATTTATTTTTTTCAAAGGAAAAAAAGAGGAAAACAAAGAAAAAGTAAAAAAAAAGGAGAAAATAGTTGAAAAAAATTGAAAAATCTCATTAAAAAAAGAGAAAAACTTTTGTGAATAAGAGTGTTTGGTATGAATGCATTATCATTGTGTATACTCATTTTCAATGCTTGTGTTTTGAAGGGTGTGTTCTTATTTTGTCAGAAATTTGGGAGAGTGTGTGGTATCAAGTTGGTGTAAATGTTGGTTGCTCATTAGCTATATGGCTTTTAGCTCCTTATTTCCCGAATCGCTTGTCCCTCTTTTAACCATTTTTAACCCTTAGCCCCATTACAGCCCATTTAAATCCTCTTGATTATCATATTGTATTTTCAATCTTAATGATGGAGAATTTAGAATCTTAGCAAGCCTATAGTAGTTTGTATGATTGGAAGATGAGTTGAATGAGCTTTATTATACTTAAAAAACAGGAGTATGAGTGTTTTACATATCCCTAAAGTGACATTCTACCAGTCAGGCTTGTACATATTTTCTAAGTGGGGTGAAAGATTGTGTATAGATGCCAAAAGTGGGGATTAAGAGTTTCTTGATCTGTACATTGTGTTTGTATGTGATCTAGTGCTTAGGTTACTTTAGTGATGTGATTGGTTGGAATGTATAAATATTCTTCCTCGATGTATATATACTTTTAAATACCCAAAAATATTTTCTATTTTCTGTTTTTTGTTTTTCTTTCAGATTTTGTGGGTATATCTTCTATAAACCCTCACAAGACCTTACTCATCTACTAGGGGTAACCTAGGTGTGAGAGTATGCTTCAAGGAGGACTTTATTAAGGCAGGCTTTAGGTTTAGGGTACCAAAGGAAGGGAATTAGCACGAAGGCTCAAAGAGTCTTTTGAAATTGCTAAGTATGCATGGTAATGAGGTTAGTGTGGATTAGTAATTTTTCCTTTCTTCATTCTTCTTCTTTTCTAGCTTTCTCCTTTTTTCTTCTCTCTTTTTTTGTCTTTTTTGGTTCTTCTTTTCTTGTTCTTTTTTTTGGGGGGGGGGGGGGGGTGGGACCATTTAGTCCTAACTCTTTTTTTTTTATGTTATTGATTTTCCTATTGATGCCACCCATGATACACTCCCAATCCCTGATTAGGTCAAATGTGGTTACCAAAGAAATGGGCTCTTCAATGGCTCGAATGAGTTCCGAGTGGTAACTTATCAGGTTTTATAAGGATATTGATGCATGTTATCAAAAGAGGCCTCCTATCCTATGCATGTTCTTTAAACCGACATGACTTATTGGAAATAAATTTATTATCTTTCCTTTTTTCAGATGACAAATTGAAATCCTTAGTCTTTTTTTTATATATATTTATTTGTCTCTTTCTCCTTTTTCCTAGCTCTCTTCGTGAGGTTTTCAAGCTAGCCCCTCTTTTTTTTCTTCTTCTTTCCTTTTTTTAATCCCTACATTAGTCACATGATAGAAGCAAAAAGAATATAAGAATATGCAAAAGAAATAAGAGAGGAAATGATTTTATTAATAAATCAGGACTACATCAGACTCGGATTTATATTGGAAAAGAACACAAGTGACTCCATGACTCAACACATACCTATGGGTTTGAGATGCATCACATCTTTTAAATTTGATAGAACTCAAGGCCTTTTGTGTGAAGGCCTTCCTTCATATTTTGCTTGTGGGCATACAAGGGGGTATAAGAACCTTAAATTTGGGTCCATCTATACTTACTATGTAGATAGATGGACCCCCCTCTTCTCTTTGGCAGTTTGAACTAAAATGCTTGCATGTGAATCCAAACATATTGCATTCATTGTTAGGTGTTTTAGCAGCTTTAGGTAGAGGAGGTTTTCCTAACTTGAACATGCTTTCCAACTTATTCTTGAAGCCCCAACAATCCTTAGTATCATGGCCCCTTGCCTGATGATATTTGCAATACTTGTTTGGATCTCAATCTTGGGCTTCCATGGGTTTTCCATCCCTTGTTTGATTGGTAAGAGGTTGATCCTACCCTTAGAAAGCAAGCGTTCTAGTGTTTGAGTATGCGTGGTTCTAGTAGGGAAGTATCTAATTTAGTAATGTAGAGTATGCACCTCTTTGCTTGTGGAGCCATTGTTTTTCTTATCCCTATTCTGATAGTTCAACTTCCAAGTGTTCGTGGCTTTGGTGGGTGTTTCCCAGCTAGATCTTCTTCCACCTGTATACCTGCATTCCATAGTGTAGTGAAATCTTCAAATGACGTTAATTGCATGTGTTGTCTATATGTGGACTGGAGGTTCTTGATGAATAATCTCACTTGGTCAACTTCCAAAAGTCGATCCACCATATGAACGGCCTTCGCCTCCGTCTAGTAAGGTAGTCTTCTTTTATTACTGCTTGATCAACTCTAGGTCTCTAAATGTAATTGGGAAGTCAGCATTGTATGAATACTCATGTAAGAACTCCCTACAAAGATTATCCCAACCCATGACCTTTCGGGTTTCCATAGGCATTATACGACCTCATCACATCCTTGCGAAAGGTCCAAGAAAATATGATGTAGAAGATATCCTTGTCAATTCTTTTTAGAGTCAGGGCACTAACAAAATTTCTTATGTGGTGATGAGGGTTTTTAGTCCGATGAAGTTTGATTTCTGGCATGGTGAACTTCGAGGGTAATTTTCCATGTGGAATTGAAGTGAATCGCACATAATCATTAAAGTAAATGTTAAACATGGAATATTCCTTAAGTAGTTGTTCTATTCGATCTACTCGTGGATTGGTTTGAGGAGTGCTCTTTTCCACTTCTTCTTCCATCTTCTTATTATATGTCTCTTCCTTTCCATCATCTTCCCCTTCTTCGTTGTGAGGTTTCTCATTTCCTTTGGGGTGCCCTTGATAAGGCTTTGCAGTGTAGTGGCCATCAGTTTCATATTGTTTTTACTCTCCTCTGTTCTAGTTTGCATCATAGCTACCATCTTTATAAGTTAAGCGATCTCGTTATTCTCAACCATTAGAATTGGTGAGGGATCGGACTTTGGTTTGGATTTTGACTTTGACCCGACTGATGATGTTTTATTAGACTCTACTCAAGACAAAAGTCTCCCCATTGGTGGACTCTGCTCGTATATCTTCTTAGTCTTCCCCATCCTGATCAATAAGGTAACGGTTTAGAGGAGTTCAGTATTGTTGATGCAAATAATGGAAATGAAAGGTCAACAGCATTGGCTATGGGCTGAAGGAAGTGGTTAATGACTTGCAATTTGGTTGGGAGGAGATAAGGGCCTGAAGGTGGACTCATGCATGAATCCTTTGGGCTTACTGATTTTAAATAAAACCAGGTCTCACCATAGACTGTGCTCTAAGTTGGGCTTAGACAATGAACCTTTATGCCTAGTTTGGGTCTAAGTGTAGCTCATATGAATTATGGACCTATATTGGGCCTAAGCATGACCTTTGGTTGGGTTTGCCTAGAATGGTTTAGTTCAACTATATGGATGGATCTAAGCGAACTCATGTATGAATCCTAGACCTAGGGAATATGATGCATAGACCGTAGACTTAGGTATGGATCAAATATATGGCTCTTAATTGGACTTATGCATTATGAATATGATATATGATTGGGTGCCACTTAGAAGATCAGGGCTCTAGAGGTCTAATAGGCACCACTACTAACTTTGGACCTTGATAAACACATGGACTATATATGATGAGGACCAAATGATGCATGAGTCTTTGGACCCAAGTATCCTATAGTGATGTGCTAAGACCCTAAATGGACCATGTCGACCCATGAATTAAGATCATCTGCTGAGAGCCTAGAGTACTAACTTTATGCTATGAATGGTGACCTACAGTGGACTTTAAAGCAAGTAGACTAGAATGGACCTATCCTGCAGGATACCGGCTAGTTTCTTGTTAGGCCCTGAGACTGATATCCTGACCCTACCCCTTTCTTCTAAGTCCAGATGCAATTAAACGTAAACATAATCCCTAGGGCACCGACTAGGTTTCACATTGGCCCAAAACTAACTTCTTCCCCCTTTCCTAAATCCTAACTCAAGCCCAGACTAAAGACAATCCCGGCCAGGTCCTACCCTGAGACAGGCTAGCATACAGACTCCTTTTTTTTTCCCAACCCCCAGCCAGGATGAATCCCCATTTTTACCTTTTATACCCTGAACTAAGGCTAGAGCCTATTCAGGTCCAAGGTCAACTTGAAGTCACTTTGGTTCATAACCCTAGTCATTAAGTTTAACCTTCCTAACCTGAGCTCTCCTAAGACCTAAAGCATGCGTTTATAGTTCCTAAGGCTAAGGAAGTTGAATTATACAAAAAAAAAAAAAAAGAAACACATCCAGGCACACATATGAGTTCCATCCTAAGCTAGAGTTCTAAGTTACAAATGTTTCAAATCAAGTTTAGAACAGTCCTCTTGCGACCCAAATGCTTCGTACGCCATCCATGGGGTATATGGCATAACTTGAACATTTCGGTTGCTTCTTTGAATAATATGGACTGGAAAGTGTGGCGTGACTGGGTAGATCAACTGCATACTTAGTTGAGTCTAATGGACCTCACTAAGTTAACCGATTGATCGCTCGATGCGTAATAGCAGGTTTACCTACAGGCACATTTAATCCTATCAGGGTAGTGCCTTTTAACACAAGAATGCCTAATGCAAATGAATAAATCATATTGAATTTTAAATCTCACCCACTTGGGGGGAAAAAAAAAAGAAAACTACCCCAGTGGAGTTGCCACTATAAGAACCAATGAACCGACGGAACCTATCCCACATCGCAGTCCCCTATGAGTGGTTCGACTTGTTTGCCAAGTGCTTTATTTTTTTCGAATTAAATCATATTTATTTTCTTATATAGATAGTCATATTGCAGCATGAACTGTAAGTCCAACTAATGAGCTGGACTGCAGATCTGACCTAGGAATTCAGCCCAGTTCCTAGGCCAAAGCATAGTCCAACTCCCTGGCCTAAATCCTAGCAGTAGCTACTACCTGACTCTAGAATCCGGCCTATAGGTTTGATCCGGCCCAAACGGTTCTACTATTGGGATCTTGAACCAATGTGCCCAAGTAAGGTAAAAAATAACAAAATTAAACAGATAAAGATAAGAAAAATATGAATTCAACTAATAGAATCGCCAGTAAGTTTTAGGGAAAACTTACAAACCAAGTCTTGAGGATCTAGATTCAGGGACGATGGTATGGTGACACGATGTATCGTATCCCGTCGTCACTGACAACCTCTACTATTCAACATGGGAGTCAGACCTTAATTACACTATCACATAGTCATGCAGCAGATTAGCATGAATCACATTGAATAATGCAAAAAGGTATAATTTTTAGTCCAACAAAATCCAAAAGCAAAATAAGCCGTCATAACATGCAGGGAAGTACCTAAAGGCTACATCTTTAGCAATTTCAAGTCAAAAATCATAAAAGAAATAAGGTCAAAGGATAGAGGGATGATTGAAATTATATCCTTAGCATAACCCATCTCAGTTACCTGGAAGCCTAACAAACTGATGTCATTTGATTAATCCATAAAACAAAACATTTGTTTTGTATATATTTAATCCACAATATCACCTTCTTAATTCTCTGAATGCATGAAATATTTCACTGGGGATGTTGCCTCTCTAATTTATAGTATCTCTCTACTAGAAAGTCTTTCAAGATTTATTCAATTCTCTCACTAAGGCTAACTTCTGGTGTCTAGATCATGTTGAATTAATGCCTAATTCCTACCCCCCGACCCTTGAGGCAACCCCCCTTTTATAGTGGCAAAGGGGATAGTCTGAATCAATATAGAGAAGTGAGACTTACTCCTGGTCTTATTAAGCTTAATTTAAACAAGTGCATTAATTCAATCAGGAATCTGATTAACTAGACACGGTGAACTAATTAGATTAGCATTAGAACTAATTAATCTCATTTAGGCAAACTAGTGCTCATAGTGCAAGAAAATTAAGGAGTTGGCTTCCCTGTTAGGTAAACTGGTGAGCTTCCCGACTTGGATCAGGCTGACTAGACTAATTCCCTGAGCTCTCCTCTTTTCTCTTATTTGTTGTGGACTCTATTTTTTTAATACTCACTTTGTTGGGCCCCCAATTACATAAGTTGGGACATATTTTTATCATCGGACAATTAAAATGAAGATGCCTTTTTTATGATGTTATGAGATGAATAACCCCCTCTAGGGTTTATAAATTCTACAGCAAGCATATTCCATAAGACAGACTTGTTGCTAGGCCCATTTGGTGCTGCTAGGGCCAGACGATAGGCAAAATTATGCGCCTTGAACCAATTATCGTAGTGAATCAAGCCTAGCAGACCACCGCTTGGCTTGGGCTTATGCGGGCTAAACATTATGACTTGGGGAGTATGCTTGTGAGGCAATACACCGCTCTACTAGTCTAGCTCCTGCTATTGCAACCACGAAGTCCTAAATTCAAGCCCCACAGTTGCAGTTACTACCACAAGCTCATTTGACACCCTTTTTGAATCTTATTTTTCGCACTTCTAAACTTTTGGTAGAGAAGAGAGTGCGAAAATATTTTCAAAATAAATTTTTCATAATTACTTTATGTAGGAATGAGCTTCAAGGGTCTTGAGAGTGCAATAATTTTTAGAGCATCCATAGACGAATCATTGTAATTTAGATCTAGGGCCCGCCATCTGTTCATGACGTTTCAGTAGACAATCTATTGGCCTTGGCACGCGAGGTGGACCATCGTAGGGAAACGGGACGTGGGCCATGCTTTTGCGTTGATATGATTTTTTGTGTAGGGAATTTAAGTTTGTTTTACCATTGTTTCTCTCTCAAAAAAAAAGTTGGTGCTTTATGTTAGGTCCATGATAAATATTTTATTTAGTGGTATAGGAAAGTAAACCTTACATCGTGGACATGATAAAGGAATTCCAAAAAGTTAGATCATGGGATTACGTGGGTAGGTTGGGCCCCACTTGCTGATCCGAAATGTTGATTGCTCATAATGGATGCTCTTACCGCACTTGCACCCTAATGGAACACAAGTCATAGGTCCAACCTCAATCCGCTCATCTCTCTGCAACCCCCTGTTTCAAGTGGAATGGAATGCAATCTTAACCGTACACATGAGCTGGAGTGCATGCCTTCCCCCCCCCCCCCAAAAAAATTGGTTTCTCCTTGTTCAAAAAAATACGTTGCCCTGTCAACATTGTGTGGTGAAGTTGATCTGTGACAAATATTTTGTTTAGCGATCAAACTTCTCTATCAAAAGTTGCTATCCTTGCATTGTACAGGTAAAGAATCGAGTTCCAAACATGCATGCCTCAATGCAAGCACAATTTTTATGAATGACCAAACAATTTACCTATTTTCTTTAATGAATTGGGCATACTGATCATTTAAACCCTATAAGAAGAGCAATCCTGTGACAGAAAGGTCCTCTTTGCCAAGGAAATGCAGAAAGTCGTCATTAAAATTTTTAGCTAGCTGGTAGCATAATGCTGTATAGGCTCAAAGTATAGGATAAACTTCAGCAAGCGCATCTCCGGAGTTGTTTCATAGAAGGAATATCCCGCAAACCATCCTTCGTCATTGGTACTGGATGCGCTTAATTGACAAAATTGACATTTTAGGCCTTCCGCCATCTAGTTTCACCCATAGCAACCAACTCTATTCCAAGGCAACATATTAAAAATATGTGCACCTTGTAACTCAATCAACAGCAAACAAACGTAGTCTGCAAGGTTAGCCACTATGATACCGTAACGGGGACAATATGTTGGTAGGTAGAATCCAATGATATCAATTATCCTGAAATTTTCACAAATTGAGCTGAAAAGATGAGTTCAATGTCAAATGCAAGGCCTGAAGCCCAGCCTCAAAGAGTTAAGTGCTTGTCTGGACATTGATCCATCTGAATCCCACTAGTCCCCCATCCATCAACAGAACACTGCTCAATAACACAACCAAGGTCTGTAGAAAATCCATCCATAATGGTGTATCATGCAGAGGAGTCTTCCAACTCAAACGAAGAAAGAGTATGAGATCAGCTTCAGCATCAATCAGCGTCCATCTCTTCAAGGGCAGCAGTTGCTGCGGCCATCGCTTCTTCCAGAAGGTCATCAGGAACCTGCAGTAATGAAAATAGGAGTTGCAAGAATAGGAGCAGCAAGCATTAAATGGATACCTCGGAACAGCATCAGCAATAAAATAAACAGAAGTTGCCCAGTTCACCATTTAACGGGATCCATACCTTGAAAACATAGTGATTTAAAAAAACAGAAAATATAAAAAGGTGAGGGGAAACAAAGGCAGCAAAATTGCCAGTAACTGCCAACTCCAGCAAATATGTTCTTTGAAAAAGGGTAATCCACCCTCCCCATACCCCCCCCCCTCCAAAACAAAAAAAAGAAAAGCAAAGAAAAAAATGGATAATGCTAAGAATCATGCCTGTCTATCAAAAACATCGAACATACATGGTAAATAATTGTTTAGTTAGATGACACATATCTAGGGCTTATTCCGTGGATGAGAGAACATGACTAGAACAAAAGTAACTAAGGAATAGAAAGAACCTAAAAGGAACTACAAAGAACTTGGAAGAAACTGAAAGTGAATTTAGTTGAGAACGGAAGAAACTTCAATTAGAATTAAGTAGTTAAAAAAAAGTTGAAAACAAGAAGCCTTCAATAATACTCAGTGGTTATAGCAAAGAAGGTGAGTGAAGAAAACAAGATGGTAAAATTAACCGTTTAGTTACTTCATTAATCTACACATAAAAGGATATTGATAATATGCCAAATCTATGTTAATAAAAGTTCTTTTAAACCTAAAAGAAAAAAAGGTAGTTTTGAAATGATAAAAGCAAAATTTTATCAACTAGAAAGCTGGGTAAAATGCTGAGTACCATATACACTATTTCAAAACACTAGCATTTAGAACTGATAATTAACCTCAAATGCTAGCAATCACAGGCCTAAATTTCTTTGCTCATCAACATCATTGAAATAGGAAAATAAGACTACTATAGTACTATTAGAGCTATACTCACATGGGAGATTCACAAATAAACGCCCTAGGCATGGATGCAAATTGCAAAGCAATGATGTCAGTACATGACACTCTTTTAAGTGCTAACACAAGTTATTTAATATTAGGGAACCATAAAAACTTGTATTGATGTTCTTGGAGCAACTTTTGGGTAGTGAACCAAGTTCAAGTACTTGAACTGGTGGTTCGTTTTTTTATCTCTCCGTCTCTTAAAAGGGTTTGGTACCCACAAAGTTGAACCAAACTTGTGGATCAACTATTGCAACTATATAAAGTGAGTTTCACTAGTGATTCGCCAAGTTTACTTTTTAAGATGCAGCATGTAGGCCCCATAGAGTTGAACCAAATTGCAGTTTAACTATTGCAAGTTCTCTTGTAACTTTTAAAATGAGGTTCAACTATTGGACTTGCTCTCATAACTATCATTTTTTAAGTATTATACTGTAAAGGCTCAAGGACAACCATTGTGCAAAAAGCACCTATAGATTCTTAACACACGCAATTCATGGAAGCTTCTCCCCAATTCTTACCAAGCTAGAACTAAATATTCAACAGTGTAGATGTCACCAACTTCTCACAATAAACTCATTCTGAAATCTTTAGAACTATTGTCACACCAGAATCCTCAACAACAATCTTCAAGGATGATGCACCCAAGTAAAACCACCCTAATAGATGCATCTCGATTTTTCTGAGGTAAAGGGCTTTTGTAACTCAGACTAAGCTGTAAGCATTCAAGACAGCCAAATACCCAGGCATTGGACCCACCTAGGAAATTTTGCTGGTTTTTAGTCTAAATTGAAGTGCCTGTACCCATTTCAGAATATCAAATAATGAAATACCCAACAAACGTATTGCATTGCCCTACCTACAGAGGGGAGAAAAAAGGAAAAGAAAAACTAACCCGACAAGATACTTGAGAATGGTTAAATGAAGAGTCCAAGTAACTTAGAGGATCCCAATCACAACCAACATACCTAGATCAACAAGAGCCTAGCAGCCAATATAGCTTGTCCAATAGCCAAATCACAACTCGATACTTTGAAACCCAGCACCATAGACTCAACTCAGGCATGGTCAAAAAATCAACAGAGTATTGAACCTAATCCCTTTTCGAGATTAATGAGACGACATGTCGGAGTTTTATTACACAGAGCTTGATGGAAATCAATCAGACATGTCCCAATCAAGTCCTCCTAGTCAAGGTAGTCCAAGTACCCAAGTCCAAGTCCAAGGAACAAGTTCTGTTTTGCAAGCTGAAAAGGAGATCATACCTGGGTTACCCCCTTCGCATGTACCCGGTTTTGTTTTTTATTATTTTCTAGACTAAATGACATCCAAATTGTGTAATTCTTTTTTTGTTAGTTAGTTTAGGATGTCAGCAATCCAAGTATATCAAGCAAGATCCAAGGCAAGCACGTTAAGCCATCCAGTCCAACCCATTTTGCCAAGCTGCCCGGTTGAAGCCCAAGAATGCACGGCTGGATTAATTAGGTTAATTGAGCCACCTAATGATGTACAAATCGAGATTTCTCAAATGGGGAGGGGGGTTTGCTGACCTCTTGAGGTTTCCCCCCATGGAAGGAAATCTAAGATTAGTCATCAAATTGAAGTGGCCCAATAACAGCAAAGACTAAGCCATGTGCGCCTGCCCACAGCCGGTTTCTTCACCTAGAGGGTTTACCCTCTTAGGTGGGTTTTCTCCACCAACCTTTGTGTTTGCTTGGCTGTCTACTAATGTTTGGTCACTATGTGACTCATTCAAGGAGAGAGTGCCACATGGATTGAAGAGAATAAGCCACTTTGCAAGCCAGAATTCGAACACCATGGCATGAAGTGGCAAGCATGTACAAGCATAGCTCTTTTGATGTGGCAGTCGTGGGCGATTTCCTTCCTAGGGAGGAAAACATTATCAATCAGCCTAGGATCATCAAGAATATAGTTTAGATAATCATTTTGATAATTATTTAAGCTTTTGTGCACGTTTAGCATAGTTAGGGATAAACCGTGTACTTTAGTTAAGTAAGCATGGTTAGTTAGTTTCCTAATCATTAAGTAATCTCCAAATGATTACCTAATGAGTAAGGAAAAGCCTTAGGCGTGCCATTATAAATAGCATGGCCATTCATTTTGTACTCACTACTCAGTGATGAATATTTTAAATCTGAAGTTGAGTTTGAAACTCATCAGTGCTCTTACCTTGAATTCTCTACTTGCTTGTCTCTAATTTGACCAATTAGAGTGGTGTTTAAGTAAGTCTTGGTCTTAATTAGGTAGTGAAATCTGTATCCTAATCAAAGATCAATGACCCTAAAACAATTCTTAGTGGTGAAATCTGTATCTAAGAATCGTTTCAGTTTTATCAATTCTTCCAGTTTCCAATTTCCCTGTTTCATTTTCAAGCCCACGCCATCTCTTCCCCATGCCACCATCACCTTCTTCTCTCCACAACCTTGAGCTTTCCTTTCATTCCCTTCCTTTCCTATTGTACACATCAATTTTGGTATCATAGCTAAATTTCATTCTTAGCTTGAAATCAAAACCCCACACATTTCCTCTCTGTCACGCCACAAAATTTCCAAAACACAAAAAGAAGATTAGCCTTGGTTCGAGTTCATCCTCCAAGATGAGTAGCATGACCCTTGAAGAAAAGTTCAAAACTCTATTGAAGAATTGCGAAGCTGACCTCCTCTAATGTCGAATTGAAGAATCAGATCGAAAAGTTGGAGACGCAGAACGAGTACTTGCGAAAACAACTGGGAAATGACATGAAACAGAAACAGAAGGTGCTTGAAAGTCCAACTGCATCTGTTCATGTCGATGAAGAAGCAAGTAACTTGGTTAGTTCATCAAGTGAAGAAGAACCTCCAAGAAGGATTAGAGAAGCTAGAAGAACGTCCAACAACTCTAATGATTTAAGGTTAAAATTCCAGAGTTTGAGGGTAAGCTAGATCCTGATGAGTTTCTAGAATGGTTACACTGTTGAGCGAGTTTTTGACTACAAAGACATTCTCCAGATGATAAGAAAGTGAAACTGGTTGCACTTAGATTACGAAGGTATGCGTCCCTCTGGTGGACAAATCTTTGTGCTAAGCGTACCAGGAATAGAAAAGGCAAGATTCGAACATGGGAAAAGATGAATTCAAAATTGAAGTCCCGGTTCCTTCCTGCTACGTATCTCCAAGACAGTTATTCCCAGTTGCATAATCTAACTCAAGGGAATCTAACTGTTGAGGAATACACAAAGGATTTGAAAAGCTCCTAATTAAATGCGACATTCAGGAGCCTGAAGAGCAAACAATTGTTAGATACTTGGGTGGCCTTGATCCTAAGCGTTCTAATGTAGTGAAACTGCAGCAGTATACCACATTTGATGAAGTATGCATGTTCAAGCATAAGGTCAAGCAACTTCGAAACAAGCCATTCAAACGTGATTTTCCGAAACCGCTAATTCGTACCCAACCTTTCAACAAGGGAGTTCGAATTTCCCTCCTAGACCAAACCCACAAATGTCATCTTCCCCGGCTCCACAAAGAACCCAAACTCCTCAAAGAATCTAGCCTATGCCAGAGCCATCATTTCCCCATCATTTCCCCAGCCATAGCCACCACCCGTTCAAGAGCGATCAACCCACTTCCCAATGAGCAACCGACTCTGTTTCAAGCGTAAGGGACTTGGGCATATTGCTTTTGATTGCCCAAATTGAAGAATACTCACTCTTGCTGAATGGTATGCAATAAGGGCGGAAAGTCACGAGGAAGGACAGAAAGAGAACGAAGAAGAAGAACAAGAGGAAGTTGTTGAAGCTGTAGATGAAGGAGAGATGCTAGTACTTCGAAGGGTATTAAGCAATCAACGTGGAGTTAAGAATGAACAACGAGAAAACATCTTTCATTCCCGTTGCATTGTTGAAGGAAAAGTATGCTCGTTGATAATTGACGAAGGTTGCTGTGCTAAAGTCGTATGATTGAGCATGATCGAGAAACTGGGCCTCCAGGCCATGGCACATCCTCACCCGTACAATATCCAATGGCTCAATCAGAGTAAAGGTCTTCAAGTCAATTCTCAGCATTTGATTTCGTTATTAATCAAGAAGAATTATCGAGACGAATTATGGTATGACATGATTCCAATGGATACATGTCATATCCTTTTGGGTCAACCATGGATGTACAATCGCAAAGTAATGCATAATGGATTTCTGAATATCTATTCCTTTTCCAAGGAAGGAAAGAAGATCACTTTGGTGCCGTTAGCCCCATCCGAGCTTGCCAAACACAAACCACAAAAACACCCCGAAAGATCGGATATGTTGTTTGCCTGCAGTGAGCCCTTACTGAAAACCTGTCATCATGAGTTTCGAGCTTTGAAATAGTGGATTCTAGCCACTCAAGAAGAATCTGAATCGCCCCTGCCAAACCATCCAATAGCTAAATTGTTACTCAAACGGTTTAGTCATGTATTTCTTGAAAAGATACCCTCTGGATCACCCCCGAAACAGGATATCCAACATCATATCGACCTTATTCCTGGATAAATTCTTCCAAATAAACCAGCATACCGACTAAACCCAAAAGACACTTCTGAGATTCAGAAGCAAGTGGAAGAGCTAATAGCTAAAGGATTAGTTTGGGAATCTCTTAGCCCGTGCGCCATACCTGCACTCCTTGTACCCAAGAAACGTATGTGTGTCGATAGTCGAGCTATCAATAAAATCACTATTAAATACCGGTATCCAATACCGAGGCTTGAAGATATGCCTGACGAGTTCATGGCTCGAGGGTATATTCCAAGATTGATCTTCGAAGCGGTTACTACCAGATTAGAATCCGAAAAGGTGACGAATGGAAAACCGCTTCCAAGACTAAGGGTGGTTTATTCGAATGGTTGCTGATTACGTTTGATTTATCAAACGCACCGAGCATCTTTATGAGGTTAATGAATCAAGTATTCAAACCTTATATCGGCAAGTTCATTGTCGTTTATTTTGATGACGTACTAATCTTTAGCCAGAATGAAAGAGAGCACCTGGATCATTTAACAAAAATTATGATGGTGCTGGAATGTGAAAAGCTATACGGGAATCTCAAAAAGCGTTCCTTTTTCACCAATAAGGCCACTTTTTTGGGGTATATCGTAACTGCTGAAGGTATAAACTGATGAAGCAAACATTGAAGCAATTTGGAGTTGGCCCAAGCTGAAGAGTATTCATGACGTCCGTAGTTTTCACGGACTCCCTTCCTTTTACCGGCGTTTCATTCGGAATTTCAGCACCATTACGGCGCCAATGACCGAGGTCCTAAAGGGCACATCATTCAAATGGACCCCTAAACCACAAGCAACCTTTGAAGATGTGAAAAGCAAGCTAACGCAAGCTCCAATAACACTCTTCCCTGTTTTGATAAAGTGTTCAAGGCCGAGTGCGACGCTTCTAGCATCAGCGTCGGTATCGGTGGAGTTCTTACTCAGGAAGGCAAACCACTAGCCTTCCTTAGTGAGAAGTTCTGCGATTCAAGGTAGAAATATTCGACTTGCGACAAAGAATTTTATGCCATTGTTCGGTGTTTAGAGCATTGGAGTCACTATCTTATGGCCAATGAGTTTATATTACATTTTGATCACGAGGCTTCAAAGAATATTCAAGGCCAAGACAAATAAAACTCCAGGCATGCCAAATGGGTTAAGTACCTCCAATCCTGTCATTTCACTATTCAGCATAAATCAGGGAAGTTGAATAAAGGCGTTGATGCCTTGTCCAGGAGATATCTGTTACTATTCCAGTTAGATGCTTGCGTTTTGGGTTTCGAGCATCTAAAGTTATTATATTCTGAAGATGAAGACTTTGGGGAGCTATATGGTGCATGTCAAAAGCACCCTAAAGATGATTATTTGATTCAAGAAGGTTTCCTGTTCAAAGGTACACGTCTGTGTGTGGCTATGTGCCTAAATGCAACAGCTGGGAGCTTCTGATTCAAGAAGTTCATGGCGGTTTTTTAGCCGGACATTATGGTGAGAATAAAACTCTTACCATTTTAAAAGAACATTATTTTTGGCCCGAGATGTAAAAAGATGTGCAAGACTTCCTAAAGCGGTGTGCAATGTGTCAAGTGGCTAAAAGTCACTTACTCCCACAAGGGTTATATACACCGTTACCAGTACCGACCCAGCCTTGGGTCGACGTGAGCATGGATTTCATTCTAGACTTGCCTAGAACACAGCGGGGCAAGGACTCGATATTCGTGGTGGTAGACCAGTTCTCGAAGATGACTCACTTTATAGCCTGCAACAAAACTAATGATGCTACTAATATTGCAGGGTTGTATTTTAAAGAAGTGACTAGACTGCATGGTATTCCTCAATCTATTGTTTCAGATCGAGATACTAAGTTTCTAAGTCATTTCTGGGTCACCCTGTGGAAGAAGCCAGGGACGAAACTTGAGTACAGTACGTGTCATCCCCAGACAGACAGACAGACAGACAAACTAAGGTCACAAATCGAACCCTGGGAACATTCCTAAGGACTTTGATTTCACCTTAGTCCAAGAAAACATGGGACCTCCTGTTACCATAAGCAGAGTTTGCTTATAATCGAGCCCCTAGCAGAGCAACGGGTGTATATAGGATTGACCCCATAACTCCCTTAGATCTAACACCACGCCCCCTGGATCAAAAACCGAGTGCGGATGCCGATCAACGAGCCGAAGAAATCTAGAAGCTGCAGGAACAGGTTAGAAATAAAATTAAAATTGAGCAATCTAACCTATCTTATTCTGCTCACGCCAACCGGAAAAAGAAGAAAATTTTCTAACCAGGTGATTTAGTGTGGATCCATCTCCGCAAAGAGCGTTTTCCACCAAAACACAAAAACAAACTGATGCCAAGAGTAGATAGTCCATTTGAGATCCTAAGACGCATCAACGACAATGCTTACAAGGTGGATCTCCCTGAGGACTATGGACTTTCAGCTACGTTCAACAAAGCCGATTTGAGCCCATACGAAGAAGATGACTACCTGTACGATCTGAGGTCAAATCCTATCAAACAAGGGGAGGATGATGGAAATCAATCAAACATGTCCCAATCAAGTCCTCCTAGTCAAGGTAGTCCAAGTACCAAGTCCAAGTCCAAGGAACAAGTTCCGTTTTGCAAGCTGAAAAAGAGATTATAACCAGGTTACCCCCTTCACATGTACCCGGTTTTGTTTTTATTATTTTCTAGACTAAATGACATCCAAATTGTGTAATTCTTTTTTTGTTAGTTAGTTTAGGATGTCAGGAATCCAAGCATGTCAAGCAAAATCCAAGGCAAGCACGTTAAGCCATCCAGTCCAGCCCATTTTGCCAAGCTGCCCGGTTGAAGCCCAAGAATGCACGGTTGGATTAATTAGGCTAATTGAGTCACCGAATGATATACAAATCGAGATTTCTCAAGGGGGGCGTTGCTGTCATCTTGAGGTTTCCCCTATGGATGGAAACCTAAGATTAGTCATCAAATTGAAGTGGCCCAATAATAGCAAAGACCAAGCCATGTGCGCCTGCTCATAGCTAGTTTCTTCACCTAGACGGTTTACTCTCTTAGGTGGGCTTCCTCCACCAACCTTTGTGTTTGCTTGGTTGTCTACTAATGTTTGGTAACTATGTGACTCATTCAAGGAGAGAGTGCCACGTGGATTGAAAAGAATGAGCCACTTTGCAAGCTAGAATTCGAAAATCATGGCGTGAAGTGGCAAGCATGTACAAGCCTAGCTCTTTTGATGTGACAGCCGTGGGTGATTTCCTTCCTAGGGAGGAAAACATGATCAATCAGCCTAGGATCATCAAGAATATAGTTTAGATAATCATTTTGTTAGTTATTTAAGCTTTTGTACATGTTTAGCACAGTTTAGGGATAAACCGTGTACTTTAGTTAAGTAAGCATGTTTAGTAAGTTTACTAATCATTATGTAATCTCCAAATGATTACCTAATGAGTAAGGAAAAGCCTTAGGTGTGCCATTATAAATAGCATGGCCATTCATTTTGTACTTAGTGATGAATATTTTAAATCTGAAGTTGAAACTCCTCAGTGTTGTTACCTTAAATTCTCTACTTGCTTATCTCTAATTTGGCCAATTAGAGTGGTGTTCAAGTGAGTCTTAGTTTTAATTAGGTGGTGAAGTCTGTATACTAATCAAAGATCAAGGACCCTGAAACAATTCTTTATGGTGAAATCTGTATCTAAGAGTCGTTTTAGTTTTATCAATTATTTCAGCTTCCAGTTTCCCCGTTTCATTTTCAAGCCCACACCATCTCTTCCCCACGCCACCATCACCTTCTTCTCTCCACAACCTTGAGCTTTCCTTTCATTCCCTTCCTTTCCTGGTGTGATACATCAGAGCTGGTCAAACAACCAATTTAACAAAGCATTTACTTAAAAGGCTGGCAGAATAATTGTCATATCATATAGCCCAACTGTGTTGGTTGTATGCTTGTTTCCCTCACAAGGAGCATGTAAATAATAACAGAAGCTTCTTAGTAAGGTTAATTGACGCACAAAGCAAACATACCAAAGCCACGCTTTTTGGGATATGATCTTTTACCACCCAATATACAGCTTTCCTCACATACTGCATATTTCATGATAGATCGCATCAAATCATTGGAAATGCCAAGTTCATTTTCCTAATTTTCCTTTCTTCAAATTCTGAACCAAGATAAGCAGAATGGCTTGCAAGTCTCCAACTCTAGGATACAGCTTTATGACAGAGAATATGCCTAAACACCGAATGTCACCAAGTTTCTCTTCAAATTGCTTGGCCATCTTTGGCTGCAGGACGCCTACCTCAGCCAACTGTACCCCACAGAAAGGAGGAACTTTCTTTTTGGGGTGGGGGGCGGGGAGGGGGCAAAACATCATTTCAATTTTCAGGGCTGCTTTCTCTGCAGCTTCTGAACAAATAAGGTCAAACTCACGTCTTAAAAAAATTGCTTATGCCTTGTAATAAATTCATCCGATAATGAGTGCTTCTCTAGTATCTCTAATGCTTCAGGTCTTGTTTGGTGAGCAAAACTAGAATGCGATAGAGTCAACTTCCATACCTTTTGGGGGGGGGGGGGGTGGAACTTGAATCCTGAACCCAAGTGTTTGGTGAGCAAAACTGGAATGGAATGAAATCAAGTTTCAATCATTGCTGTTTGGCTAGAGTTAAGAGAATGAAATCAAAACTATTTTATATTTAAAATGTTATAGGCTATCATGAGTTATCTTCTTTAATTTTTGTTTTTTGACTTTATTAAAAACAAAGCTTAAGATCTCATTCCACAATCATTTGGGACTTGTATTTTATTTTATTTTAGAATAATTGATTACTGCATAAACTTCTTGAGAATTAACGGAACAAAACTCCGCATATTAAAACCTACGGAAATTAAATGTTCCGATATTTTCTAATCACTTGTGATATTATGATGTAATTTTTTTAATTGTTAACAAAACAAAAAAGCCTAGAAAAAGGCTGATGTGTTGGATTTAATAATTGTCCACTAGGCTTGTCATCTTCGTCACCTTCACAATCTTCACCAAAAACCAAAGAAAAAAGCACAAACAAACGGAAGAATGATAGGGGAAGACCACGAAAATGGAGCAAAGGGAAGGGATGAACAAGCACAAAAACAAGAGAATAGAGATATTAGATCTAAAAAAGAAGAAGCAAAAATAGATTAAAAGCAATCGTCAGCGCCAGAAAATTGAATGACATAAATAATGAACAAAAAAAAAAAACATCTCGAAACTGGAAAAGAAAAGTGATCTCAAGAAGCGCTCTTCCTTGTTGCCGGTGAAGCGAAGTTGCCGGTGAAATAGAGGTTGCCGGCGGAGCAGAGATTGACGGTATACTTGCGGCGTTGTCTCCCCCTCCCTTCCCCCGTCTCTCTCTATGGTTAGGGTTTGGTGGGTTCAACAGCAAACAAGAATTCTCAGATGGAAAAAATAAATTTTGAATGTATTTTTCTTTTATTTTTGGCCATTACTGTGAACCCTTGGGGTTGGGGACTTAAAACCTGCCAATAAGGAGAGGGTTAAAGTCCCTGGGTATTGTATGGAACTTGATTCCTGAGGTATCTAAGTCCCTTCCCCTGAAAATCCTCACCAAACAAGAAGGAAAGGTATTTGGATCTTTAGGAATGAAGTTCCATTCCTTTGTTGCCCTATGTTTTTAATGACTCCCATAACCTTCCCACCTGTGTTACTTGCCCTCGGCCATAGGCTATGTTACATGGACTCGGTTATGGGGTGTCGGGCATGGGGACGGATTCGAGTGTCCGACTCATCAAAGCTCTAACTTTAGGACACGAGGACACCGTCCAAAATTCGGATACGGATATGAGGACTCATAATTTTACATATGGAATTTGTAATTTCAAGTTAACCTTCTTAGAATATTTCAATAGTTACAAGGTTGTCAACTTGCCAAACAGTTGAACATTAAAAATCCTTAAAATAATGCCGCATAAAAAAAGAAAAAGATCACATCTTCCTAATTATTTTCACCCTTGCTGCTTTAGAGTTTGGATCAGGGTCCGACAAGAATCTCATGTCCTATCCACAGAGTCTTGTGTCCGACAAGGGTACGGCGGGGCAAACTGGAGAGTCCGGGTATCCTAGGCCATAGGTGTCCAACCTAGATATGTGCGCAAGTGTTTTTTGGCTATTTTTCAGAAACTTCGCAGATTTTCAATGTGGTTTGAAGTGTCAAGTGTCACACCCTTGTCCAAGCATTAAGGATCCGACACAGGCATGGTAGGGTAAAATGAAGAGTTGAAGTAACATAGCTTCCCACATATTTGGAGTAAAGAGCACCTTACTATGCACCACATCAAAGTCCATGCTTTTAAAGAAGCCTGAAGGTGATTTTTATATTTCACATAATATGCAGGTGTCTGTGTTTGTCCAGGAATAAGTAAATTTTGCGTATGCAACAAGATTGCATATGAGATGAAAAAAGCAAGATTAAAAATGAGCTACGCAAAAAGGACTATTTTCAGAGGACAAAAAATTGATAAAGACTCGACTGCGTAAATATCATCATGATAATGATTATCTAAAAGCTACCTTTTGATGCTCACGTTTTGACTCATCACAGACCCAACTCATCTCCAGTTCAAACGCTTTGTCCTTTGCCTCATCATGGACCTTGTAAATGCTGAGTCAACGAAAAGATTAAGACTAAATGGGATCAAAATAAATATTAAATTAATTGATAAAGATTTAGAACAAACTTTTCCCCAGTTCAAATCCTAACAATCATAGACTTGGGAGTTAGGATGAATTCAGGGGAAGCCAAATCTGTGGCAATGAATGAGAAAAGAGTGGTCACTCACATCTTAGCCACTTCAATTACTCCTTCTCGACAGGACATTTCAGAAAGCTTCAACTTCTCAATTTCCCTGCACATGCATGAGTCAAGAGAACTGCTGCTTCAATATGCGAGCAAAATTAATTGGTTTCTGCCAAATTGACTTAAGTACAGAGAATATGATGACAAACAAACAGGTTAAAGTGACAGAATATACAGCAAAGAAGCAACATTTCTCAATTTCTCCCCCCCTGTTTCACCTTTCCAGGGGACTTGGACACAGTTTGAAAAGTAGAGTAAACTCACAGAATGTAAGTTCACTTCTGTGAATTTCTTGGCTAGTGATGACAAGTTGACAACAACTGAGTGATGTGTGCCCAAACAAAACAAAAGATCAAATCCATGTAAAACAGTATCAGTTCACACCAGACAGAAAAATATTCCCATCCCAAGTGCCCAGCAACTAATCGCCCCCCCCGGGAAAACAAAAAAACCCCAATATGGAGATTCTAGGACTATTTTGCAATCTGATCTTTCTTCATGGCTCATCTATTTAGGTTGTGCAATGTTCCAATATATCAATTGCTTTTCGTTTATTCAAAAGCACAAAAGAAAAAAAAAGAAATATTATTCCCCTAATGAGCACACAATAAAAAAAGAAAAAGAAAAACAGAAGTTGAATCTGGCTTACGTCTTAGCAGCCTGCTTTCCTTTGCCAATTGCAGCACCAAAATATCTCTGTATAGATTAGGTTAAGGGTACTTAAAAAAACTAAAGTTGAGAAGGGAACAAGAATAATATTGGAAATAGCAACTATGAAGATAGTTAGACAAAAGCAAGCATGAAACACATACAGCCTTGTCAAAGGATCAACTCACATAAGATATTCCAGAAGGCTCAACCATATATAGTTGCGGCCCATCTCTGTCATAACCTCCAAGGATAACACCACTTCCAAAAGGTCTGTGACATATGTTTAAAGTCACTCACAGCATCTTGGAATATTTAAAATGATATGGTAGTAAAAGGAACATTTTTAAGCACCTGAGCCACCAATACAGAGTGCAAAGATGCACATAACTAGCAACACGCTCAGCAAGTTCCTTCACAGGAACAGCTTCACCATAGACCCTACAGAAGAAACATTCTTCAGAATAAGCTTCAGCTTCAGAAGATTTCATCGAAATAATGAATATGTCATATAACTAGCAACACGCTCAGCAACTTTGATTGCTTAAGTAGTACCCTCATCACATTCAGCATTATTATTCCCGCACCTCTGGTTTTTTAAGTTGTAGACTGCTCTTGGTTAGAGTAGTATTATGTCGTCACTTGGTGCTTAAGGTACGTACAATTCTTACCCTTCCTCCTCTAATGTTCATAATAAGTTATGTTATTTTAAGAAATTAGGTCGTGTGTTTGTTACCTTTGGTTCTCAAACGATTTTCAACTTCTAAAATATTTCCTTAGAACTTTTCATATGATCCTATTGGAATCGTCTCTCTACAGGCAGTCATGTTTGTAGAGGTAAGGCTGCCTATATATGGATCTCCCCAGACCTTACGAAAGTAGGACCCACATTGAGAGTAGTTGTTGAAATGAAATGTCATATAAGATTGGGGCAACTTAGCAGTATAGCAGCAATGATGATGGTGCCACCATCATAAAAACATAATGATCATAAACACACCAGAAAGGATATATAACGCAATTTTGATGATGCCATTATGATGATATCACAAAAACAAAATGGTTTCAGATTAACACATTAAAACACGGACTGACTCCAGAACAAAAACTCAGCAAAGCTGCATCCTCTAGGAGAATTCACAATCTTTCAAACATCATTTGAAGGCCAAAGACACATTGTGTTCTACAGTTCTCAGCAGAAAACGTGGTTACACAAATGGACTTAGTGCTTGTGCCAAGTTTGCCAACAGAAATACCCAGCACCCAGAGCAAAGGCATCTCTCTTCAATATAATTACAGTGCAGACCCCAGAGGGTTCTTTCCTGTGTTTTTAGGGAGTGGAAACTACTTCAGCTAAGGTCAAGTAATGGCATTGGAAATTGTCATGTGCATTACTTTCGATTTGAGATGAACTGAAGTCTATTTCACCTGATAAGTAGCAAACTCTATGACAAAGTTGCAAAGAAGCAACAATGAAGCAGAATACTAAAGCTACATAAATAATAAAAGAAGGTAGAACCAACAGAAAAGGTTCACATGAGATAGAAAATCAAGACTGAGCAACCCATTCAACAATGAAAGTGGGCCCTGTTTCATGTTAATTTCATAGGATTCACATAATGATAAGCTTATGTCAATCAAATACATCAAGATATAGGTGTATCATATCTTTTTTACCACAAGTATCTTCAAATTTTCAAAAACTTAATAGATGCGAGTTAATTGTATCATTAAGTATCCAATTGAGCAGCCTCTCTTTTTGAGTACGTGTATTTATGGGCACCCAAAAGGTGATTAGATATTGTCGATTTGCAGCCAGATAATGCGCACTGAAAAATTGATTAGAGATTGTCGATTTAAGGCAGAGAGAAAATCAACGAGGAAGGGGATAAATCAAGGTATGTGAAGGGGGAAGGCTTATATAGGAGGGGGCAACTATTGACAAAAGCAGTTGCAATTGGCATATCAGCAAAACTAATACTGTTGACAAATTTTATACACCTAATACATGATTCATGGTTCATAGGAGTTTTAACTCCCAACTCTTGAATGAAAATTTGTCATTTGACATATCTACCCCTCCAATGGCCATCAATAATCGCAGCAAAAATACGCATGACAAATTTTGCAAGGATATTACAGCTTTTACAAACAGTTGTGAGTTCCAGCCCCATGCCTCACCCCCCCACCCCAAAAAAAAAAAGAAAAGAAAAAGAATCCAAGTTTAGCCATGTCTTGATGGTGCCTGTCAATGCAGACACCCATGCAATGGCTAGTAAAAAGATTACGAAGTTTCACTAGTATTTAATATTGTACTAAAACTCAGCAAATAATGGGCACCTTCATCTTATTTGATATGATATGATATGATATGGCCGGAAAAATTTAACAAAGAGCTTTGAAACTGTTTGTAACCTGGACAGCTCCACTGTAGTGCCGAAATTACTTATGCATACAAAGGATCACAATCTGGAACTTGAGTAGCTCAAAAATTTTCTATGATAATCCTTTACGAGAGCTTTGGAAGTGTTGTGGAGCTCTGGTGAAGCACAGTTTTAATAGAAGCCGTAGGTCTATAACAGCCCTGTAGTTTTTGTTAACTTCCCAAGTAGATCTAAGATTTTCATAGTCGATGAAATGAAAAAAGCCAATAAGCACTCCTTCATATCCATTACAGCAATACTTGCAAACTCCAAATTTTTCCAGGATCCAAGCAAAAATCATATATGCAAATTACACAACAGAGGCATACACCAAGTACTCCTTCAGTTGAAACAGGGAGGCTCTAGCCCCAGTGCTGTCTTGTTAAACATGATTTCACTTACCTACCCCTCACCTAAAAGAAGCATCTTCAAGGGGAAAGGTTCTTCATACGAACAAAATCCTCTAAGTTCAATAGAAAAAGAAAATTCATGAACAAAAAGAAAGGTTTGCAGTTAGTAACGTAATAAGATGTAACATTTTGAAGCCAACCTCTCATAGTTTGTTGCTTCTGCCTTGGAACGGGCAACTATCTGCCTCCCATCTGCTGCTAATCCAGCAATAGCCTATTAACAAGACATTGCCCATTTAGGCACAGACACAGAAAGTCAGATATAGAGGCAGAGGAAAGGGTTCACATAGTCACGTTAGAAGCAGTGCTAAAAACAATGAAGAGAACACGAAGTATAGACCTTCAAATATATCAACACGTACAAAGCACAATAACTAACGCAAGCAGAAGCCAAAAAGAAAAAGGCCACAAGGAGATGCCTAGGCACCGAAAGTATTATCCAAGTTGATGGCTTGGTGCTGCTTCTAATATTTCACAAACTGCAATAGAATCCAATATGAAAGCACATACAATGAAAACATAATAAAAAAAGTCTCCACAGTATTGTTCAACCATTTGAAATCTAAACGCTTAAGGAAGCTACAATTGACAAGGTATCCTATACGCCCAAAAGACCTCATCAGCTGATACAAGGTACATTGCCTTCTGGACTCTGGAGTTTTCAGTTATCAATTCAATGTTCTTATGAACAATAGGTTCTCTGATGTAGAAACCATAGTCAATAGAAAAAGGATACCTTGTTCTAATTGTTCATCAGCAACAAAGTATCCTAGAAGTTTTAGTTTCTTCCATTTCATGGTGCTTCACTCATGTCTTTAACTTCTTCTCAATAACTAAAGTTCATATAAGAATGAACTCCTCTTAGTACTGCATTTTTTTGGGCTAGATATTCTGGTTTCAACTTACTAACCTGATTTATCTTAATCAAATCCTTCTAGATTGAAACCCAATAGATTAACACCTGTTTTCATAAGAGCAAAAGAATTAGATGCTAGTGACTGATGTATCACGCTGGGAAAGAAAGGAATGAAAGGAAAGCTCACATTCAAAGAGAGAGAACGTGGTTGGGGCGTGTGGAGAAAAGGAGTGGTGTGGCTAGAAGAAGGAACGGGGAAACTGGAAACTGGAAACTGAAAAATCGATAGAACTGAAATGACTCTTCTTAGAGGTTCTTCCCCACTTGATGAACTGACCAAGTTACTTGCTTCTTCGTCGCCATGAACAGATCTAGTTGGACTTTCAAGCGCCTTCTGTTACTGTTTCATGTTTCCACCCATTTGTTTTTGCAAGTACTCATTCTGATTCTTCAACTCTTCATTAGTCGAAGTCGCAGCTTGGTAATTCTTCATGAGGGCTTCGAATTTCTCCTCAAGAGTCATGCTTCCACTCATGTTGATTGGTGAACTAGAACCAAAGCTATTCTTTTGTGTTTTAGTTTTTTGAAGCGTGACAGGAAAGGGAAACATGTGGGGTTGATTTCAGGCCAAAGATGAGACTTTCAGTTTTGTGCTTTCATATTGGATTCTATTGCAGTTTGTGGTTGAACAATGCTGTGGAGACATTTTTTTGAACCTAGTGTCTTCTATTGCAGGCCAAAAACTAGAATTAGCCCTAATCATTTGTGGTTGAACAATTGTTCAACCATGTGGAGACTTTTTTTTGAACCTAGTGTATTCATATTCGATTCTATTGCAGTTTGTGGTTGAACAATTGTTCAACCATGTGGATTCTATTGCAGGCCAAAAACGTGTGGTGGTTCTAATATCAGCGCATGCAATCCTCAATTAGCCCTAATCATTTTTTTGAACCTATGCACAAGCTGATTTTGTGAATTTAATCTCCTAAAACTCCAGGAGGTTTAAAGCCTTTTCTTTTGTTAGGATGTTAATTAACATCCTAAACTTTCAAACCATGCCAAAAGAGTCAAGTCAAGTCGAGTTTAGCATGGAAAATCCAAGCCCTAAACTAAACCGTTCTAGTTTAGGCCATTTTTGAACCTGTTTCAGTTTTAAGTTAATTCATCAACTTACAATTAACTTCACTTTGATTTCTTTGCTAAGAGAGTTTATTAACATTCTAATAAACTTAATTATGCAATTAAATCAGTCTTAAGTTCAGCATTTTTGCCCAAAATTTCAAAAGCACAAAACAGCCCCCACAATTTTTAACCCCATGGTTATACCCGGTTTTGTGCTATAAATTACCAAACCTTTCAAAAGGTTAAAGTCCAAACTTTTTACATAGTATTAAACCTTAGGAAGTCTAGTAGCAAAGCAAGTGAAGAAATCCCACCTAAAACCAGCCAAAATGTCCCAAAACAGCCCAAAATAGAAACATGCCTGGTTTAGCTCCTAATCTGCACGGTTTGATTAAACTTGTTGTTTAGACATCTAAATCACGACTTAAGCTTGATTTCTTGATAGGGGGTTTGTTGACACCTAGAGGTGTCCCCCCCATGCAGAGAAACACCACATAACCCGCCAAGAAGTTAGGTAAACTTCACGTCCAAATGGCACCTAAATCGGCTTCCATGTGGCTAATTGCTTCACCCTTAAGTTTACCTTCCTAGTTGGGTTTTCCTCCACCTCCACCTTGCCTACTTGGGTGCTTACTAAGCTGATGACTTACCTAAGCAGCCACACATGGGTGCCGCGTGGCAGGACACATGTCAACATCCTTAAAGACTAAGCAAGCGACATGCCACCTTACTTCAAGCAAAGGCAAGGACACCAAGGGCGTTCTGATTGGCTGGCCGTAAAGTGGACATGCAAGGCACCACATGGATCAGCTTAGCTAAATACAAGAGCTTAAACTTTTGTTTAGTTATTAATTTGTTACAATACTAGGCTTATTATTTCTAATTAGTTCAATTATGCATGTCTTGTAAGTTTACTCTACTTAAACTAGTTTAGAAGCTTTCCTAATCATTAAGTAACCCCCCTAAGAGGATTCCTATTGATTAAGGCAGCACCAATTCGTGTATAAATGGCCAAGAAGCTTCATTTTTGTAATCAAGTTGTGAGTTTAATCAAAGTTGAGCATTGCTCCCTGAATGAGTGTTTGAAATCCTCTACTTGCCTATCTCTAATTAGGCCGATTAGAGTGGTGATCAAGTGAGTCTTAATCCTTGATTTGATGCTGTTTTTGTATCCTTATCAAGATTTAGGGCCCTACGCTTGTTCTTGGTGTTGAAATTTGTATCCAAAAATAGGTTTATTTTTCACTAGATTAATCTTTGGTGGTGATATCTGTATCCAAGGATTAATTTAGCATCTATCTGTTCCATACATTTTAGCTAATTCACACCTAGCTATCACGTGTTTCTTTCTTTGAGTTTGTCCCTTGATTGTAATCTTTCATGGTTTAACTTACACTCTTGAAGAGAGTTAAGCTTAACCCCTGATAGATACGTCAGTGACTATTAAAAATATCAACGCTTGAACAAGGGACCCAATACCTAGAAAATGGTGAAGGGATGTAGCCATCGAGTGGCATGCTAGGACATTCCATCCATGAATCAAATGTTTTTTTTTTTTTTTGATAAGGATCCATGAATCAAATGTTACACAGATAAGTTGCATATAAGTGTAATCAAAGCAAATGAAGAAAAAGCAATTTAGTTGTACCTTAGTGTGAGATGCCCTAAAGCTTTCCAAAAGCAAAGCATTGTATTGTAAAATAACATAATCAATTACCATATTTCCAGGTGATCTATGACTTCTAATCAGAACCCACCCCCCCCCCCAACCCCCCGCTTCGAAAAAAAAAAGAAAACGGTGACAAAAGAAAGAGCTTTACGTCCAACCAGGCAGCCCCTGCATTCACATTCGTTGATAAACTTTACCAAAAAGGACAAACAATTTCAAATCCAAGTACGATCTGATTTCTTTATTGAACATTCAGCACAGAAGCATAAGAAGAATAATAAAGTACCATCCCAGAGTGGCGGTGAACGGAGTGGATACGTCGATTAGAGCCAGGTAACATCATCTTCGATTGTATCAACTTCTCCACGCCCTTTATTGATGCATTCAAAACATTATCTCAGCGTTATTTTGAGACCCGGAATTAGAAAACACAAACAATGCCAAAATCTGCAGAGCTCTTTGAGAAAATAAACTGACCAAAACGATTCCATCCTTGCATTTGATGCCGATGACAGTCCTGAAATCCACGCGAATTGAATTCAAAACAATGAGCAATTGAATAATGGTTTCTCTTTAGTGAACGCAGAGAGAGAAGATGAAAAATTGGAGAGAGAATAAGATGAAGAAGCGAACCCGCTATTATCGACAGCCTTAGCGGCGTACTCGATCTGAAAAACCCGACCGTCCGGCGAGAAGGTTGTGACCGAAAGGTCGTAGCCAGTTCCGATGCTGCTCATTGTCTCTATCAGTGTGAGTTCCGAGTAGTTCTGCACCTTGCTTCAAGCCTTCAACTCGGAAATGGAAAAGCAACCTCAGTCGCTCTTTTTGGGGAAATCTGGTTTCGTAGTGGGCAAGACAGCGCCTTTGGTTGCGCCTTTATCTCAACCATCCCTTGCATTAGAATCTTTCTCGTATAAAATATTTTTTCTTGTATTTTCACAAAATCTTTCCTCTTAAAATATTTTCACAAAACTATTTTTTGTGAATCTCTTAAAATCAGTCTCTCTACGAATAGGAATATCAATAGCACTAAGATTGCCTACAACTAGATCTTCCCAAACCCTACAAAAGCAGGACCCACACTAAAAGTTGTTGTTGTTGTCAAGACAACGCCTTTGGTCTTCTTTTTTTTTTTGGTTTATCCATAAAATATTGAAATCTTTATATTATATGTACCAAAAAAAAAAAAAAGAGGGAAGACTTAACTTTTCATTCAAAAAATAATTTTCTTAGAAGGAAAAAATAATATTGATCTTTTATCCCACATCTTTCTGTATTTCGCTTATCCCTAATATGAAAATTACCCAATTAGGGTCTATTCTTCTCGTTGGGAAATAGGGTCTACTCTTTTCATTGGTCTTTTTCAATTTGCCAATTTCAACCTACTTTATTAAAAAATATCAACTTCAACCCACTTCAACCTACTTCAATCAACTTCAATCTAGTTCAACCCACTTCAACTAACTTCAACTCACCTCCTTCAAAATTTTATTCTTACTATTTTAACCAACTTCAACCCACTTCAATCAACATTAACCTATTTCAACCCATTTCAACCTACTGCAACTCACTTCAATCTTTTACCAACCCCAATTTACCAACGAAAAGAACAGGCTTATAGGGGTTGGAAAATAGGTGAAGTTGGTTAAAATAGGTTGGAGTTGGTATTTTTTTGTTGAAATTAGTTTATTTTTTATATGGTGTATATAAGTTGATTAAAATAGTAGGTTGAAGTAGATTTTTAATTGTTAATCTCAATGGTTTTGCATGAAATACCTATCTACTTGGATTTTTCACTAAGTTACTCAATCATCTTTTCTAAATTATAATATTAACTATGTCTACAATATGACTATCTGTAAATTATTTGCATAGTATGTGCCTGTTTCTTTCGTAGGTAAATTGGGTGGGTCAAAAGGGTGAACTAGGTTGAAATTGGTTGAGGTAGATTGAAGTTGGTATTTTTTTTTTTAGGTGAGTTGAAATAGGTTGAAGTTGGTTGAAGTTGGTTGAAGTTGGTATATTTTTTATATGGTGGGTTCAAATGGGTTAAAATAATGAGAATGTAATTAATGTGTGATAATTTATGAAGTTATCAAAATTTTGTGAAATTTTTGTTTAATATCTTTTATTTTTTATTTTTTTTATTTTTAATTTTTAATTTTTAGTTTTTTATTTTTCATTTTTTATTTTTCATTTTTTTTGTTTTTACT
>JACYFF010031957.1:55167366-55249233 GCA_017589665.1 Selenicereus undatus
TTTTTTATTTTTTATTTATTAATTTTCTATAATTTTATGGTTTTTAGATTTTTGTGTTTTTATTTTTTTATTTCTTATTTCTTATTGTTTATTTTTTTATTCCTTATTTTTTATTTTTTATTTTTTATTTTTCATGTTTTTATTTTTTATTTTTTATTTTTTATTTTTTCTGTTTTTATATTTTCTGTTTTTATTTTTTATTTCTAATTTTTTTTTACATTTGAATTGTAATTTTTAAATTTTAAATGTTTATTTCTGATTTATTTTTTTTATTTCTTATTCTTATTTTTTATTTTAATTTTAATTTTTTTTAATTTTTGATTTTTTATATTTCATTTTTTATTTTTTTAGTGTTTGTTTGTTTTTGGTTTATTTTAAATTCCAAAAAAAAGAATGAGAAATAAAAAATAAAAAAAATAAAAACCTAAAAAAATAAGAAATACAAAATAAAAAATAAAAAATTAAAATTAAAATGTAAAAAATAAGAAATAAGAAATAAAAACATAAACAACATAAACAACAAAAAAACATAAAAAAATAAAAACTAAAAACTAAAACATAAAACATAAAACATAAAACATAAAAAATAAATAAATGAAAAATAAAAATTAAACATTAAAAATTGAAAATGAAAAATGAAAAATAAAAAATAAGAAATAATAAATGAAAAAATAAATACATAAAATCATGGAAAAATAAAAATAAAATAAAACATAAAAATAAAAAATAAAAGAATAAAAAAGTAAAAATACAAAAATCAAAAGTAAAAAGTAAAAATTAAAAAATTAAAAATTAAAAAAAAATTAAAAATTAAAAAAAAAATTAAAAATTAAAAAATTAAAAATTAAAAATTAAAAACTAAAAATTAAAAATTACAAAATAAAAAATTAAAATAATAATAAATAAAAAATAGATAAATAAAAAATACAAAATACAAAAATACAAAAATAAGAAATTAAAAAAATAAAAAATAAAAAATAAAAAATAAAAAATAAAAAATAAAATGAAAAAAGAAAAAAGAAAAAAGAAAAAAATGAAAAGTGAAAAATTAAAAACTAAAAACTAAAAATTAAAAATTTAAAAAATAAAAAATAAAAAAGAATAAACAAGAATTTCACAAAATTTCGATAACTTCATAAATTATCACACATTGATTACATTCTCATTATTTTAACTCATCTCAACCCACCACATAAAAAATATACCAACTTCAATCCTCTTCAACCAACATCAACCCACTTCAACCTATTTCAACTCACTTTCAAAAAAAAATACCAACTTCAACCTACCTCAACCCACCTCAACCTACTTCACTCTTTTATCCACCCAATTTACCCATGAAAACAACAGGCCCTCAATCTCACATGATACTTTACAAATTATTAAAATTATGAAGGGGGTGGGTTGAAGTTGGTTGAAGTGGGTTGAAGTAGGTTGAGATAGATTGAAGTGGGTTGAAGTAGGTTGAAATAGGTTGAAGTAGGTTGAAGTAGGTTGAAATGGGTAAATATGAATTGACCCGCGAAAAGAACATGCCCTATGTATCCACGAAATATCTATTTGAACTACACTATACAAAGCACGGGTTCATACTAGTATATACAAAACATAAATAATTTACCACGATTGTATTGATTAAATTAAAGAAGAAAACCATCAACAATCAAAAGTTTGGAGTTGTATGAGATTAAAAGTACTACTAAATCCTTAATTATATAGAAATCAAAGATGTACTTTATCACAAACCATGTCCAAAAGTCAATGGAAACAGATTAGATAGATAGTCCAATTTGAATCATTTAAAGTTTCGCAATTTGTAGCGATCGTGTTTAATGTAACAACTAATCAATAACTTATATTGCCACCATAGATAATCCCACATAAATCGATAATATATAATTTTCTACAAAAAGACTTAAAGAAAGGGAGGAGCAGTTTCTAACACCTTTTAGCTCAAGAAATATAACCTCAACATAATGCATTAATATTATATCATATATGTTACTATAAGTGTCAATGACCTGCATCTAAAAAAAACTAATCTTAGAAATCTTACATCAGCACCATTATCATATCGCACCCCAGTCCCTTGTAGAATATCACATTCTATCACATAATGATTAATCAAACATATCAACATCAATAACATAAAACCAATAACCAAAAACTAAATTAGAGGGGATGGGGAGAGATTGATCATGATAGGAGAAAGAATTGAAGAGGAGCCAAGACATCGTTGGAGGTGACAATAAAATATCGCGATGATTTAGGATAGGAGCGTAGCGTAGTGGTTATAGGATTTATCTAATGACGTTTATGGGTAGGTGGAGCAGTTTTCGAATTGTTGGATAATGTGAAAAGGAGATGGCCATTTAAAACTTAAAAATATGGGTCTTGGTGGGGGTAAATAAAAACCATATATTAGAGGAGGGAAAGGATGGCAACCACATATATTATTATTTTTTATGATATGAAGACAAAGATATAAAGTTTAGTATAGTTAGTTAAATTAACTAATATTTTTCTTCACATTGATGGAATGTTATTATTTTTATCGAGTATAATCATTAATTAATTTGATGAAAAGCTAACAAAGAGGATTAGATCATTTTATCAAACAATAAAAAGATAATAATTCTATCAGAGAGACAGAGAGAGACAGGATCATGTGAATTTAGGGGGGGGGGGGAAACTAACTTCTTTTTTTTTTTTAGATAAAGAATACAAACCAAGGCCCTGTTCTTTTTGTTGGTAAATCCCAATTTACAAATTTTGGCTCACTTCAACCCACTTAACGAATTTTAACAAAAAAAAATACCAATTGCAACCCACTTCAACCTACTTCAACCAACTTCAGTCATTTTTAACCCACTTTAACCTATTATTTCAACCAACTTCTATATATCATACAAAAAATATACCAACTTTAACCCACTTCAACCTACTTCAACCCACTTTAACGCACTTCAACCAACTTTACCCATTTCTCAACCCTTATTTCGCATCGAAAAGAACAAGCCCTGAATCTCATTGAAATATGTCTTTTCTTGCCATCTTTCTCTCACATTCTACCCATCCTCATACCCGAACTTCAACAACTCCACTTCACCTTCCATTCTTTCAAATTCTCTCTTTTCTTCCATATTTCTTTCCATTTCACCTTAATTTTCACAAAAATTGCATTTTTTGTTATTTTGTTTTCCATTTTCATTTTAGTTAGAGTTTCAAGCTTTCACCCATCCAATCAACATTTCAATGGCACCCAAGAAGAAGGCAAGAACCAACCAAGAAGCGTGGACATCCAGTCAAGCACCTCAACGAGCACCCCGAACTTCCCGAACCTCAACCAACACATGAAACCGAGGTAATATCCATAATTCCCTTGGTTTAACACATCCCAAGTATATTACTAGATACAATAATTTAAGTAGTAACTTAATTATTGCTACTCATTATTATGATGAGGATATGTTGACTAGATTGGGTTTGTTGGGTGACATACACTAGTTGTTTGCTATGGGAGGCATAGGGAAATTTTTAGAGATTAGGGACCACACTTATCGTGACCTTACCCTTGAATTTTTAAGCACATTACATGTGGAGGTCACGAGCAGGCCTCATTGTCAAGAAGGATACATTTCTTTCTATCTAAATAGCATGAACTAAACTTAAGTGCCTTTAATAGCATATCTGGTTTTCCACCAAATATGGACTTGCCTTATTGCCATGTACCTAAAGAATTTAACCCAAATGGATTTTGGAATGAAATTTATGCGAATCATCGGTATGATACAAGCAACTCCAAATGCACCATCATTAGAAACCCCTGTATTCGAGTAACCCAAAGATTGCTTGCTTGTGGTTTATTTGCAAGGAGGATAGTTTGCATGTGCCTCACCTGTCTGAATTGTATTTCTAGTATATCATGCTCCAAGGTGAACGACTTGACCCTGGTTCATTCTTGGTTAATTAGTTACATAATGTAGCCACTAGTTCCACACAAAGGATTGTGATTGGGGACCTTATTACCCCGTGTTAAGTCTGTTGGAATATAATCAAACCCTAATAATAGAGTTCCCAGTTCCAAGCAGGTGAATTTAGCCGCTTTTGAACAAATGAAATTTTGTAAGGTAGAGGTTAGGCGTGTTTGTTGGATTTGTCCTGGGAATCATCTCATGCCTCTCCCTAATGTTGAAAGAACCACTCTCTTGAATCCGGTCACTCTCTACTTTTTTTTGAGTGATGACGACTTAGCGCACCCCGCACCATCTCCTCCCCTACTAACTTAAGGGCCTCTAGTTCATCCCAACCGTCCTCCTCTTCTGATTATGCTAGTTTGCATGCTATCCTTCAGTCCATTCAAGAGGAGCAAGCATCCCTCTGAGCTTACATTCAAACTGAACATGACGTGCTCCGTGACTTTGTCCAGAGTGGCATGATGAGCTCTGTGGGAAGATTGCTTTTCAAAACCAATACTTCCAGAACTTTAGTGCCTGTTTAGAGACTTGGTGAGACGAGCATAATCCCCACCCTCCTCCCCATCCTCCTTTTCAGTTCTTCTTTTTCTTCCCCATTGATTTTTATATCCTTACTTTGAGGATAATGCATTGTCTAAGCATGGGGGAGATATGTGAGAATGTGTGTATGTGATGTGGATGTGTAAGTAATTTGCATTTTAGGTGTTGCATTTAGGAGTAGTTTGCATTTTTAGTTGATCATTTTGCTTTTCTTTCTGTTTTTAGGTTTATTTTCTTAATTTTAGCTTTATTTTGGTATTTTTAATTTTTATTTGCATTTTAAATTGTTAAAAGAACAAAAAAAAACTAAAAAACAGAGAAAAAGGAAGAAGCAACAAAATCCTCCAATGACGAGTCTTAGACTAAGTAGCTTTCTTTCGCTTATTTTGACCCTTTTTGTTACGCCTATTTGTGAATAAATGTTTGATTACAAGTTTTCGAGATGTGCTTCATGTTTTTCCGTCATGTTGACTGCGATTCAATTACTTAATGAGCCTTTGCATGAATATTTGGCACGTGTGATCTAATGAGCTAACTGAGCTTTGGTAGTTGTCTCGTGAGACTTTGAGCCTTATTTGGACTAATTCATCATTTTAGTCTCATATTCTTTTTCATGTGTGGCTCTTCCTTAATTTCAAATCTCCAGAACTTGCTTTGACTCTTATTCAAGATCACATTTAGCAGGCATGTGTTAGGCAATATGATTGAAGCATTCTTTGAATTTATGAACTACATTGACTAAGTAGCCACCCATATTATCATTTATCCCTTGCTATCCCCATTGAGCCTTGACTTTTTTTCTTTATGCAAACCTATAATATTGAACCTTGGCTGAATATGTATTCTGCCTTTTTAGCCAAGACTATAGGGTTTTATTAGTGATTGGGAGTAGTTGGTTGATATTGTTGTTGTTATTTGGTGTGGTTTGTTTGTTAGGGATTCATAAGATATTTCCCTTGGTGTCATTTGAGTTGCATTTTGCGAGTTGTTCGAAAAAGGTTGAAAATTGCATAATTTCTCTTGCCATAATCCTTCTCTTATCTCAAACAAAAACGAATCGAAAGACACAAAAAAAGGGCAAAATCAAAATTAAATCAGAAGGAAAAAAAAAGAAAAAAAAATGTTGAAAGGGAAAAAAAAGAAGCAAAATAATATAAGGATTTGGTATAGATTTCATATTATGCTTCAACACTTTTTCATATACTTGACCAACTCAAGGTTATTTTGTGTATTTGAGTTGTGTTTGCTATTTGGTGTGAGGATTATTTTTGTGAAAAATTGGGTGAAGAAGATTCACACTCATAGTTTTTGGCTTTGAGCTCCACAAATCCCAACATATTTGTTCCCCTCTTACCTTTACCCATAGCCCCATTACAACCCCATCAAAGTTCTCATGATTTTATAGTATGTGTTGCATTTTAGTGGTGGGGAATTTGAGAGTCTTTTCAAGCCTGTGATACATCTGATGCTTGGGAATGAGATTTGAGCGAACCGCATCATATATATATTTTTAAACACATGAGTGATCAGTGCTTCATCCCTAAAGTGATGGTCTACTGGTTCTTTTAACTCTCCCTATTGAATGTGCCGATATGATTGTTTAAGCTGATTTGATGTGATTGATTCATGTTTAATGTGATGGTATTTGTTCTTATTTCAAAATTTTCATTCCCTCATTTGTTTTCTAATATTTTTCATTACTTTTGGGCTAGCTTCTTGGGTTAGTAGGCCATTGATGTTGCTACTTTGTTTACCTGAGAAGATTCTTCATTTTAGTTTTGGTTTTCATAGTTTCTTGGGGATAAGTAACGGTTCAAGCATGGACAAGTTTGATATATGCTTAGAATGCACTTTATTTTGGGATCATTTTGCTACATTTTTAGGAAGAATTATAAACTTTATGTTATAATCTGTACTCCTTTTCCCTTTTTACACTTGTGTTTGGACCTTTTTGCTTATGCTTTGATCCTAATTAAGTGTGTTTTAACTCGCCACGGATGCCCTTAAGTCAGCATGCTCGTGGAGAAGAAAGAAGAACCAGAGAATGCTGAGACAGAGGCAACCACAAACTCCTTGGTGGAGGCCACAGTTAGTAGTGAGCCTAAAACTGTTTGCCTCTTCGTCTTGCTACAACTTGTGGCTAAGAACAGTTGAGTTCATGCTTAAATAGGTTTTTTTTGGGTTGCAAAGAGGATAGAGCATAGAAATCCAAGGCATCCAACACTCACTTCTATCATTAGTTTTAGGATTTTTTCTAGTTTTCTTTAGAGTAAGAGAGGGCACTGGAATGGAAGATTGGCACGTAGAGGCTTGGAGTTTGGGAAGCCATTGAAGACCACCATAGTTGCTATGTTTTTCTTCCCCTTCTAATCTCTTCTTAAACCTTTTGTTAGATGTTGATTAATTCAATTATGCGTGTGTAGTTTTTCTTAATCTAGGGACTTGTTAGCCAAGGTATTGATGTTGGATCTCTAATTTTCAATATTTGCACCTTATCAAAATTGGTTTGATCGAATTCTATCTTGTGATTGAACTTTTGTGAGTAAGTTTTGGCCAAATTTGCTTGCATACTAGATAGTTGAGTGAAGTACTAAAAGGAGAAACTCACTATTAGAACAACAAGTTAGAACTTAATTTAACTACTACTTGAAAGAGAGTTGTTTGTTGAGAGGAAAAATTCTAGCAATCAAAAATCCATAACCAAGACTAAACCAAGAATAGTTGAAAGAATGTTAATTGGGTTAGTTTAGACGATTCAGTTTGTTTCAAAAGAAAAGACTGGATTCTTAACTCAGTTTCGCTCCTTTGAATCATCCAACCCAGATAAATTGCATATTTAAACCTGACGATCCAACTCTTTTGTAGGTGGAACAATTCCTTAGATGTTTTTATTCCGATTTATTTTCTAATAGTTAAATAGTGATAGTTGAGATAACCCATTGAAAATTTGGTTGTTTAGCCTTTTATAGTAGGTTTAAACTTAATAGATTACACTTGGTCTCTATGAGATCGATAGTTAAACTATACTGTAACAACCGTGCGTTTACGGTAGCAATCAAGTTTTTTGCGCCATTGTCGGGGACCAATTCGTGGATATTAAGTTCGCCTCTTTAAATGGACTAAGTATTTTTTGTCTTTTTCTTTTTTTTTGTATTTTCTTGATTTACGTTGGTAGTGTTTTGTGGTGATTTTTGCAGGATCTTGCCACTTATATGCAAAGTGACGAAGGAGTTGAAGTTAGAGGAGCAAAGAGCTAAAGCTCAAGAAGCCTCTTCGACGATGGCAAGAGGAGGAGATGACCAAAGAAGGACGCTTCGGGATTTTGCCATTGCCTCTAGTATTGCTCGACCCAACGTGGAAGCCCACAACTTCGAGCTTAAGTCGATTCTTATTTCCATGATGCAATACCAATTTGGAGGCACCCTGCTAGAAGATCCTGACTTACATATCTCGGTATTCTTAGAGGTATGCGACATGTTGAGGCTCAATGTTGTTTCTACTTATGATATGCGATTGCGGTTATTTCCCTTTTCATTGAGGGACAAGGCCAGAGCGCGGTTACATTATTTGCCTTCAAGATGCATCATAACGTGGGATGAACTCACTAAAGTCTTTCTTGTGAAATTCTTTCCTCCTAGTAAGACGGTAAGTTCGAGAAACCAAATTACCACTTATGCTCAAAGGGAGGATGAATCATTATATGAAGCCTGGGAGCATTTTAAGGACCTATTGAGGCTATGTCCACATCATGGCCTTTAGTGGTGGATGTTAGTGCAAGCTTTCTATAACAGAGTCACCCAACCGATGAGGTCTACTATAGACGTAGCAGTGGGAGGTACACTTATGAACAAGATTGAAGACAAGGCTAACCATCTTATTGAAGAGATGGCACTGAATAACTACCAATGGTCTAATGAGAGAAGCCAACCCAAGAGGGTTGGTGGTAAGTTAGAACTTAATGCTATCTCTATACTTTCTGTTAATATAGATGCCATATCTCAAAGGCTAGAACGATTGAATGTTAATTCAATTAGTTCGAGTACCCATTCCCCATTATGTGAAATTTGTGGGTCTGTTGACCATTTGACTGTGAATTGTCAAATGGGGAGTCCATTTGCTCAAGATGTTAGTGAACCAGTCAACTCTTTCAACAATTTTAATCCTATACCGACCAATGACCCATTCTCTAACACCTGTAATCATGGTTGTAGGAATTACTCCAACTTCTCCTATAGGTCTAATGTCCCTTCTATGTCTCAAAATGAATTGTAGATCACCCCTGGATTTCAAAGACTACATTGTCCTCAATGATCATATCAAAAATCCAACTTAGAGACCACGATGGAGAATATGCTTTTGGTGCAACAAAAGCAAGATGAGTATATTAAGCAATGAACCTCTAAAGTTGATGTGCTTACTACTCATACTAAGATGCTAGAAGCTCAAATTGCTCAACAAGCTGCATCTTCATCTACACTACTGGGTAGATTTCCTAGTAAGAACGAACTTAGCCCTAGACAACAATGTTATGCCATGATTTTAAGAGGGGGCAAGCAACTTGAGGGACCTAAGGGGGTTAACCACAATGAGCATTCGCATGATGGAAATGATGAGGTTGTTGAGAAGGAGGTGTCTACTTCTAATAACGTCATAGGTGATGGTGGCTATAATTCTCATAAGATTCCGAATGACCCTAATAAAATTTCCCCAAGACCTTATGTACCACCTTTACTGTTCCCCTAAAGAATGGCCAAGGCTAAACTTAACCGACAATTTGGGATGTTTTTAGAGGTTCTTAAGAAATTGTACAGTAACATTCTATTCACCGATGCCTTATCGCAAATGCATTCTTATGCTATGTTTTTGAAAGAGATTTTGTCTAATAAAAGGAAGCTTGAAGAGCATGAAACAGTGGCATTAATTGAAGAATGCAATGCCGCGATTCAAAATAAGCTCCCTATTAACCTCAAGGATCCCGATATCTTTTCTATTCCTTGTTTGATAGGGAATGTGTCAATAGATCGTGCCTTGTGTGACTTAGGGTCCAGTGTAGGTTTAATGCCCTTCTTTCTCTACAAAAAGATGGACCTAGGAGAAATGAGACCCACCACCATTTCTTTACAACCGGCAGGCCGTTTTGTAAAGTACCCCGTAGGTATTTTAGAGGATGTCCCCATTAAGGTAGGAGATTTATATAGGCCCATAGATTATGTAATCCTTGAAATGGAAGAGGATACGCTCACCTCTATTATTCTTGGCTACAGCTGGGTGTCGTACAGATGTCAAAAACGGTAAACTATCTTTAGATGTGGAAGATGAACATGTGGAATTTCACTTGATTAAAGCTTCTAAATTTCCTTCTATCACTGGTGAGTACCCTTGGATTGATGCAGTGGATGGTTTGGCACAAAAGGTCGTTTCTAATAATGTTTCTTGTAATCCACTTGAGCAATGTTTATTAAATGATGGTACTACTCGTTATGAAAACCCGGAAGTAGCAATGTGTGCTCAATTTCTGGAAGCTTTTCCACCAGTTTACCCAACCCTTGCCAAGGTGGAAGTGCTAGTACATGACGATGCGCCCTTGTAAGGTGAGAGAAGTGCCCTCGAGGTAGAACTTAAACCTCTTCCTTCTTCGTTGAGGTATGAGTTTCTTGGCCCCAATTCTATATATCTTATGTTTGTGAATACAGGTCTAACTGCATTTCAAGTTGACTCTTTGCTAAGAATACTTAAATTGCATCATAAGGCCATAGGATATACTCTTGATGACCTTAAAGGAATTCACTCTTCTGTGTGTGTGCATTGTATATTGATGGAAGATGACTATAAAACCTCAATTGAACACCAAAGAAGGTTGAACCCTAATATGTAAGATGTGTTCATGAAAGAAATTTTGAAATTGCTCAAAGCTGACATTATGTACCCTATCTCTGATAGTAAGTGGGTAAGCCCCGTCCATGTTGTGCCTACAAAGGGGAGAATGACGGTTGTAAAGAATGAGAATAATGAACTAATACATACTAGGACAGTTACAAGTTGGCGTATATGCATAGACTATAGGAAGTTGAATAAAACCACCCGTATGGACCAATTGCCCCTACCCGTCACCGGCCAAATGCTCAAGAAGCTGGAATTCTTATTTTTGTTATTTAGATGACTATTTAGGTTTTTTTAAAACCCCTATTCGCCCTAGTGACCAAGAAAAGACCACCTTTACTTGTCCATACGGTACATTTGCTTATAGAAAAATGCCATTGGGCTGTGTAACGCCCCCGTCACATTTTAACGATGCATGATGGCTATCTTTTCCGACTTTATTGAGGACATAATGAAAGTCTTTATGGATGATTTTTCTGTGTATGGTATAATTTTTGACAATTACTTGAATAATTTGTCCAAAGTCTTACAAAGATGTGAGAATATGAATTTGGTCTTAAATTGGAAAATGTGCCACTTTATGGTACAAGAGGGCGTTGTTGTAGGCCACATTATTTCAAATAGGGGCATTGAAGTTGGGAAGGCAAAGGTAGAGGTAATTGAGAGATTACCGCCAGCTTCTTCTATAAAGGGTGTAAGGATTTTTCTTGGATATGTTAGTTTTTATCGATGATTCATAAAAGATTTTTCGAAAATTGCAAAACCTCTCAGCCATTTGCTTGTCAAAGATGTGCCATTTGAGTTTAATGAAGAGTGTTTAAGTGCTTTTTCAAAGGTTGAAGGAGGCTTTGATTTTCACCCCAATTATGTAAGCTTGAATTGGGGATTACCTTTTGAGGTCATGTGCGATGCTAGTGGCTATGCATTGGGAGCAGTTTTAGGGCAACAAAGGACAATAAGTCCTATGCCATCTACTATGCGAGCCGAACTTTGGATGTTGCTCAAATGAATTATGCCACAACTAAGAAAGAGCTCCTAGCTGTTATGGTCATCCTGGAGAAATTCCGTTCATATTTGATCAATTCTAAGGTGATCATTTTTACTGATCATGCTGCATTAAAGCATCTCTTAAAGAAGTCTAATTCTAAGCCCGTGTCTAATTCTAAGCCCGTCTCATTTGTTGAGTGCTTCTTCTCTAAGAGTTTGACTTAGAAATTCGAGACAAAGCTGGACATGAAAATGTAGTTGTGGACCACTTATCTCGCTCGGGTCCCCGAGGCCACTCCAATAGAGGAGCTTTCCATAGACGAGTCTTTTCCCGATGACCAACTCCTTGCAATATCTCACCAGGCAGTGCCATGGTATGCTGATTTGGTGAATTTCAAGGTGTGTGGAGTGATGCCACCTAGGTTATCTTATCAACCAAGGAAGAGATTCCTTTCTGATGTAAAATATTATGTGTGGGAGGAGCCTCTACTCTACAAGCTGTGTGGAGATGGTTTTTATAGAAGACGTTTGCCAGAAGATGAGGTCCCTATTATCCTTCACCATTGCTATGCTTCAACTTATGGTGGGCACTTTGGACCAGAGAGAACTATTGCTAAGGTGCTTCAGGCCGGCTTCTATTGGCACACTCTCTTTAAAGATGCAAGAGCCTTTATTATGATTTGTAATATATGCCAATGGATGGGAAACATTTCCAAAAGGCATGAGATGCCTCAAAGTGGGAATCTTGAGGTAGAACTTTTTGACGTTTGGGGGATTGACTTTATGGGTCCATTTCCTCATTCTCACAATAATCTTTACATCCTCGTGGTGGTTGATTACGCTTCTAAGTGGGTAGAATCCATTGCCTCTCCTACCAATGATTCTAAGGTGGTAATCAAGTTTCTTAAAAAGAACATATTTACAAGATTTGGCACATCAAGAGCTCTTTTGAGTGATAATGGGACTCATTTTGCAACAAGCCACTTTAGTCTCTCTTAAAGAAGTATGGGGTTTTTCATAAGATTTCTACGCCTTATCATATGCAAATAAGTGGTCAAATTGAGTTATCTAATCGAAAATTAAAAAACAAGAAAATGGTTGATCAGTCTCGAAAAATTGGTTTAAAAAGCTTAATGATGTTCTTTGGGCTTACCGAACTATTTACAAAACTTCTCTCGACACTACTCCATACCGCTTAATTTCGGAAAGTCTTGCCATTTTCCAGTTGAGTTAGAACACAAAGCATATTGAGCAAGTAGAACTCTAAACTTCGATCTCACGGTGGTCTGTGAGAAGAGGCTTTTGCAATTGAATGAGTTAGATGAGTTATGTCTAGAAGCCTATGAAAGCTCGCAAATTTATAAGGAAAGGACCAAGAATTGGCATGACAAGCACATTATGAAAAAAATATTTGAGGCAGGTGACTCCGTCCTATTGTTCAATTCCAAGTTGTGGTTATTTTCAGCCAAGCTGAGGTGCCGGTGGTCGGGGCCGTTTAACGTTATAATGGTCTTTCCTCATGGAGTTGTGAAGCTCTGGAGTGAGACAATTGGCACATTCAAGGACAACATCTTAAGCCTTATTATGTGGGGGAACCCATTGAGAAGTCTGCTGTCCCCCACCTTTCTAATCCCGAACCCCCCTAAAAGAGACAGTCGAGCTTCTGACCTTAAAAGAGCGCTTCTTGGGAGACAACTCAAGTTTTTTGCCCCGTTTACTAGTTTTTCTTTTCTTTGATTGTATATGGTGTATTATTTTCATTTAAAAAAAGGAAAAAAAAAAGAGAATGAGCACAAAGAAGGAAACAAAAGAGAGTGAAAAAAAAAGAGAAGCAAAAAGTAGAGTGAAAAATCATGAAAAAAATATCGCAAAAAAAATAATAAGAGAGTTTTATCAGCTATACTAGAGCTCTACACGGACCCCTCGTGGTGTCCAATATAGTCCGTGGAGCAGCTGTCAGGAGAAATTAAGAAAACACAGAGACAGAGCTCACCGCAGACCCTACATGGTGGACCACACGGTCCGTGGTGGGACTCTCCGCCCGCGGCCAAGGGTTTTCAAGCCCTTTGACCCGAGCACCCATTCATTTTTTTCTACCTTTCGTCTTTCTCTCTGTAAACTCTCTCATTCTCTCTCTAAGACCTCCATAACCACCCACCTCTAAAACCTTCAATGTTTCATCAGTTTTCATCAAATTGCTTCCCTTTCTTCTCATTTTCTTCACTTTTACACTAAATCACCTTCAAATTTCTCTTTTCTTGCCCTCTTTCTCTTACATTCTACCCATCTTCATACCTAAAATTCAACAACTCCACTTCACCTCCCATTGTTTCATATTCTCCTTTTCTTCTACATTTCTTCCCGTTTCAACTTAATTTTAAGAAATTTTGCATTTTTAGTTATTTTATTTTCCACTTTCACTTTAGTTAAAGTTTCAAGCTTTCACCCATCCAATCAACATTTCAATGGCACCCAAGAAAAAGACAAGAACCAACCGAGTGGCAGGGACATCTAGTTAGGTGAGCACCCCAGACTTCCCAAACCTCAACCAATGTACGAAACTGACGTAATCTACCTAACCCCCTTGGTTTAACACATCCCGAGTATATGACTATATATAATAGTTTAAGTAGTAAGTTAGTTGTTACTACTCGTTATTATGACGAGGATTTGCTGACTAGATTAGGTTTGTCAGATGGTATACATTGGTTGTTTGCTAAGGGAGGTATGGGGCAATTATTAAAGATTAGGAACCACACTTATCATGACCTCACTCTTAAATTTTTAAGCAAGTTGCATGTGGAGGTCATGAGTGGGCTTCGTTGTCAAGAAGGATACATTTACCTCTATTTAAATAGGGAGTTTTATGAACTAAACTTAAGTGCCTTTAATAGCGTATTTGGTTTTCCGCCAAGTATGGACTTGCCTTATCACCATGTCCCTAAAGCATTTAACCCAAATACATTTTGGAATTTTTGGGGATCATCAGTATGATACAAGCAACTCTAAAGGCACTGTCATTAGAAACCCCTGTATTCGGGTATCCCAAAGATTGCTTGCTTATGGTTTATTTGCAAATGAGGATAGTTTGAATATGTCTCGCTTGTCTAAGTTGTATTTCTTGTATAGCAAGCTCCAAGGTGACCGACTTGACCCAAGTTAATCATTGGTTAATCTGTTGCATAGTGCAGCCACTAGTTCCGCGCACAGGATTGTGATTAGGGACCTTATTAGCCCCATTGATAGGTCTGTTGGAATAGAACTGAACCTTGATGATAGAGTTCCAATTTTCGAGCGATCGAATTTAATCGCTTTTGAACAAATGAAATTTTATAAGGTAGAGGCTGGGCATATTTGTTGGATTTATCTTAGGAACAGCCTCACGCCTCTCCCTAATGTTGAAAGAACCACTCTCTTGAATTGGGTCAATGTATACTTTTTGTCGGTGATGACGAGTTAACGCAAACCACACCAGCTCATCTGCCGTCTCACCTAACGGACTCTAGTTCATCCCAACCGTCCTCTTCTTCTGATTTTGTTGGTTTGTATGCTACCCTTCAATCCATTCAAGAGGAGCAATCATCCCTCCGAGTTTATATTCCAATTGAACATATCGTGCTCTGTGACTTTGTCCAGGAGCAGCATGATGAGCTCTGTGGGAAGATTGCTTCCCGTAACCAATACTTCCAAGACTTTAAGGCCTGTTTAGAGACTTAGCGAGACTGGCATATTTCTCATCCCCGCCCTCCTTCTTCTCCCTATCCTCCTCCTTTTGAGTTCTTCTTTTTCTTCCCCATTGCTTTTTGTGTCCTTGCATTGAGGACAATGCTTTGTCTAAGCATGAGGGAGATATGTGTGAATGTGTGTGTGTAATGTGGATGTGCAAGGAGTTTGTATTTTAGGTGTTCCATTTAGGAGTAGTTTGCATTTTTAGTTGATCATTTCGTTTTTGTTTTTGTTTTTTTGTTTCTTTTCTTAGTTTTAGCTTTATTTTGGTATTTTCAATTTTTACTAGCATTTTAAAGTGTTAAAAGAACCAAAGAACAAAAGCAAAACCCAAAAAAAAGAGAAGAAGCAATAAAATCCTCCGATGGTGAGTCCTAGACTAAGCAACTTTCTTTGGCTTATTTTGATCCTTTTTGTTATGCCTATTTTTGAATAAATGTTTGATTCTTGAACTTCCACATCATATAAAAAATATACGAACTTCAACCTACTTCAAGCCGTTTCAACCCACTTTAACGCACTTCAACCAACTTCACCCATTTCCCAACCCTTATTTCCCATCGAAAAGAACATGCCCTGAATCTCATTGAAATATGTCTTTTCTTGCCATCTTTCTCTCACATTCTACCCATCTTCATACCCGAACTTCAACAACTCCACTTCACCTCCCATTCTTTCAAATTCTCTCTTTTCTTCCATATTTCTTTCCATTTCACCTTAATTTTCACAAATTTTGCATTTTTTGTTATTTTCTTTTCCATTTTCATTTTGGTTAGAGTTTCAAGCTTTCACCCATCCAATCAACATTTCAATGGCACCCAAGAAGAAGGCAAGAACCAACCAAGAAGCGGGGACATCCAGTCAAGCACCTCCACGAGTGCCCCGAACTTCCCAAACCTTAACCAACGCATGAAACCGAGGTAATATCCATAACCCCCTTGTTTAACACATCCCGAGTATATTACTAGATACAATAATTTAAGTAGTAAGTTAATTATTGCTACTCATTATTATGATGAGGATATGTTGACTAGATTGGGTTTGTTGGGTGACATACACTAGTTGTTTGCTATGGGAGGCATAGGAAAATTTTTAGAGATTAGGGACCACACTTATCATGACCTCACCCTTGAATTTTTAAGCACATTACATGTGGAGGTCACGAGCATGCCTCATTGTCAAGAAGGATACATTTCTTTCTATCTAAATAGGGAATTTCATGAACTAAACTTAAATGCCTTTAACAGCATATTTGGTTTTCCACCAAATATGGGCTTGCCTTATTGCCATGTACCTAAAGAATTTAACCCAAATGCATTTTGGAATAGAATTTATGGGAATCATCGGTATGATACAAGAAAATCCAAATGCACTATCATTAGAAACCCCCGTATTCGAGTAACCCAAGATTGCTTGCTTATGGTTTATTTGCAAGGAGGATAGTTTGAATGTGCCTCACCTGCCTGAATTGTATTTCTAGTATAACATGCTCCAAGGTGAACGACTTGACCCTGGTTCATTCTTGGTTAATCAGTTACATAATGTAGCCCCTAGTTCCGCACAAAGGATTGTGATTGGGGACCATATTACCCCGTGTTAAGTCTGTTGGAAAAGAATCGAACCCTAATAATAGAGTTCCCGATTCTGAGCAGGTGAATTTAGCCGCTTTTGAACAAATGAAGTTTTGTAAGGTAGAGGCTGGGCATGTTTGTTGGATTTATCCTGGGAATCATCTCATGCCTCTCCCTAATGTTGAAAGAACCACTCTCTTGAATCCGGTCATTCTATACTTTTTGTCGAGTGATGATGACTTGGCGCACCCCGCACCATCTCCTCCCCTGCTAGCTTAAGGGCCTCTAGTTCATCCCAGCTGTCCTCCTCTTCTGATTATGCTAGTTTGCTTGCTACCCTTCAGTCCATTCAAGAGGAGCAAGTATCCTTCCAAGCTTACATTCAAACTGAACATACCGCACTCCATGACTTTGTCCAGAGTGGCATGATGAGCTCCGTGGGAAGATTGCTTTTCAAAACCAATACTTCCAGAACTTTAGGGCCTGTTTAGAGACTTGGCGAGACGAAGCATAATCCCCACCCTCATTTTTCTCCCCATCCTCCTTTTCAGTTCTTCTTTTTCTTCCCCATTGATTTTTATATCCTTACGTTGAGGATAATGCATTGTCTAAGCATGGGGGGGGGATATGTGAGAATGTGTGTATGTGATGTGGATGTGTAAGTAATTTGCATTTTAGGTGTTGCATTTAGGAGTAGTTTGCATTTTTAGTTGATCATTTTGTTTTTCTTTCTATTTTTAGGTTTCTTTTCTTAATTTTAGCTTTAATTTGGTATTTTAAATTTTATTTGCATGTTAAAGTGTTAAAAGAAAAAAAAAGGAACAAAAAAAAACTAAAAAACAGAGAAAAAGGAAGAAGCAACAAAATCGTCCAATGATGAGTCTTAGACTAAGTAGCTTTCTTTCGCTTATTTTGACCCTTTTTGCTGCGCCTATTTGTGGATAAATGTTTGATTACAAGTTTTCGAGATGTGCTTTATGTTTTTTCCGTCATGTTGATTGCGATTCAATTACTTAATGAGCCTTTGCATGAATATTTGGCACATGTAATCCAATGAGCTAACTGAGCTTTGGTAGTTGTCTCGTGAGACTTTGAGCCTTATTTGGACTAATTCATCATTTTAGTCTCATATTCTTTTTCATGTGTGGCTCTTCCTTAATTTCAAACCTCTAGAACTTGCTTTGAATCTTGTTCAAGATCATACATTTAGCATGCCTATTTAGGCAATATCATTGAGGCATTCTTTGAATTTATGGGCTACATTGACCAAATAGTCACCCTTATTATGATTTATCCGTTGCTACCCCCATTGAGCCTTGACTTTTGTTTTTCTTGATGTAAACCTATAATATTAAACCTTGGCCAAATATGTATTCTACCTTTTTGGCCAAGACTATAGAGTTTCATTAGTGATTGCAAGTAGTTGGTGGATGATGCCGTTGTTGTTTAGTGTTGTTTGTTTGTATGTAGTGATGGATTCATGAAATGTTTCCCTTAGTGTCATTTGGATTAAATTTTGCGAGTTGTTAAGAAAAGTGCACAATTTCTCTTACCATAATCTTTCTCTTCTCTCAAATAAAAACGAATAGACTTTCATTAGTGATTGCAAGTATTGATGTTGGATGTCTAATTTTCAATATTTGTGCCTTATCAAAATTGGTTTGATTTAATTTTATCTTGTAAATGAACTGTTGTGAGTAAGTTTTGGTCAGATTTGCTTGCATACTAGATAGTTGAGTGAAGTACTAAAAGGAGAAACTCACTATTAGAACAACAAGTTAGAACTTAAGTTAACGACTACTTGAAATAGAGTTGTTTGTTGAGAGGAAAAATTCTAGCAATCAAAAATCCATAACCAAGACTAAACCAAGGATATTTGAAAGAATGTTAATTGGGTTAGTTTAGGCAATTCAGATTGTTTTGAAAGAAAAGACTGAATTCTTAGTTCGATTGCACTCCTTTAAATAATCCAATCTAGATAAAGTGCGTATTTAAACCCAACGATCCAACTCTTTACTAGGCGAAACAATTCCCTAGATGTTTTTAATATGATTGAATTTCCAATAGTTAAATAGTGATAGTTGAGACAGCCCATTGAAAATTCAATCGGTTAGCATTTTATAACAGGTTAAAACTCGATAGATTACACTTGGGCTTTGTGGGATAGATAGTATAACTATCCTACAACAATTGTGCGCTTGCGGTAGCAATCACCCTTCTTACGAGCTCTCAACCTCAACAACAACACCTCCCAGTGTGGGTCCCGCTTTCGCGGGGTCTGGGGAGATCCAACTGTAGGCAACCTTACCCCTACCGGTATTTCTACCCGTACTGTTTCTAAGAGACCCACAAAAAAGGATTTTGAAACCATTTTAAAGAAGAAAGACTTTGTAAAAACATTTAATGAAATATTAAAGACACATCGCAAGGAAAGGCTACGATAAATAAAAAGACCAGTTGTTAGAGCTATGTAACATAAGAACAAAAAATCTGAGGGAGGTAACATACCTCACTGTCTGTAGGTAAGCAAACGATGCATCTTCCCAGAAGAAAGTGCTACCTGCAAACAAACACGGAATAAGAAAAACAAACACTACTAGCAAGCTGCCACAGTAACCAAAAGACAACTACGGGGGCGATTCTCTGCGGTCTATAATCTTAATCCTATCCTGCCACAGCTCCCTATCCTGAGCCAGGTCCTCCGTCAGACCGACAACTTTCAAGTTCTCTCTAATCACTTCGTTCAAACTCTTCTTTGGTCTACCCCTCCCTCTTTTGCCTTCGGGAATGTCGATCATCTCACACCTCCTCACTGGAGCGTCCACACTCCTCCTTTTCACGTGGCCGAACCATCGTAGTCTAGTTTCTCTCATCTTATCTTCGATGGGAGTTACTTTAACTAAGTCCCTGATTACACCATTCCTAATTTTGTCTATCCTAGTATAACCGCCCATCGACCTAATCATCCGCATCCCTGCTACCATCAACCTCTGAACCTGCGTCTTTTTTAGGGGCCAACACGCTCATTTATAACTCAGATGCCTCACGCTCATTTACAACGCGCTCCACTTTGATAGCTTTTTGGTACATTGTTTGGAGATTTGGGAAGGTTAGTGCAACCATGTTTGTTTTTAACTTAGGTTTGAGACCTCTCTTAAATAGTTCCATTTTTATTTCCTTATTAGCCACTTGATTTGAGGAGCAAACCTACTTAATTCGTTAAACTTCGATATATACTCAATAACTGACCATTTTTCCTTGCTCTAGGTTCGAAAATTCCTGATCTTTAGCCCATTTTACCTCCTTAGGATAGTATTTTTCATCTAATAGCCCCTTAAATTGAGCCTAAGTTAGTGGTAGCTGTCTTCTTTTAACTTAACTGTATCCCGCAAAAAACTAGCATCTTTCTCAAATAAGTGAGCTACAAACTTCACCTTATAATTAGCAGGACAATCCATAACTTCAAGTAATCCTTCAATCTTCCTCTTCCAGTGCTCATATTGAATTGGGTCTGGAACTCCATTAAACGCAGGTGGCTTAAGCTTTAGAAACTTAGTTGGCATCTCCATCCCATCATTTGGCGATGGAGGTGGTGGAGGCTTTTGTCGCTCTTCCGATATATCTTAATACTACCTTAACTCTTGCATCCGTAAATGAGACTATGGATTACTTATATGCATAATATATGTATGCTACTTATAATAGAGGGATTACCCTCAATCCCTCCTAGTAAGCATATAGCAATTAAACACTGAACACTTAATATATAACATACATCGCATGGCACGTAGCACGTAGCACGTAGCACATAAATATAACACTTAGCACATAAAAACTAATTTGGAATGAAACTTACTAAGGGGTGGTGACGCCGGGGCTTAAGTGTGGCTCACATGTCAATTGATCAACGACATTGACGTATCCTTCTTCAATGACCTGCACGAAGGTCGACCTTGAGTGTTTCTCCTAAGGAAGGCCCCTCCGACGCTCTTGTCAGTCTCAGGAAGAATTTGAGAAGCAAATTGAGAGAGCAAAGAGCAGAGAGAGAGAGAGAGAGAGAGAAAGAGAGAGAGATTAGTAAGTTTGTCTAAATTGCAAAGTAAAATGTAGAGTCTCCCCAAATGGGAAAAGTTTGGGTATTTATAGCCTTGAGGCTAGCACTCAAGGGTAGGGGATAATTTTTATGTTAGGGATGTCTAATTACCATTATGCCCCCTCATCCTCTTTCTAGAAGCATGTGGTCAACTAGGGCTCCCTGTTGACTTAGATGTCGCCATGTGTCATCTTCTTATTGGACGAGTCATTATCCACCAAAATTATTTCGCCCCTTACGTCTTAACGGAATGCCTCCTGAGGTGTTGGGATAAGATGTGGATTTCCGTTGTCCTTTCTCTCAAAGAGTTATAAATATGCTCACTATCTTCCTTTGAGGCCTTACTCGTCCACACATCCATAATGTCGAAGCATCAATTCCCCTTTCTTGGTAGCGAAGAGGATGTCGAGCTCCTTCTATCACAGTTCAATTTTGGAAAACTTTGTGCAAAGCCCCTGATACCTCCGCCCAGACCTTTGCCACCTTATTGGCCATAGCTCTATGACGTTCTCGAGATAATGTAGTTGGTCTTCTATGCCTCCGTTCTCAAGAGCGATCCGTTTCAGAATTGTCTTTCCCCTCGTGGCCCAAGACTTAGCCGAGACTCTAGACAGGTTCCACTGGGAGAGTTTTGAAATTTGGTTAGACATCAATGGTGATCGACTTGTTCGATGCTATCGGCGACAGGTGAGCACTACTGCCCTAGTTGGTTGCAAGGGCGTGGAAAGTTCAGGTTCTTCGACAATACCCCTTCGTCTTCCTAAGGAAAAAGATATTATCCCCTCGAATGAAGAATTGGGTGTCACCCTAAGGAGGAAATGACTTCTGCCAAAGGAAAAGGAAAACACTCCTTAACTTGAAAGGGAGCTCGACATGGCTTCGTGACATTAAAATCACATTATCGAATGGCCCTTATTCGTTGTTGTTGAGTAGAAGCACTTAAGAGTCTTTAGTTTGGTTTCTGTTTGCTTGTAACGGATGCACACGCCCTTGTTTAATGTGTATCCATGCTACGCATCGATACTTTTGATGTTGTTTTTGCTCGTTTTTACCGCGTATTTGAAGTTTTCATTATCAATTAAATGTGAGTTTCGTTAACTCGACTCCGCATGAGTTCTTAATGTGCCGTAACTCGTGACCATTAGTCCTGACGCTTTTCCTTTTTTGGTCCGGCGGATTCCTTTTTCATGATCTGACCATGACTTTGAACGAAAGTATTCCTACGTCATTTTTTTCCTTCCCTTTTTCCTCATTTTTCTTCCTTTTTGTTCCTTTTCCCTCCTTTTTTCTTTGTTTTTCCTCTCCTTTTTTCTTCGTTTCCCCCTTTTTTCTTCCATTTTCCTCTCTTTTTTCTTCCCTTTTTCCTCTTTTTTTCTTCTCTTTTTTGTGTGTGTGGGACCCGAGTCTCCACTCGGCTGAGCCAAGTGGGAGGGGCTTCTTCTCCCATTTGGCAGAGCCGAATGGAGAGAGGAAACTGTCTTCACTCGGCTGAGCTAAGTAGGAGGGCCTCCTCCCTACTCGGCTGAGCCGAGTGGTAGAGCCCTCTTCTCCCATTCGGCTGACCTAAAAGGGGAGGACTTGTCGCCACTCGATCGAGTCCCTCCCATGGGGCCCGTCTCTGTTTTTCTTTGGGCTTTATCTCTTCCTTTCTTTCGACCCGTATTGGATCTTCATTCTTTGGCATTTCTTCAGATTTTTTGGGTCATCAAATTGTGGTACGCTTATTAAGGTAACTCAAATGCCTGTATAAACACCTTGCCTTGAACTTATTTTTCATTCTCATTCTTCCACTCTTCTTAAAGTTCTAGAGAGATAAGGTTAGAGAGATAAGCTCTCAGGGACTCGACCCTCTGCCCTGCCCATCGCTAAGGTATTCCCCCTTTCCTCCGTCGTTTATCATTCTTGTATTGTAGCTATATCGTCCTTTGCATGCTCATTTAGATCGTCCTCTAGCCCCTCGTTGGGCCTTGGAGTAGGTAAATTTAGTAACGACCTTGTCGACCCGCGCTCGAACTCACCCTTTTAGGGAGGCGCCAGTCCCTTAAGGAATTACGATGATAACTTTGATTCAGACTCTAGGCACCCCCAAAGTCTTCCTGCGACGATTCCATTATGGGAGTTCCTTCGGACCAAACTAAACTTCCTTGCAGACAGCTCCAGTGGCTCTCCATCCCTTGATTCCTACCATTCGGGTAGGCCTGTGTCGTATCAGTGGGAAATATCAGTAACTAATTCTCTTCCTGGCCTTCTGTTAGTGTAGGTATGCTACCAACGGTCGTAGTCGAGGAGCCGGAGTAAGATCCAACCCTTTCTAGTGGCCCTGCTAGGTCTGACTAAGATGATGGGTCTGACTCTTATTAAATCAACCCTTTATTTCGTAAAGAACTTAAGAAATTCGTCGACTTTGAGTTGAAGTATTCTTTTCGATGCAACTATAGGGTACTCATTCCCTCGAAGACAGATACCATAGATAACCCCCCACTTGGATGCACAGGCGTATACTTAGAAGCATTAGAGTATGGTCTTTGGCTTCTGCTTCCTAAGATTGTCATGGAAATCCTCTAAATGTACGATATTGCGGTTTCCTAACTCGTTCCCAATGCCTGGGCATCTATTCTATCGTTCATTTCCACCTGTAAGCTTAAATGTCTCAAGTGCATGACAATGGCCTTCTCATACTTGCACATCATCCAAAGTAACATCAATACGTGTGGGGGGAAAGTTCGTATCGAATAGTTTGCCAACCCAGCTACATGTTTGCTTTAGACAAGCCTCTTTTGTTCATGGGTGGAAGTATATGTTTGTTTTCATAAAGAAGGAAAATAGGAATTGGACCATCCTTATCTAGAACAAGCGAGGGCTGAATAAGACTTAGAACATATCTTGTACCACTCCTGGGGAGAAAGAGATGGCTACTGTGAAGTACTTTCGACTCGTCGACTCCATCCATCCTTGATCTGGGAAGACCGTAAAGGTTCCAGCCAACTAGCTCCCTCAGAGGATGTTATTCGGTTATGGGTGTTTCCTTTGTGCCGTTGGTCTTTGTTCGACTATCCGCTGCGGTAACTTGATAATCGCTACACTGATTTGGTTTACACTTTTTTTTGTTAACCTTACTTATTTAATCTTTACTTCTCATAGAGGAAGCGATAGACACATTACTTAGTATGAAGGGTACGTTGTCAAAGGAATAGAGGAGGCACCTTCACGATGCAAGGCGAGAGAAATAGGTCTGTGAGCACGTTCTCCAGGAGGTTCAAGGTCTTCCTCCGGTATGTTCTTATTCTCGGCCTCGCAATTCTGAGCACCCCAAGCGGGTCCCTCCCTCGAAGTGTATGTCTTCTCCTCGTAACATGGTTATGGCCCTGGAATCGCAGACTAAGAGCCAAGTGCTCGAGCGAATGAAGACTCTGATTCACCAAGGGCAAGCTAAGGGTGCACCTCTACAGCCTGTTGATGTTCCTTCAATGGGGGGATCAAGTAGCGAACCTTCAAGCCTCCTGCCTACGAAGAAGATAAGGCATCCACCATGAGTTGTTACTCCTCCGGGATCTACCAACAATCGCTCATCCGAGGGGAAGAGTTCCTTCATTTCTTCCACTATAAAGGGAAGGTGGCGTTGCTTGAGGAGCTCGCCCAAAGGTGGGAACTTGCCTCTGCCTCCAATTCGGAACAGGTCCCGAACACCCTTAATGATGCCCAGGTCTACTTCATGGAGGTACGCTTTCCTGGTATTTGCAACTTGTTTTCTATATACTTGATCCTAGTCATCTCATTATTTGGTTTCAGAGTGCGATTCGTGCTTATTTCGCCCTTCGTTCAGTTTTCGCCCAGCGTGTTGCGGAAGCCGAGCTTAACTCTCTCAGGAATCAAGCACGCCGTGACAAGAAGGAGATATAATTTCTCGAGGAGAAGCTTCGGGCTGAGGGGCTCCAGAATCGGGAGTTAGAGAACCAGCTAAAGGAATTGAAGCACAAGTATGAGGCTGAGAAGACGCTTATGGAGAACCAGGCCTAGCACGCAGCACTGGATGCCGCCAATGTCTCCTATGAGAAAGGCAAGAGGCAATGATGGACCTGATGGCCTGAGCTGCTCAAGAGTATGATGGGGGTCAAGGGCTCTTCTTGCATAACTGGGAGGTCCTCCTTCAGTGGGCCGATGTGGTCAAGATGAGGGATGTCGGCGCCAATGCCAAGAGGAAAGAGGATATTCATCTAGCACGGGTGATGCGTCCTCCACTTCCCCCGAGTTCCTCCAACAAGACCCTTTGGAGGATGATGCTGTGGAGACCCAGGCCAACGGTGATGTTGATGATGATGATGATGCACAGGCCTAACTCCCTCATCCCCTTTTATTCGTTCTTCCCTAGCTCATTAGACTTCACTCTTGAAAGTGATTGGTTTTCGCCTTGAGCCTTTAAGCCAAGGTTGTATGGATATCTACTCATTTTGCTTTATTTAGTTAGAACTTCTATTTGTATGCTGCGATTTCTTATTTCATTGGCATATGTGACATTCCCCATGAGGGGTTCCATTGTTTTCCATCACATCTTTGCCTCACTTGCTGTTGCTATGTGTTGACGCCATGAGTCGAAGAACTTATGTTTGTTTATTGAGCCAGGGTTACTTGACCTTTGACAGGGTGCAAGAGGCTTTGCCTCTCTCCTGGTGAAAGGAGGACGGTTAGCTTAGTGTAACAGTGCCGTACATCCCTGCCTTGGCCTTTGGGGGCGAGTGATGTTAGTCGTAAGAACAATGCTTTGCCTCCCATATCCTATCATGGCGCCTATGGGTCCATCACATTGTAATGTTTAACCAAATGTTCGTGCTTGGCTAGACCCCTCGTTTGAGGGGTGAGGACGAGTTTGGATTTAAGGCCAACGTCCTATTGTTTCCATTTCCAACTTTGGCGTTCGTGGGTTAAGGATGCAAGCCAAACAAGCTGATCCTTACATCGACGTATCATTTAACCAAAGTGTCGCGTCTGGCTAGACCCCCCTTTAGGGGGGTAGGACGAGATCAGATGGAAGGCTGACATCCTATCGTTCCCATTGCCAACTTTGGTGTTCGTGGGTTAAGTTCGGATGTAAGCCAAACGAGCTGATCCTTGTATCAGCGTATCAATTAAGCAAACTGTCGCGCTTGGTTAAACCCCTCATTTGAGGAGGTAGGATGAGTTCGGATGCAAGGCTGAACGTCCTATCATTCCCATTGCCAACTTTGGTGTTTGTGGGTTAAGTTCAGATGTAAGTCGAAGGAGCTGATCCTTGCATCAGCGTACCTTTCCATTTGGATTTGTCGTTAAGTTTTATCATTTCGTTTTACCTGTCGCTTCTCTCTAATCCTCTATTCCCCAAAACATGATGACAGAGTACAAGAAGATTGAAGGGAAGTACAATCATTAATATGCATAGATGGTAAATTGAGGGCCAGCCGAACATACAACCAATGTGCTAGTGTGAAGCAGGTATTCCATTTACACTGACACATGATCGTTTGCACCAACATCATATGTAGTACCTCCTAAGGTTCACAGAGTGCCAAGTCCTTGGTATCCTTTCCTGTTGAAGGGTTGAGAGGCGAAATGTTCCAGGTCGTACTTTGTTAATGATTATGTATGGCCTTTCCTAGTTAGGTGTAAGCTTCCCTTGGATTGCCCCCTTTTCGGTGCACTCCATTTTCTGTAAGACCAAGTCTCCCACCTTCATGGATCTTTCCTTGACCTTACAATTGTAAAATCCGATCATTCGAAGTTTCACAATCTCTTCCCTAAGGTAGGCGTCTCCTCTTACCATGAGTAACAAGTCAAGTGCATCCCTAAGGGCCTTGTTGTTAAGGTTCTCTTGGAAGGTGGAGATGCGATGGGTGTGTACAACAACCTCAACTGGAAGCACCGCCTCGGATTCGTAGATGAGCATAAAAGGGGTTTCTTCGGTTGCGCTCTTCTTTGTTGTCCGAATGGCCCATAGTATAGCTGGGAGCTCGTCAGCCCATAGCACCTTTGCATTGTCTACTTTCTTCTTAAGCCCATTGAGAATCTACTTATTGGTGGATTCGGCTTGTCCGTTTATCTGAGGCCTAGCGACGATAGTAAACCTTGTTTGGATGCCATACTTGGCGCAATAGTCTCGTACCTTATCAGTATCAAACTATCGACCATTATCGAATATCATTGCTCTTGGGACTCCAAACCTTGTGATAATGTTCTTCCATATGAACCTGAGAACTTCTCTTTCGGTGATGGATGCTATTGCCTCTGCTTCCACCCACTTAGTGAAATAATCCACCCCGACAAATAAGAATTTGTGTTGGCTTATTGCCTTTGGGAAAGGACCCAAAATGTCCATGCCCCAATTTGTGAAAGGAAATGGGGAATGCATTGTCGTCATTGGGGTGGATGGTTGATGGTACAGGGGGAAATCTTTAGCACTTGTCACATTTTCTGACCATTTCTATTGCATCTAACCCGAGTGTGGGCTAATAATAATAGGTCCTCAATGCCTTTGCGGCCAAGCTGCGTCCTCTAAGGTGCGACCCATACTCCACTTCATGTATTTCGGCCAAGATCTTCTTGCCTTCATCTGGTGTAGTGCACCTTAGCAGGGTATGTGAGAAGGCCTTCTTGTAAAGGAGTCCTTCATACAACAAGAGCCATTCAGATGTCTTGTTTATGCGATCGACCTCCTTCGGGTGTTGCAGTAGGGTTCCATCACGCAAGTAGCTTGTGAGGGGCTCCATCCATGTCTCACTCTTATCAATCCAAACCAACTCCTCGAGGTCAATCATTCTCTCTGATAGGACCTCCCAACAAATGTTTTTAGGACATCTATCGGGGGAGCAACTGGCGAGCTTTAACAGGGCATTCGCTTGTCGATTCTTTGATCTTGGTACGTGTTCAATTTCGAGTTTTTAGAACATAAAGGATTTCTTCTTTACTTTGGCCAAGTAGGCTACCTCGGATGAATCATGAGCTTCGAACTCGCCTTTCACTTGACTCAGCACCAATTGCGTGTTAGAGAAAGCCTTTTGGTGTGGAACCCCTAGTGCGTTGCAAATTTCCATCCCAGCTAGTAGGGCTTCGTATTTTGCTTCGTTGTTGGATGTCTTGAACGTGAATTTCAATGCATGCTCGTACGAATGTCCTTCGGGTGATACCACGATAAGTCTAGGTCCACTCCCCACATTGGTTGTCGGTCCATCGACATATAACATCCGTGCTTTGCTAATGATCTCTTAGGGCTCATTTGTGACCGAGCACTCGACAATGAAGTCAGCAAGAGCTTGAGCTTTGATTGCCCTTCGTGGTTCGAATGTGAAGCCATAGGGTGCTAATTTGACGGCCCACTTTAACATTCTTCCGGAGCTTTCATACTTCTTAAGAGTGCTTCGTAAGGGTTGGTTACTCAGGACAACAATGTTGTGCGACTCGAAGTACAGACACAACTTCTTATTTGCGATTAGCAAAGCATACACAAACTTTTCAATGAGGAGGTAGCGCTGCTTGACCCCTGCCAGGATGTGGATGACATAGTAGACTGGCAGCTGTAGCCTATCTTTTTCCACAAGCAGCACTGCACTCACTGCATGTGCAGAGACAGTGAGGTATGCCAGCAATGGTTCCCCTGTGGCAGGCTTACCATCCGAGGGAGTCTTCCTAAGTAATCCTTGAGGTTTTCGAAGGCTTTCTCAGCCTCCTCATCCCAACCAAAGCATGCTTTCTTCTTTAGGAATTTGAATAAAGGAAGGCATTTATTTTTCGATCTCGTCATGAGCCTTCGAAGCGCGACAATGCAGCCAGTGAGCTTTTGTACCTGTTTCATGGTTGTTGGAGACTTTATGTTCAGTACTATTCGTGCTTAAAATATGCTATTTTTATGATATCTTTATACCTGATTTATGCTCAAAATAATTGTTATATTTAGATTTTTATTTGATTTGATTTTGTTTTGTAGGTATTGAATAATTAAAAAAAATGCCGAAAAAAGATGAAAAAAATGCCGAAAATGAAGCATTGGGCCAGATTGACTCAAACCCAACCCAAATTCCTTAGCCCATTATCTTTTATAACCTACAAAAAAGGGGAAAACACCTAAATAAATCTACCCAGCCCCCCCTCACACGCGTGTCATGTGACTCACTCCCCTCCCCCCTTAACTCTTATTTTCTCTCTCCTCTTTCGGCTTTCAGAAACCCAGAAACCCTGATACCCATCCCTGTTCAATATCTCTCTCTAACTCAATCTCTCTCTTTCTTCGACATCTTCACCATCATCTCCATTTGCCTCCACCATCATCGAGCACCAGGGAGCATCGAATCACCACCTCCTTCACTGCCACACCAATAGCCAGCGCATCATCGATCCCACCATCCACCTCACATGAATTCAAGCGTCGAGATTGAAGGCCCAAAGTATAAATTGAAGGATGCGGCTCCAGAGCTAGGTAATCTAGGTTTTAATTAGGGTTAGTTTAAGTTTCTTGGGTTTAATTTTGGGGTATTTCGATTATCAAATTTGTTTTTTGTATCTTGCAATTTCAGGTTTTGTTGGAGGGTTCTAGGTTTGATTTCTCTGTTTCGATTTAGATTTCGTTTCTAGCTTGTAATTTTCATGTATTTGGAGCTTAATTTGAGCTTGTAATGGACTTTTATTGGGGCATTTGAATTCCCCTGCTCTTGTTTCTGTACTGCTGAAGCAAGGATTGTGTGAAATTTCAAGAGTTAGGCTTAGTTTGAGGTTGGTTGAGATTCTCATTTAAGGCCCTGTTTACGCTCTGCTCATGCTCTTCGATTCTGGCAACTCTCTGTTTATGCATCTTCGATTCTGTTTGCTGGGCTATGTGTGTGTTCTAGTGTGGCGATTCTCACCCTCCTCTGTGGCTTCATTTTCTTTATTTATTCATGTTAAGTTGATTTGGGTTTTCGTTATCTGCTGCTCGATTGCTTGGTTACTTTGATGCTATGTTATCAGGACTGAGAGAATGAGTTTGGAACATTGATTGATGTTGGATTGTTATTGGAAGTGGATAGAGTTGCTTGTGCACTTGATCTGTCGTGATTTCCGTCTCTCCGATCCAGAATACGCATTTGTTTTGCTAGGAATGAGTGGAAGCTTTGCTTGGATTGTGTATTGGTTTTGCTTGGTTTTAATTTTGGGTTGAGCTATTATGGGCTGTTTAGTTCCGTTAGGAGTACTCTTTGATTTTCCGAGATTGTACTTCATCTAATGCAATTACAAGAGGACTGACTTCATTTGCTTACTAGAGCTATTGTTATGGATTTCATTTGTATCAGTTTAGTGTTTGTTTTCCCTTGCATGTTTCTTCCTATTTAATTTCATATGCTTAACTAATCTTCAATCTTTGTTTAAAGGTTATTCAAAAGGGCAATAATTAGGTCGCTATAAATCCAATGCTGGTTTAATGGCTACTATGTTTTGTTTATTTAGTGAACTCTTCTGTTAGCTTAAAATTACTAGTTCAATTTTGCTTCATGACTATTTAGAATTAATGATTTAAATTGTTTGTGGTTTTAATCAGTTCATAATGATGCTAGATTAGTTGTTTTTTTTTGCATTTAGTGACCTTAATCTCATTCTCGTCCCTGAGGAGACAATCCTCAAGTACTACAGCGAAAGCTATACGCTTGCGGCCTTTGTTCTTCACTCAAAATTATCGTACAAGTACCGCTATGACTTTGTCAGGGTTGGCTTCAATGCCTCTTTGTTCGATCATGTACCCCAAGAACTTTTCAAACATGACTCTGAAGGTGCACTTCTTGGGGTTGAGCTTCATTTCATAACGCCTCAGGACGTTGAAGGTCTCCTCAAGGTCTGTTACATGATTAATTTCTTTGACACTCCTAGTGATCATGTCATCGATGTACACATCCATGTTCTTCCGTATGAGTGTCGTGAGAACTTTGTTTATAAGGCGCTAATGGGTAGCTCCGACATTCTTCAACCCAAATGGCATCACCTTGTAACAGTATAGGCTAGTGTCAACAATGAAGGTTGTCTTCTCTTTGTCTTCCCTAGGCAATGGGATTTGGTGGTGGCTCGAGAAAGCATCCATGAAACTAAGGAGTTCGTGGTTGGCCATAGAATCGACTAGCTTGTCTATCTTTAGTAATGAGTAGCTATCTTTGGGGCATGCTTTGTTCAAATCAGTGAAGTTGATGCATATTCTCCATGTCCCGTTGGGCTTCTTAACCAAGACAACGTTTGATATCCGCTCGAGATATTAGCATTCTCTTATGAATCCTGCTTCTAAAAGCTTTTGGACCTCAATTGCCATAGCTGCACTTCTCTTTGCCCCCAAGTGTCTCCGTTTCTGAATGATCGGCCTATGAATTGGATCCGCACATAGTTTGTGTTCCATGACGTCAGGCGCTATGCCTGACATCTCGGAAGGATCGAACGCAAACAAATCCTTATATTGTTTCAAGAGTTCAATAATTCCATCCTTTATCGGGGGGTCGAGTTCGTTACCGATCTGAACCATGTGCTCTGGGCATGTGGGGTCCAAGGGTACGGACACCACCTCAGAGGTGGGTTATAAGCATTGCCTTGTGTGCTCCTCTGTCGAGAGTACTACCATTGCTTCTGTGGAAGACTTTTTGCCGATCTTAAGTGGTTGAGATGCCTCACCTGAAGGGGGTTTTTCCTTCCTTCGCAGGGACTTCAAACTCACGTAGTAGTATTCCCTTGCCATCTTTTGGTCCCTGTATAGTTTCCTCACCTTTCCATCGTCTAATTCAAACTGTACAAGCAGGAGGTAAGGTTCCACCATGACTTTGATGGCATTAAGGGTTAGTCTCCCCAGGATGACATTATATGCTATGGGGATGTCTACCACTAGAAACTTTGTTTCCACTGTATGTGAGTTATCTTTATCGCCCACCCAAATAGGTAGTCTCTTGGTTCCAAAGGGATACAAGGGTTGTCCCTTAAACCCTACAACAGGAGCCTCCGCAACTTCCAAGTCTTTCTCACTGTATTGCAACTTCTTTAAGCACTCTAGAATGATGATATCAACCGAACTTTTGGTGTCTCAAGTATTCAGCGAACCACGCCAGTCGCTACCTTGAGTTATATTACCAAAGTATCATTATGAGGGGTTTGCAAGGGGTGCACATCCTCCGAACCAAAGGTCATGGCTGGTCCCTTAAGTGATTTCAATTCATTGGCGGACATAACCTGGCTGAGCTTCTGGTTCTGAGCTTTTCAGTACCCTGTACTCAACTCCTTTCCATCGATCCCTCCGATGATGGTGGCTATGATCTACATGTTGTGATCAACATCATTGTCCTTTTACCCTCCTGGTTGCATCGATTGTGGTCCCCACCTCTTCCTTTTTTAAAGAAGCGGTTGAGCTGTCCTCAATCAGCCAACTCATGGAGGACTTTTTTGAGTTTGTGGTACTCAGTGGTAGTATGCCTGTTACACCCCCAACCCCTAGGGTTAGAAGTATGAATGATTTCTTAATTCCTATTTAAATTCTAGGGCGAAACAGATAGAGTTCCGTACAAAAAAAAGGTCTAAAGTTAGGCTTCTAGCCTTATAATTGGTTCTCGCACTCGATAAATGCATAAACATATATTCATAACTCAATGGCTACACACTGGAGATCACAACTCTACGTGATACACACCTGGAGTATACTAAACAATATAGTTCAATAATAGAAAAGAATTGGAAAGTACAATTCAACGGATCACACATCCGGAGTACTGAGGTTTACATCCCAAAACAAAATAAACAATTTAACGTACAGAAGCATGTAAGTTTACTTATAGGGCAACAAGGTAGACTCCACCTCGACTTTTGTGAACTGACTTCTACCTGTCACTTTAGGAACCTGGGGAAAAAGGGGAAAAGATAGTGAGATAAGCTACCACACGCTCAGTGAATGACTCCTAATCCCTAGAAAACAAAACAGTTGCACGCCATACTTTAAGTAGTGCTTACACACAAAATCTGATATATAATATCATATAATAAGCATGTGGGGTCTTCCACATCTGTCATCACCTCCATGACCTTTATAGTATGATGGTAACCCTATACTCTTTCTAGTTCACGCCCAAGGCACTTAACTTGCTTGAACTAAGCCTCTTATAGCTTATTGGTGGTAATTCCATGTTATATCAACATAACATCACACAATATATGCATAACGTCACGTAACACGCACACAGGATTCATTAATAAGCTATCTCATGCAACAATCCAGGTATTGGATGCAATAGAACACTGAGTTCACACATAAGCACCTATCGTCAAGGAGTTTAAACAAAATGACCAAGTGAGACTCCTTTCTTTTCTTTTTCTTTTTTTTTACAAGAGATTAATATTAATGAATGTCGCTTAAATCAATGGAAGTTCGTATAAAACCATCGTTATGAACTTGGCAGTTAATTGAAACTCAATGAAAACTCTTTTCAAGAAGATATGCACCTTTTCAAATCTTTACACCGACGTCACCCTCAAACAAGGCATTGACATTGTATAACACGTACAAAATCATTTTCACAGGCATAGGAATCTCATATCTGTGCTGGGTACAGGTGCGGCCGTCACTCACATTCCATCATACAAGTGAGATCATCGCTCACATTTTATATTATCCCCGTTGGGATCTTCCAAGGTTCCCACTTCTGGGTCTACTCCCTGGGCAATATGTTACCCCCGTTAGGGTCTTCTAGGTTTCTCAAAATCGGGCATTCTCCATAATTATTATACATGTTGCACCATTTTCCTAGCCCAAAACGTTTTAGATGCATTTCACCTCTAAATGTGTATGGGTTAAAACTTTCATTGTATCATAAACAATGACATTCTCATTCTCATGAGGCTCGAAGGCTTAATGATTTCAAATCTATTTAGAAAGCATAAAGCCACTCATTGGTAAAATATGCTTAAAACGAGTTATTGTTTGCATATTCATTCACTCTTTAAGACAGGTGATATGGAAACTGGTTTTTAAACGTTAACAGTTGCACTCACACATCAATATCTCGATTTCTTTATGTTTCAAATGCAACAATCATTTCATAACACAAAGCCCCATGCATTCGTGTGAAGTATCAGTTAGGTTATGAAAAGGTATTACAGTATTTAATCACAACTCACCCTTATTAAATGAATGGTCTAATGTTCACGGTTAGCCAGATATTCATACGCTGGGCATATCAAGCAAACTACTTACACACTTATCAACGCATGCCTTTCATATTTAAATCGTAACTAGGTTTAACAATTAAGCACTTCAGTTGCCCTTAATGTTCATTACAACTTTTGATATGCAGGAGGAGTGGTTTAAAACAACTTAGATCCCTTAAACGTCATCACGCTCAATCCATATTTTCTTTTCAATTCCTTAAATATGTTGAGCCATTCAATTGAACCATTCAGCTAAGTGGTTCAACGGTTATGGGTTATCCATATTACAAGAAGTTTTAGCAATTTAGGTAGGCAAACTGATAAATAACCAGGATCATCTAAAATCACGTGAATAGCCCTTTAAATGAACCTTTCACAGTTTCTCAAATTTGTAAATTGTTTGCATAACACAGTTATATTAGCTTAAAAGGGTAATGGCTAGCAAAACCACGACTTGATTAAGCAGCATGCTACAACCAGATTTACACAAATAACATGTAATACATGGCATCAAAACACGAAATCACACCTCATAAATTCACTGAATTTGACACAACCCGAACTACCTCCTCACAGCATCGACCACAACAGTCCTCAAAACCATTTCAGTTCAACCCAAATGATTCACCTACTACTTGAAATTTCACAATTCATTATAGTTTCAACCTAACTGCTAAATCAGCTATCACAAATATTTCAAAAACATTTGCAAATTAATAGTAGGTTTAGGGATTGGGAACCACCCACCTGGACTCCAAGCTAATGACCCAATTTATGGGTTGCATGGTAGGTCTCTAGCCCAAATGCTACTGGCAAGATGCCTCTCCCCAGACAGTTTAGTCCCATATTTCATCGAACAATTGTTGGACACTAAGGAGGATCACCAAGACGGTGTAACATGCAAATGGGTAAGTGAGAATAATTCAAAAACTGCTTAATAAAGTCGGGTAGAATTGAACTCAACGAACAACTTGGAAGCAACAATAGATTAAAACTCACCTCATTAAGATGAGTCTTTCTGTTACCATGGTTGTTGCTACCCATCCTCCTTCCTCCCTCTTTCTCTTGACGTCGCCCAGCCACTGGAATCGAGCCCCACCGGTGGCGGCATGGGTCACGACAATTGTGACACATAGGGTTTGAAAACCTGAGTCCTCAAACCCTTGATTCGCGTAGCTCTTGGAGGTCACCGGACTCAAGCCCACCGGTCGAGACACCTTACCGCCAAACCTGTGCCGTCACCGACGCCTAGCCAGACCCCGGTTTCTCTCTTTCTCAAATCGCTCGATCTCTCCCTCTTTCTGATTTCGGGCTCGGTAGGTCGTTACGGAGGGGAGGCCCACAGACCGTGGCTGGCCCTTCGATGTGTTGTCGTTGCTGCCTGACCGCCATTGGCGCTTCCTCTCTCTTTCTCTCTCTGCATTTGGCCAGTTTCAGGGTCGTGGGGGCTGGGTAGGTGAACACCCCCTGCTCGTGTTTCTGCCTGAAGAAGGGGGCTACGGATCCCCCCTTTTGGGTTCTTTTTCCTTTTTTTTGTTGGTTGATGTTTTAGTTTCACTTAGTAAACTGATCCTGGTGCTAATTAGTCTAGTCTCATTCAATCTCAACCTCGAACATTCTCACTTAGCGCACCAATTTTACGTAATCATATCTTGGCTACCTAATTAACGAATTCACTAATTTTACGTAATTGTATACTAAATTAGGAAAATTAACAAAATCACTCTGTATAAATATTATACTTAATTGACTCGTAAACAAATAGTCTAACATGGTCAACTAAATAGAACATAGTTAATGAAAACACTAACCCAAACAGTTAGGCCTAGTTAAGAATCTCGGGCATTACATTCTCCCCCATAAAAGAATTTCGTCCTAGAAATTCCAAAGTTCACAGTTCATCAAACATAAAATGCTCACACACCTACTTATGATCTACATGATTTGCACTAGGATCCAAAAAATTTCATTTTGCAATCAACTACTTCTTTTAAATCGAAAGAAAAAGGGCTTATGGTATCCAGTCCCCTCTTCACCAATCCTTTTCAAGCATCTACTCACTCTATTTAGGCACCGAGGGCAAATTGCATCGAAGAGGACAATTGAGTTGGCAAGGATACCCTTTTCAAAATCACATTTGAACAAGGGTTAAACAAGAGCCATTTTACACAAAAGCGCATAAGTTGACACATGAGGACAATTTCTATATATGAAAACTAGTGGTACTAATGAAGGCTGAGTCAGGGTATACGGTTACCTCAAATCCGTCTTAATGCATTAAGGAATCATATCATTTTAGGATTAAGTCAGTCGATCAGGGATCCTATATCATGATGGAATAGGAAGGGCATTGGACAGCGTCACGTAGCATCACATAGCATTATATGAACGACAATACACAAGAACTACACATAGGTTCGCAACAATGTTGCACTTTGAAATCAAGCATAATCCGCGGGGCTTAATCTATGTTTCAGTATATATGGGCCATGTTACTGGGGTAATACATGTGCTCATCAATCACTAAGCATAGAATAGCTCGGAGGACATGATCCAACAGCAGATCAATGATGGAGAAGGTTTCCGACACTTCTTATACATACATTGTTTAAAATGGGTGATGAGGTTGGGCGAGTGTAAGGTCACTACTCTCTATGATGCGCCTACAGTGTGATTAATAATTGAGCCACCCAAGGACGTCTTTTTTAACGAGGAATCATTACTGAAGCGGTCACTAGTTCCTATAGGTAATGGAATGTGGTATGGCAAGCAACATAAGAGTTAGCAAGGCAGTAATTTAGAGGTCCAAACTTATGCTCCCTATTATTCATACGAAAGCAATCATCCTAATGAAGAATATTTCACCATCAAGTGTAGTTAAACGAGCAATAATAGGCACGATAATTACATTATCTTAATCACAATGGTTTACCTAATGTAAAGCTCTACTCTCAACTTTCCATATGGAATTGGTTTCTCTGTAAGTCATGATGCCATGCAGGTAAGTTGACATGCCCATGTCCCAACAAGGATGGCATACATATATACCAATATATGCTTAAAACGCACCTGAACACCTCAATCAAACACTTTAACTGCCATGTTCCATAACTTTAAGGACTAGGTGATACAGTAAAGGCTCGCATATGACCCCAAGTACACCTACACATCATCGTGTCACATGAAGCACATAGGCATTTACGTATCCAAATAGAGGTTGGCCCCTAAATGCGAGGTACTAGCATGTTATCCTTAGTAAACATAAGATATGCGATGGTAAGCACATGAAAAAGCAAATTCTAATAGTCACTAGGTCATGCATTAAATATATGCGCATCTGGCCACTCAAGCTATAACAAAATCTCTCCGTATAAATATTACACCTAATTGACTCTTAAACTAATAGTCTAACATGGTCAACTAAATAGAACACAGTTAATGAAAACACTAACCCAAACAGTTAGCATGATTTAAGAATCCTAGGCGTTGCAATACTCGTGATCCTCATAGTACTCGTAATACTTGCTCTTAATCCTGAATTTCACTGGGATGTCAATGGGCTTTGGGTGCCCTAGCTGGGGGTTACCCTTGATCTCCACGAGAATGTTATGGGGCATAGTGTGGAAATGCCCAATTCTCTCGTCATCCTTCCTAGGACGCTTATATGTTGGGGGACCCTTATCCTCCCCTCATCTTTTTCGATTGTCAGGCCGGACAAAATCATCCCTAGCACATATCTCTGTAGCCTGTATGAAGTTTTGGGCTCTCCTTAGAGCTTCTGCCAATGTCGTCACCTTGCTCTCAGCTAGGGAAAACTTGAACCGGAGCAACCCATTGAGAAAAGTCGTATACGCCACCCATCCTGTAAGTCTAGGATTAGGATGGTTTCATGGTTTAACCTCATCACATAGTCCTTCGAGGAGCCCATTGAACCATTTCCGTGTGATTCCTTTCAATGTGGCCGGGAAGTAGCGACAACAAGTTGCGTCATCGACATCCTGGACATACATTTGTGCCTTATAGACATGCAGATGGTCGTCAGGGTCGGTAGTTCCTGTCGAAGGAATTGATTGTTGGCATTTTGACCTTCTTGGGGTGCGACGCCTCCATAATTGCCCTACTGAAGGGTGCTAAGAAAGAGGGAAAGCATCCTTCCTCCGAGGAGCCCACAATTTGAAGTGCGGGTGGCCCCGGATGGCCCAGCTCCATGACTAAAGGAGACCCATGATGTTGGACAAGACCCCTTGCTTCTGTCCTCCTCTTGGCACTGGCCGTTTAGATGGGGGATGGGTGCTTCGGGGTACTTGAGTCTTTGTCAGGGTCTTTCCCACGGACTTAAGCGGCAACAAAATTCTTTCCTCGGAGCCTCCTACTTCTGAGTAATGAGGGCGAGAGGAGTCCTATTGTTCATCGTACCACTCGGCTCCCGACCCTTGGATGTGTAGGGAGTCGTGATTGAATGGGAGGGAGCAACGCTGTTTTGAGCTTTTTACATGGCTTGCTTAGCTTCGATAATTCTCCTGGCATCTTGGCCCTGTAAGCGTTTACATCCCTTTGAGGGTGTCGACTATGAGGTTACTGATACGGGGGGTTGTATCCTGGCATTGGATCATACTCGAATCCCTTGATCTGCTTGGGCTGACACTTAATTGACTTCATCTTCTCGCACACCCCATGGATCACTGCCTCTTGGATTTGCTTTAGCGCCTCCCCCAATTGTTCTGTGGTGACAAACTACGGAGCGGAAGGATGATCCACCGAATTCTCTTCAGTGCTTTGCACCGGGGAGGCACCTTGCCCCCCTGGGAGGCCCTCTGCTGCTGCCCCCTTGCCTTTGTCTCGCTGCTTTGATGCTTTTGACCGAGTGTCAACCACCTTGCTGATGCATCCCCACAGACGATGCCAATCTGTTTCGGAATGAAACTTACTGGAGGGGTGGTGATGCTCAGACTTAAGTGTGGTTGATGTGTCAATCGACTCAATGGCACTGACATGTCTTCCTTCAATGACCTATACAAAGGTCAACCTCAGGTGTTTCTCCCGAGGAAGGCCCTTCTAACACTCAAGTCAGTCCCAGGAAGAATTTGAGAAGCAAATTAAGAGAGCAAAGAGCAAGGAGAGAGAGAGAGAGACAAAGATTAGTAAGTCTGTCCAAAGTGCAAAGTAAAAATGTTGAGTCCCCCTAAATAGGAAAAGTTAGGTTATTTATAGCCTTGAGGCTTGCACTAAAAGGGTAGGGGGTAATTTTCCTATTAGGGATGTCTAATTACCATTATGCTCCCCTCATTCTCTTTCTAAAAGCATGTGGTCAACTAGTGCTCCATGTTGACTTGGAAACCGCCATGTGTCACCTCCTTATTGGAGGCGTTATTATTTGCCCCAACCAAAAACATATTGGCGAGTCAAATCTCCTTTTTCTCTTTTTTTTTCTTTTTTTAATAAAACCCTACAGCTCTAATACCACTAAACGCAACACCCCCACCGAATGGGGTTGCATTACACGCCGCAGTCCTCATCTGGGGAAGACTGTTAAGGCAACCTGCTTGACCTATTCATATGTTTAGACTAATATTTAAAACTTAGGAAACTTACATAGCATATATACCACTAATTACAAAACTGGGCCTTTGTAGATTAGGGCCAGTATACCGAGCTTTTCTAATTTTAGTAAACCTTACAAAGATAAATATTTACATAACCTTACATATGACCACTGCCTGCAAGCGCACAGGTGTCGTACTATAAATAAAATATCGTGCTCAGGGACCAAAGTAATCTATCGAGTCCTTTCAATCATAAAATGCTAAGCAATTACTTAATCTAGGAATTTTGATTTAACAACTTCTAATCAACTGATTTTAAATTCAATCAAGGAGAAATTCCTAGGGATTTATTTAGTTAAGAAAGGTGTTGGATCAATATGATTAACATGTGCTTTTCTATAATTGGATAATTTCGAGGAATTGCAATCTATCTAGAATGTAGTTTATTCTTTCGAAATTGACCAAATTGCTTAAACTAAGCAAAAGTTGGTTTTTCAAACTAATTTGTCTTAATCTAAGTTCAATATTATTGATTACTCTCTTATCCTCCTAACATACAAATCTCTCATTCGAGTCATCGCAATATTAGGTCTTATTAAGCAGTCTAACAATCAAATTTCACCTTTTAGTTCTTCATTCAATTGTTTCAAGCGTGCAAGCAAAATTTGGTCAAAATCCACTCACAATGAGGGTCTTGGCTGGAACCAAAATTTGACCAAAATTGCAATATTAGGTCTGGGCTGGAAGCAAATTTTCTGCTCTTCTCTTGCCCCACGGGCATAACATTTCATGGGTATCCACAGGGGGTTAAAATATACTCGAATGAGGGTCAAATGCTTGGTCAAAATTATCCAAATTTCTACAAAACACAGAAAAGAACCATACCCAAGCATAAATGAGAATAGCAGTATAAATGATAACTTAAAGTACATAATTCTCCTAAAAATGTAGCAAAGTGACCCTAAAATGATATATATGATAAACCCTTATCAAACTCTCCCATGCTTAAATAGTTGCTTGTCCCTAAGCAACGCTAAGAGCAAAAATTATACTAAACCATCTCAAGATGGACATAGGTAGCATTTCAATGGCAAAGTCGATCCAAAGTTAGCCCAAAAAGATGCAAAAATCATTTAGCAAACAGATTAGGGAAAGAAATTTTCAAAGACCACTTGATATACCACAATGTCAAATTTGAATCGATCCCCCCAAATTGTAATAGCCCGACCCTAAATCATGTTCATTTATTTAATTAAGTCGTGTTATTAATTTTTCACATTTATTTATATCATTTAATCATCCCGGTTGGGAGAATTCAATTTTGGGCCCCACTTTGCAATTCAAGTTTCATTTACCGTATTAATTTCGAAAAAATTGATAGTAAGCCTCGATAATTATGATTTAAAAGATTAAATTATTTCTCATGACATCACATTTAATTTCGAGCTTCGGAAAAACAAAATTTAATTAATCGCACCCGATTTGATATTTTTTTCTGAACCCAGAGCTCATTTAAGGCCAATTTCAGCCCAACAAGTTTCTAATCCATTTGCTTCGCTAATTACCATGATTAGGCCCTAATTACAATTAGCAAGATATTTTTTTGGAGCTAAAATCTCAGCCAAGTTATGCTTGGATGATTTTCATCCAAGTAAACCAAGCTAGCAAAGGCAAGACTAGTCTTCCTCTCTCTTCCCCTCTCTTTTCTCGCACTTTCCTCTCCATTTCTCTACCCCCATGGGCAGCCCTTGCTGCCACCACCACATCCACCATCCACCACCCCCTCAACCACCAGCCACCATCCACAACGCACACAATCATCAACCACCACCTCCATCTTCATATATTCAAGTTTCAAGTGAGTAAACCCTAACTTTATCTTGTTGTTTTGATTGTGTTTTGGATTTTGATTCTTGTTTTTGATTATTAATCATGTTGTTTTGATGCAATCAAGAGTTATTTTGATATTGTATTGGTTGGATAATCTTGAAAGAAAGAAAAGATGGAGGGTGTTCATGTTCATGCAAGTTTAGGGTGTGATGATGGATTTTGATTGTTTTAAATGACATTTTGTGATCTTTGACATTGGTAATGAATATCAAGATATTTATGCTAATTTATATAATTTAAAGGTGATTTTAGTGGGTGGTTATGTGAAGAAAATATTGAAAAATGTTATTATTGAGCAGTGAACAGACCTGAAACAGGGGTCATTTCGGGAGAAAACTGGTATTAATTGGCATATCAAAAATTCATGAATTTTGGTGTACTGATAGCTTGATGCGTTAGCTTTCAATAGGCTTTAGAATTACTCAATTTCGAGTTGTGTGGACAACGTTATGACCAATTTACTGAAGACTGCGCAGAATACATCGAAGCTGGGAGCATTTGTGAACATGGGACTTTACGGAAAAACTGGTATTGATTGGGTCATTGAGAAATTGTAATTTTTGGTATGTGGATAGATCAATGAGTTATATTTCAAATGCCCCTTTTGAATCACCTTAATCCAAGTTCTGTGGAAAAAGTTATGGTCCTTTTGCTAAGACTGCGTAGATTGGACTGAAGTTGTGCACGATCGTGTTCTAGCCCAATTTTAGGGACCTTAATATGTGAATCATATTTTGTGTCCTGAATAAAAGTTTTAAAGGACTTTGTGAGCTTTTCATATTGGGGTTTCATATCCCAATTGGAGGTCAGGAGTGAAAGATATGGAGTTTCTAAAATAGACCATCAAATGGTAATATGGCGGAAGAAAAAAAATCGTGACATCTGGAAATATCATCAAAAGTTTCTATCTAAATATGCGTATTGCAAAGCAATTACAAGGTTTAGTGAGTTCAACATGTTTGATTAGTGTATGGAAGCTTATTTGGGTTGGAAAACCGAGTTAAATGAGCATGAAAATGGATTTTGAGAAGTGGGCAGAGTAATGACTCAAATCAGTGTCTATTGGACTCAGTTGGGGTTATTTGAGCTTTTATGAACCTCACAACACCTCTCCTGACATTAAGCCTTCTATTATCCATTTCAGAAGCATTGCACTTTCCATTATCCATTTCGAAAATATCAGAAATCCATATTTCATTTATATCAATTAAAATCTTTTCATTATCACTTCAATCATTCCAATTTGGTCTATTTTGTTTCAGTTTGTTGTATTTCAAGTTCAATAACCCTAAGTGATTTATTTTTCAAATCATTTTGTTGTAACTTATCTTATATTGAATTATTGGAATTGTGGAAGCTTTTTAATTAATCAATTTCCATTAAAGTTACAAAGTACGGGAGTAAATATTGTTTACTAACTGCATTTACCTATAATTACACTTCTTTAGCAGAATCGGGGCCTAGTCTATCGTTTCTATTATGCATAAGTATTATCAAATGAAATATCATTTTAAAGACTTCAGGTACGTTAATTGACTGTATCTTTAGAAATCAGAGTGTATTTATCAAAGTTATCATGTTTCGGCACGTACATCAATGAATTAATTTACACAGTGATTTATCATTTAATTGGTGACCCTGTCAGTTATCATTTATAGGGCATTCACCCTTCAGTTACCCGCGCAGCTTCAGGCCAGGTCCCCCGATCGGCTTGGCAGATGTACACCTATTCATAGAACGTAACAGTATCAAGGGGTTTACTATCAGATAATAATTAGCAATGCAGTTTTACATTCATCTCATTCACTGTTTTAACTTAAAATGAATTGCAAAGCGGGCCCAACCAGTGTTTCAATGATCATTTAACAAATGCATGTACTGAGCTTCGGCTCACAGTTCAAAATGTTTTTCATGTTTTGTTTTAGGAAAATCCTCAGAGAATCGTCTTCATGCTAGTAAACCAGCGGAAGAGAATAAGTTGAGCAATGGAATCTGGATGGATAACACTGGTACAGTGCATGCATATTTTTAGAGCTGCATATTGAAATCTTCAGTGGATGGAGATGCAGATTACATGGTGAATTGTTTTTGCTATAGTGTAAAGACCTTATGTTGGTTAACAGTTGATTATCTATGGATTGATTAGGTGTGTATGTGTATGATTGAAGCTATACTTAACTGTGTTATTTATAGCACTCATGTTTCAAGCCTTGTCCTTTTGGACGACGGTAATTCCCCTATCATTAGATTGTCTAGATTATAATTAAGGGATTTATTAAGGAAAATACAAGCAGTGAAACATGTTTATTTTGGGGGCGTTACACAAATAATCAAATACAATCATTTGACATATGAAACAAATGAAGCTAGCAATGTCGGTAGGACCTCACTGTAGTCATGTAGCACTCATCACTCATGTGTTTGAAAATATATATGAAGGTTCTCTCAATTCTCATTCCATAGACTCAAATCTACCATAAGCTTGACAAGACTCTCTAATTCGCCATCACTAAAATGCAAACGCACTAGACAATCATGAGGACTTTCATAAGGTTGTAATGGGGCCATGGGTAAAGGTAAGAGGGGAACAAATGTTTTGGAAATGTGGAGCTAGAAGCCATAGACTAAGAACTAAATGTTTCAAATGCATCATACAACATCCTCCTTAGACCAATACAATTCATCGACAAAATACATCCCTAATTGAAGAGACAAAGAGTTGAAAGTCATAAATATTTTACAGTCCTAACAAGGCTAACACTCTTTTTATTATTCTCTTTTTTTCTCTTGTTTTTGTTTCTTTTTTTTGGTTTGTTTTTCAAAAGAGTTAGCCAAGGGAAATCCATACCAAACTTTGAATCTCAACTCTTCTCTAAACTTTGTACAAAAAAGACAAGGGATTTTCTTTTATCAAACAAGATCACACATCCCTTCACCAAAAAACTAAATCCACTAAAAAGATCCATTCACACCTTACTAGTTCCCAATCAAACTCGATGCAAAAGAATGAAATGCTCCTCTAGTCTTGGCTTAAGGGTGAGATAATCATTTGGCCGTAGGCTATAGTAAGAGCTTCAAATTAAGAAAAGTGGGTATAAACTCAATGGGGCTAGGAAGGGATATAATACGCAACAAAGGTGGCTATTTGGTCGTTGGGTTTAACAAGTCAAAGAATGCCTCAATCATATTGCCTAAAAGTATATGCGCAATGTGATCTTGAATGAGAATCAAAGCAACTTCTAGAGAAATGATGTCAAGGAAGAGTCGCACATGAAAGAAACATGAGACTAAATTGATAAATAGTCTCTAAAAGCTCAAAGCCTCACGGGACATCTACCAAGGTCATAACTAGCTCATTAGTAAACACATGCCAAAATTTATGTAAAAAGTCATGGGGTAATCGACTCGCACTCAACATATGGTCAAACACATGAAGCTAATTTTCACAAACTCATTCTCAAACATTTTTATGCACAATTAGGCAAATCAAAGAATCAAACTAAACCAAAGAAGTCTACCTAGTCTACAAAGATCATCATCGAAGGATTTTTTTCTTTTTTCATTCTTTTCATTTTTAATTTTTTTTTAATGCATGCTCCTAATAACAATGCATAGGAAAAAAAATGCAAAAACAATGAAAAGAAACTAAAAAAAAACCTAAAATGCAATCTAGAATGAAAAAAAAAACACTAAATATACTTTCTAAAATGCTCCTAACCAAATAAGATTAAAACCTACAATGAAACTCCAAAAACTATCACAAATAATATATACAATACACAAGCACACCTAACCAAATTAGGCATCAGACGCCAAATATAATGACTAACTCCCCTATGCTTGAATCACACATTGCCCTCAATGTGGGCACATAGTAGAGAAAGGGATGGGGAGTAGCAAAAAGCAATCAGAAAGGAGGTAGGGGAGGAGGATAGGGCGGGTGGCCATAAGAGATATGCCAATCTCGTCAGGTCTCTAAACAAGCCCTATAATCTTGGAAATATTGAGTCTAGGTAGCAAGCATCACATAGAGCTCGTCATAGCGCTCTTGGATAAAATCATGAAGAGCGGCATTCTTAGAAGCAACATGTGCTAGAAGGGATACTTGTTCCTCCTGAATGGACCTAAGGGTGGCTTGCATGTCGGCATAGTCAGTAGGGGGTGGTTGGGAGGAAGAGCTAGGTCACCGGACCAAACTAGAATAAGGGGGTAGAGGGGGTGCGAACTGAACAGCCTCAGCATCGCCAGGTACCCAATAAAGGTTAGCCCAGTGAAGTAAGGTAGTTCGATCAACATTGGGAAGCAGCAAAAGTCGATCCCTAGGGTAAATCCAGCACAAACGCCCAGCCTCTACTTTACAAAAGTTCATGATCTCAAAGGCAACTTGATCAAGTCGCTTTGACCTAGAGACTCCATCCTCAGGGTTGGACTCAATACTCAAAAATCTAGCAATAGTTGTCACAATACCACCTATGACTATCCTATCCTTAGTGCTAACAACAACACTATACAATTGCCTGGCCAAGAACGACCCAAGGTCAAGCTGGACACCGTCAAGTATACAGGACAAGAAATATAACTCAGATAATCTCTGAACATTCAGACTATCATCCCGAGCAAAGAAACAACAAGTTAAGATACGCTGAGCTACTGCATGCAGGGGTTTCTAATACGTATGCACTTGGAAGAACTAGTGTTGTACCTAACACTCCCTGAAAGCTCGCCCCAAAACGCATTTGGGTTGAATTCACAGGGGACTTGTCGCTTCGGTAAATCCATATTAGGTGGAAAATCGAATATACTATTGAAGGTGTCTAAGTTCAGCTCATATAATTGTCATTGCAAATAAAATGAAATGTACCCAGCTTGACCTTGAGGTCCTCTAGTGACCTCGACATCAAGTGTACTCAGGAACTCTAGGGTAAGGTCCTGGTATGTATGCTATTTTATTTCTATGAAATGTCCCACACCACCCAGTGCAAACAACCACCTAATATCATCTAACAATCCTAAACGTGCTAACAATTCCTCATCATAATATTGAGTGGCCACAATCATCTGTTCATTCAAACAATTATATCTAGCAACATGATTGGGGTTGGTTGAACCAAGAGGATGAGGAATGTTACCTTGAGCTCGTGCATTTGAAGCCGGGATGGTATTTGGCTTGATTATCCAACCTCCTTGACACTCCTTTGTCTCTTAGTAGGTGCCATTGTTGTAAATATAGGACAAAAATTGAAACTAAAACCTAAATAATAAAATTTGAGGAAGAAAAATGAAGAATTTAAGTAAAAAGAAGAAAAATGAGAGAGAGAAGAAGATGGTTATGGAGGATGGGTGAAGGTGAGATGAGTTTAAAGAAGAAGAAGAAGATTGGGATGAAATTTGTGGAAGAAAGAGAAGGATTAAGTGAAGAGGAAGGATTTAAAGTGAAAATGGAATAAAAATGAGAAGAAATGAGGAAGAATTAGAGGTTTAGTAACGGTGGGTTTAGAGAGAGAAAGAGGGAGGTAGAGAGAAAGAGTTGAAGATGATGAAGAAGATTGGTAAAAATGGAGGGTCGCCGCAGTCAAAACCCTTGATCGCGACCCGTAGCAATTCACCACGGTCTGTGGTAGTGGCCACAAGCAGACCGTGGTGTCCACTAACACCAAAGTTTTTTGGTTTCTAGGTTTGGCACCCCACGGCCGTGGTGCTGGGATGTTGGCCATGGTGCCAAACAATTTTATTTATTTTTTTATTCTCTTTTTTTTTGAAACAAAAGTACAAAAGAAAATAATGAAAATCAAAGCAAGGGCTTAGGTTTCCTCCCAAGAAGCAGTCTTTTAAGGTCAAGAGCTTGACCATACTTCTATGCTTGATCCGGATCGACCATACTTCTGTGCTTGATCCGGATCAGTAAGTGTATGGACATTGTTTTTATTACGGACCACAAAGTTGAATTTCTTCAATCAAAGGTACCATCTCAAAAGCTCTGGTTAAAGGTCCTTTGTCGTCTTCAATTGATGCCATAGCGCACTATCAGCGTATAAGATAAACCACTTACATGGCCCATCAGACTGGCTACTATCACCTTATTCAACCTCCAAATCAAAATCTGCATCAAATCCTTCTATAGGGGGCAAATAGAGAACAACTTGAGCAAACCTGCAATAATTGCTCATAGCAGACTCATTAGAAGCATGGGCCTCAACCTTGGGTATGCTAGACGGCATAGGAGCATCAAACTCCACCTTAGCATACCTTTGATCGGGGTCCTCAGTAGAAATCCAATCAACATCAGAAGGATCTGGACAAGTCAATTCCATGTCAATTTCAGGGGAAGGGGGAAATTCATCAAATAGAGAAGAATTAGGAGAAACTACTTTCTCCTCCACATAGTAGAACACAGCATAGCACCGTTGTACTTCGAGTCCTTTCAATCAAAAAATACTAAGCAATTACTTGATCGAGGAATTTTGATTTAACAACTTCTGATCAACTGATTCAAAATTCAATCAAGGAGAAACGCCTACAAATTTATGTAGTTAAGAAAGGTGTTGGATCAATATGATTAACATGTGCTTTTCTTTAATCGGATAATTTTAAGGAATTGCAATCTATCTAGAATTTAGTCTATTCCTTCGAAATGCACCAAAATAAACCAAGTAAAAGTTGTTTTTTCAAACTAATTTGCATTAATCTAAGTTCAATATTTTTGATTATCTTTCGTCCTCCCAACATGCAAATCTCTCTTTCAAATAATCACAATATTAGGTCTTATAAAGCAGTCTAACAACCAAATTTCATCTTTCAGTTCTTCATTCAATTGTTTCAAGGGTGCAAGCACAATTTGGCCAAAATCCACTCACAACATGATAATCACTTGATAAAACGAAATCAAATCAATCATGAAACTATATTGAGTATAACTATAATACCCCGAGTGTGGCTTAAAAGGATCGAAGTGACTACTTATATCACCAAAGATGCACCTTTCTTTTCGGGAAGCCCACTCTTAGGAACTCCACTGTTAAGTGTGTTTGATGGGGAGCAATCCTGAGATGGGTGACCTCCTGGGAAGTTTCTTGGGCAACATGTCAGCGAGGACGAAGCACACCGGAAAGGCTTGTGGTAATTTGTTGGGCCAGTCAATGATCCTTGAAGTCGTTCCTAGTAATGGTTTCGGCTCGCGAGGGGGCCGGGGCGTTACAGATGGTATCAGAGCCAACCCGCGACCATGAGCTACGCTAGTGGATTGAGAGCCCATGGACAGTCACCTAGCGGGGCAAAGATACTGGGTGTGAACTGCCATTCAAGAAGACTCGTAAGACGGTCGGTTAGTGAGGCACAACGAGGATGTTGTGCGCTTCAAGTGAGGGTGATTGTAATACCCCGAGTGTGGTTTGAAAGGATCGAAGTGACTATTTATATCACCAAAGGTGCACCTTTCTTTTCGGGAAGCCCACTCTTAGGAACTCCACAGTTAAGCGTGCTTGCTGGGGAGCAATCTTGAGATGGGTGACCTCCTGGGAAGCTTTTCGGGCAGCATTTGAGCTAGGATGAAGCACGCCGAGAAGGTTTGTGATAATCTGTGGGGCCAGTCAACGATCCTTGAAGCCGTTCCTGGTAACAGTTTCGGCCTGGGAGGGGGACGGGGTGTTACAGATGCTAAACCATTTGTAACACCCCGACCCCCTCACGGGCTGGAATGCTTAACTGTGGAGTTTCTAAGAGTGGACCTCCCGAAAAGAAAGGTGCACCTTTGGTGATATAAGTAGTCACTTCGATCCTTTTAAGTCACACTCGGGGTATTATAATAACATGATCCAACTACACTTCCATTAACAAACAAATTCCTAGACAAGATAAACTACTCACTCATGATTAAAAATTAAACAACTAACTAATGATTTAGAGAAATCTAAGAGGGAAGGGCTTGACAATGACATCCTTCAACAAAGTCTTCAAACCGCCAACAAAACCGAACTCCTCACTCAAGATTTCTCACTTGCACAAAAATCAAACTAAAATCCTAACTACAAAAAGCAAAACTTTGGGAAGGAAAATGACTATCTATGATATGCTTCTTCTCTTTTTTGCTGCTGAGGGATGAGTTTATTAAGAAGAACACGGGCATTTTCAGCCACACAGCCGAAGGAAAACAAAGAGAACACAGTTACCAGCTTACCACGGTCCGTGGCAAGCACCACGGGTAGATCGTGGTCTTGGCTGGAACCATATTTTCTACTCTTCTCTTGTTCCACGAGCAAAACATCTCATAGGCATCCATAGGGGGTCAAAATACACTCAAATGAGGGTCAAATGCTGGGGTCAAAATGATCCAAATTCCTACAAAACACAGAAAAGAACCATACCCAAGCATAAAACGAGAATATGACTATCAATGGTAACTTAAAGCACATAATTCTCCAAAAAATGTAGCAAAATGGTCCTAAAATGATATCTATACGATAAGCACTTATCAGCATACATGGTCAAATATTACATAATTGAGTCGTAGCAAAAGCTAGATAGACCACAACCCATCCAAAAGTAAAATTCTTCTTACTCTCCACACATAAGTCACATGTCTATCGAGCTAGGGAAAAGGGAAAAGATAATAGGAATCCTTTTGGAAATTCATAATAACTTATGAAAGCCCTCTTTCCCAAAACAATACTCAAAATACATAATAACTTATGAAAGCCTTTTGGAAATTCATTTGAGTTGAAGAGCTTTCACATAATTTGGCATATTTGAACCATAATCCAAGAGAAAGATTAGGCATACCAAGAGCTTGAACTTCAGAAGAAATCGGAACACATCAACTTACCCTAATACATTTACATAAACACATAGACATAGCGTAAAAGGGGTTTTAAATATAAGCATCATTTACTAAAAAGCATACCTAACAACTTAATCACATAAGTGAGGAATCCCGACTCTTAGAGGTACTTTGTTACTACTATCTCGAGTAAGCCAAAATCAAGCGGCAACATACGCCTATCTGGACATACATCATACTATGCTGAGATATAACTTACATATTTAGACTTCAGGAGGGAATCAAACCACCATTCCTGAGTTACCTTACCGTAAGTTATGCTATACTGGGCAGGATACTAAGCCACCATTATTGGGTCTTAGACTTAAAGCTTAAAGTTTCTAGAGTAGCTCCTCCACGTGCACATAAACTTGAACATAATTATTTACACACATACATACTTATGCCTATTCATATATATGCTTTATTAGTTTATAAAATGAAATCATAATCTTCTAGAAACACTAGTTCAGCCTTTAAACAAACAAACAAGGGAAGTCGACTAAGAGGGGGGCTTGGAAACTATCTTAGGTTAAAGGAATAGTTCAAACCAACATACAAAAGCACCTTGTTTCTACTAGAAATTAACCTTAAACAAGTTGTACAATCCATGGCTCTTCAAAACTAGAAAATTGGATACTCAATCATAATCAGAAGGTTCAATGACTTGGATCCCAAATTTGTGTGACATATAGAAGGCCTTGATGTTAAATTATCATCAATTTTTGTTCTAAGAAAGTGAATAAATGTTTATGGAAATACACTCTAGTTTGGCTAAAAAGGGATGTTCATGTTAAAAGCATTGAAAATTAATAGAGCTAAACACCTAAGGGAATTTCAGACTTATCAAATGTTCAATAATCTCCCATACAAGAGTCAGGCCTCCCATGCTCCAAGTAGTTTCATAAAGTCCCTAACTTTTTAATTAAAGTTCATAGTGGGAATTTTGGCAAATCTAAAAACTTTCACATTAGCAAAACATTTTTAGTAAAATGATAACTCTTCCTTAGGAGCTGAAATGTTTCTAAGCCACAAAACAAAGTTCCTGTTTTCATGTCAAATATTCAAACCCCACAATCTCGAAACCATTCAAGTGAATTGACCCAAGGCATGGTCGTTTTGTTAATATATTTCCCAATGGAATAACAACATGCTTATTTCTATTGAGTAAGAATGGGTAAGTTGCAAATAACCCTGTAGTAAACACATTCGTTGAGCCAAAATAAGTTTTAGCTTAAGACCCAAAAATAGTTTACCTCCCTTTCCAAGCCAATATATATAAGATAAACGCCAAACCATTTAAACTAATGATAACCTTAAATCAATTTATTGATAAAAATGCAAATATTTAAGTCGATAGGTAATGTCGAACTAATCCCATTTCCATGCCAAACTTGACAATTCCATGCTTCAAATCCATCCAAGCAAATTTGTCCCAAAACCTAAAAGTATTGTCAAATAGAACAACTATAGACATATTGTAAGTTCACTCAATTTTGGAAAACTGTAGGTGTAAAATTGGAAATATCGTTTCATAATTCATAAATAGCCCTAGATTTTTAAATACCACAAATTTAGCATTAATACCCACCATAGGGCTAAATAAGAACCTCAAAATCAAATACCACATTCCCTGAATAGATAAGGATAAAATTGACGTTTGAAATTGATTACTTTATTGCTATACCCAAAATCAGTTTGTCGAAAAGATCCAATTTGGTAATCAAATTAGCTGGTTCAAATAGTATCACCAATATATTCCCCCAGAAGCACAACCACAAATTTGATTAAGCTATAACACTTTTAACAAAGATTCAGAGGTGCACATCAAACTGAAATTCTAGGATGTGACTTTATAGAAAAGTAGTTTTAAGCCCACAGGTTCAGGCTAACACCAAAGTTGAATTTAATATACTTACCAAATCGTAAATATTTTCACATCTCTAAGTCATTGGGTTTTAAAACCAAATAATTCTGCAAGATCACTAAAAGGACAATTACAATTTACTGGCTTGTCCTCCTTCTATAAAAATGATAAAATCTGCAAATTTAGGTTCTAACTTGATATGATATGTGTAGATTTTTGATAGAAATATATTTGAGTTGTAAAACCAAATCAAACTAACACGTATATAAATTCCAAAAGCTATCATGACAGACTGTATCCCAATTTAGTTTATCAAAACCTCACCCAAAACCTCTTTGGTGACATTCTGAGCTCAATCAGAAACACAAGTTCTGTGATTATAAATTTAGACCCCATTGATGCTTACAGAGCACACACTTAAATTGAAACCATTTACACATCAACTTGGTTCCAGCAACTCATGTAGATTATTTGTCATTCGAAGTGAGTATGATTCCACAAAATTAGCAATCATAAAAGAAAGCTTTTACTCATATTAAGGCCTAACTAGCCTCATTGGTTGACTCGCCCCAATCTTCTTCCTCCTCAGTCAATGTCAGTCTCTTGTGGCCTGCCCAGAACCTAAGTTGCAGCAGAACTGTCACGGTGCTGGATAGTGGTGACTGTGCGTGGCGGTGTCATCCCTGTCCCACTCTCTGTTTCTCTCTCTCTGTCTCTCTCTTTCTCTCGTTTTCTCTCTGCCACTCTACAGGGGTCGGGTTAGGCAAAAGAAAGAACAGGGGTAGTAGAAGGGTTTTGGGGTTTTTGTTTCCAACACCAAAATAAAAACAAGGTGGGTGATGTGTTGGGCTGAATGAAAGAAATAAGGAAAAAGCGTCAGTGGGTTACTTAGAGAAATGCTCACTACCCCTCTTTTTTTTTTCAAACTACTATTATTGGAAGGCTGTTCAAGCTATGACAACTTTAAACAATTGATTATGGGGTCTAATATTGGGTAGATTAATAACTAAGGTAATAAAGTAGCTGTAGATTGGCAAATGTCAAAATAAAATTCTCTAACACAATAGGCATAATATTATTAATCAATTACGACAAAAATGCATGTCTCACATAGACCTATCCTTTCATAGTGATTTTCCTTTTGCTAAACTTACTTTATAATTTTTAAAATATTGTAGCAATTTTATTTTCGACCTAAATAAGTTGCAATAATAAAATTAACTTTTTTTATTATGAGCATCTAAGATATGCAATGCATAGGGTACATAACACATGAGATATGCAACAAAAGAGAGAAGGCCCTCTTAGGGATTTGAAACCTCTTTCAACATGGAGGGAAAGGTTACAACATGAAAAGCTTTAAAGCTCTTCTAGGGAGGTGAGACCCCAATCAACCTTTGGAAAAATGGATAAAGCCCCTACTTTCATCTAAGTTGGGCACAATAAAGGGCAAAGTATGCAATGTAAATGTGCATATAAGTGTTCAAGGCCCCTAGTGTTGGGGAGACATGTATGAGGTGTAACATAGTGTAAGACCAAGCCCAGGAACCCGGTGCCTACAAATGCCTAAACCTAGTGGTTAGCATTGTTTGATTTTTAATTTATTTATAGTTAATTTGACTTTTCGGTAGAACATTTCAAACTTGGGCATCGTGAGAATTAGGGCAAGAAATCGTCCCATGTCCTAACCTAAATAGTAGACATTGTTTGGGTTAGGAGCCTAGATAGTGGCTTTGACCCAAGGAACCCCTCTGGGTTCTCTAAGCTAGAGCACATACCAGGTCTCTTGCCCAAACAGTTGTGGACTATTTGGATCAGCGAGCTTAGCCTGCATGCGATGATTGTTTCTCATTTTAGCCTAATGTAAGGAATTATACAGAAAATAAAAAAATTCAAAAGAAACAAATAAGACATAGTCGCTAGTGAGTTTTTAGGAAAACTTACAAAGCCCAATTCACTCTTTAAATTGAGCCATAGATTGACATGGACACTAAAAAAGGCACAAGGTACATTTTAAAAAGTGCAAAATTGATTAATTATCACTAAGCAAAATTTATCTAATCAATCGAATCTTATCAGATAAAATTTTATCACGCAAGATGCATTTTGACATGGAAAAGGACAAACTGAAATCGAATTGGATTGACTCCTAGGTCGTGCTACTCAGAACCATGCTGATTTGTTTTGTAGTTGGGTTGGGCTTGACACTTTTGCACGTTAAAGTAAGACAATTTCTCAAAAGCTAATTGAAGATTTTATTCCTGCTATACTTCCAAATACATAGGCTGGTGCATAGGTTTCATCATCGGTCATTAAAGAACCAAGACATTTTTAGGAACCCACAACTAGCCGCCACACTAACCAATTTAATGTACGGTGAAGGTCAAAGTAGATAGCATTTGTGCTTACCTATGTTGAAGCCTAGACTTTTGTTGCTAGAAGACCTAAAGCACCATGCCTGTCTACTTTCATCATAACAGAGGCTAAGGATGTGCTGCCAACTTAGCCACAGAGGGTCGTTAAGCTTGGCACCCATCGACTTTTACTGTGACAATGGATGATGATGAAATGTCCCAGTGTACACGGAGCCAGTGGTGTGCCATTGTCTCAGGAGCTAGCATATTGTTCAAATGTTGTCCAAAAGTCCTATAATGTTAGTAGTAATAATGCCCTATTGGGCTAGGAGCCAACATATCATCGAGATGTCCTATTGTATTGAAAGTCAGATGTCCCATTATGCTAGTAGCAAGCACATAATGGAAATATCTTGTTGTGTTGGAAGTCAATGATGTCCCATTGCGTCAGGAGCACACATGTTGTCGGATATCCCAGAGTGCTAGGAACTAGTAATGTCCCATTGTACTAGGGGCATGTCTATTATTGAAATGTCGGGAGCTACCAATGTCCAATTGTATCGGGAGCTACCATGTTATGGAAATTTCCCATTGTTTCATGAGCCAGTGTATTGTCAAGATGTCCTATTTCTAAGCCTAGCTTATTGTCGGTTGAAGTCTTGACATAGATGATGATGTCCTTTTATATTAGGATAAAAAGGATGAGATGTCCTCTGCAGCTAGATCCTTTTGGACCTAGTTACCTGTTGAATTGAAATATGGTAGGTGACCTTCATATAGGGATGTAATGAAGTGCCTCTTTTATTGTAGGGGCAATGATGCTTGTGTGAAGCCTACTCTATGGGTGGAGCCTCCACTTTGAAAGCCTAATTAAAGTGAAGGCCAAAGTATGGTTATGTTCTAAAATAATTGCAGACCCCCTTGCTGACTGGGGTTGTGTGCCTTTCTTGTAAATTGTGTTAACTTTTTCGGTATTCGATCATAAATTATAATATTTTATATCCTTTTATTATCAAATATTTGCTCTAAATAAATACTTAAACTAGGATTATAACATGTTTTTATTTATTTTGTAGTAATAGGGAAATGTTGAAAAAATAAATGAATTTGCTCAACTAAGATTGCATTGGGATCAAGTTAGAAAAAGGGGAAAAGAAGATGAAAGGAAGTAAAGGCCGACCCAGTGGTGCCTAGCATTGTCGTGGCCCAAATACTGCAACAAAACCACCCAAATCCCTTACAACTTTGTGTCTACATGAGCCAGCTTCTTTACACGAGTGGGCTTGGCCCAGACGGTCCCAGCCTGCTGCCCAATTCTCCCATTTTACTTAAATAAGTCACCATCCTTGCATGTGTTTCTCACGCTTTGCTCTGCCGCGACCCAAGTCCTGTTTCATGAGCCTCTTCTTTCACTCCCCACGCTTATTGTGTGCCCAGAAACCCGTCCCTGAAGCTGAGCCTCGCCAAAAAAACCGACCCATTTGTTTCATCTCTCCTAGACAAGCCGTGCTGCCTGGTAGCCCAACGCGCCTCCAGCCCTCCCTCACTTTAACCCACATGGATCTCACGTGGCCTTCGCCTTCCCCCCTCCCTAGTCCCTATTTCTTCTTCTTCTTCTCTCTCCTGTTTAAGCCAGAAAACCCAAGACCCCTTTTCTGCTTCTTCTTCTTGCCGACTTCTCCAGTATTGTAGTGGCTCTTTCCTTCTCTCTCTCTTCCTTCAATCACAATCATTAATTCTCCGATTATCTCCTCCAGTGGTTACCCTCCGCTCCTATCATCATCACCATAAAAAATCAGGCGGTTATAGGGGATTGTCATTAATGGCAGTTTAAGGGAATTAATCAAGACTGGAGGTCGCATTTTTTTTCGGGATATAGTTGGCTCAAGATCGAAGAGTATAAGGGGAGAGACTAGTAGTTCTTCCATTTTTGTTCGAGTTTTAGATCTAACAAATTGATTCCAAAAATTTATAATTCTTTTCACGTTTTTGTGCTCAACTATAGCAATAACCTTGAAGCTTTGCTGTTGGTAGTGATTATTCCGAATGTAATTCGTGTCTTTCATTCTTCCTCCATATCAATTTTCTCAATTTTTGCTTTATTGAAGTTTTGCTCTGCTGAGTAGAGTTTGAGATTTGGGTTTGTGCCCAGACATTGACACAGTTTTGGTTTATGGTGCACTCTCTGTCTTTAACTTTTCTCGGTTCTTAAAGCTTTGGATTGATTTGTGAGAACTTCAACATTTTGGGGTTGTGGTTTGGCCTAGGTTTAGCTTTGGAAATTCAGTTTGTATATAAAGGGGAACTGATTAGGTTGCGAATCAAGTCGTCGATGAGTCGAATGCGTTGTTTTTGTATTTTTTCGTACGATTGATTTTTGATTTTGTTTGAGTATTTTGTTTAGTTTTAGTTGTTTTAGGTTAGTTTAGATTTCTTTTGTTTATTATTTTCAATTAGAGTTTGTATTTTGATGTTTATTTTGTTCCAATCAGCTTTTGCTTTTTTGTAACTTTCTGCTAAAAAAATTAGAACTAACAGTTTTGGAGTTGTGAACAGTGTAGGAAAAGAATTAGAATTGGCAAAAAATCAACTGTGCAGGTTTTTCTTGGTTTTCAATTTCTGTTTAAATTTTTTGGCATTGTTCTGGTGCTTATTTTGCTTTTATGATATTTTTAGGGATTCTTAGAGATTTTTAGAGTCTAGGCGAATTTTTAGAAGGTTTTGAAAGTTTTAGCTACTTCCGGAAATAATTTTCTGTATTGATTTTTTTTTGTACTGTTCTAGGACAGAAAAAATTGGAAAAAAAATGCTAAGTTCCTTGTGATTGTGCTGAGTTTTCTATGCTTAGTATTATGATTTTGGAGTTTGATTTTCAATTTTATTTTTGTTTTTAGCTTTTGCTTGTTTAGGTTTTAGTTTATTTTCGGTTTGCTTTTAGTTTATTTTGTGTTTTCTATTTTTGTTTTATTTTGGGATAAGCTTACTTTCTATTTTGGTTTTGTGTGAAAAAGAAAGAAAGAGAGAAATCAAAATTCAGAAAAAATCAAAAAAATCAAAATTTTAAAAAAAATTGAAAAAGAAAAGGAATAAAAATATTTTTTTGAAGGTGTAGGATTTACATGACTGGTTGGATTAGAGAACCTGAGAGCAATAGAGTTGTTAGGAGTGAACCCAATCCTGAACTGGAATCCGAACCTGAACCCAAGGTTGAACATAAACTAAAAGAAGTGGCGCAAGAGAGATCTTTGAGCGATTTTCTACCCTCCTAGGATCACTTTGCCATCATGTTTTAATATGCCAGACCTAGGACCTAATGCGACCTTTGAGGTTACACCTAATTCCACTCAAATACTTCCTAAATTTACTCGTTTAGAGGATGCATATTTGTTTTTAAAGGAATTTGAAGAAGTGTGCTCCATGATCCATTTCCCTAATATTTCTATTGATGTTGTGCACATGAAATTAATTCCTTTTGCTTTGAAAGACTCCACGAAATGTTGGATGTGTGGCTTGGCTGCTAATTTTGTTTCTTCTTAGAATGACTTTGTTAAGTTCTTAAGAAAATATTTTCCTAATGCCAAGATTATTAAGCTAAGGAATGAAATTAACCAACTTGTTCAACTACAAAGGGAACTATTGTGGAAATACTTGGATAGGTTTAAGAGTTTGTTGGCCTAGTATCCCCATCTTGGTTTAGAACAGGCACATTTGTGCCAAATTATTTATGAAAGACTTGACCAACAATCCCGAACCAACTTAGAATCCATGTGTTAGGGTGACTTTCTTTCTAACAGCGTCACTACTGCTTAGGAGTTTCTAGAGGACTTAGCTGAGAAGGCCATGCAGTGGGAAACTGCTAGAGATGACAATATAAGTTCTAGGTTTGCTAGGGATGGAATGCATTCTGTTTCTGATGTGAGTCACTTAGAGTCTAAGGTTGCAGTTTTAGAGAACATGTTGAAGGGGTTGTCTGTTCAGACTCCTTAGGCGTCTATGGCGCCTTGTTCACATTTTGAGGCCTTAGATCACTCATTGAGTGCATGTCCTTATTTTTCTCACCAATTATCAACTGGATAGAAGCAAGCGAGTATGACCTTTCAAAGACCTAAGAATGACCCATTCTTCCCTTACTACAACACAGGGTGGAGAAATCACCCTAACTTTGCTTGAAGCAATGGACCAAATGTTATGGTCCCTAACTCCCACCCTAGAGTGTTTCCTAGAAACAACTCCCAGCCTATCTCCCATCCTTCTAATTCTTTTTAGAGATTAGCTTTTCAAGGTGTGCCTAATGCATCTACGCCTCCACACCTCATATAGCTCAAGTTAAATCTCCTCTTGGTTACATTGATATTGATAAGATTGGGAGGAGATTAACAATAATGTAGATAGGATGATTAATGCTAATATGGAAAGAATGATGACTAAATAGTTTTCCTAATTAGGATTATCTTCTAGAGAGCCAAGTAATTTTCTTAGTCAGTCAAAGGTGAACCCTAAGGGTCATGCCTCATCTTCTTCTGGAGCCAACCCTATTAAGCTTGTGAGGAAAGTAAATTCAATCATATGTCTTAGATCAGGTTGAGAGATTGATAATCAAGTAGGAAAGTCTAATGAACCTTACAAGTACCCTCATAGTTTCTTCCAAAATTCTTTTCCCTATTCGTCTTCTCTAGAAACTGGCTTGTCCAGTAAGTTTAGAGATTTTAATGATGGTGTCCTCAATGATTCTACCAATCCTCTGCCTTTTTACTCACCTTCTAACAAAGAGGAGCATAAGGAGAAAGATTTTGCTGATTCAGTGGATCCCTCATTGCCTAAGGATTCTTCTTTGCCTTCTTCTGTGGAGAGAGTTCATTGCCTAAGGCTGAAAAAGAAAGACCAAGCTCATGTTGATAAGATGAGAGAGACCTTCTCTCAAGTCAAAATCAACATTCCTTTGCTTGATACTATTTAACAAATGCCTCCCTATGATATATTTTCAAAGAAAAAGACCTACTAGTGTTCCTAAAAAGGCTTTCTTAGCCTTTGGCACTATTTCCATCATTTCTTACCAAATCCCAGTAAAGCACAAGGATCTTGGTTGCCCTACTATTTTTATAGTCATAGGGACCAGCTTATTTATAGAGCTTTGCTTATCTTAGGGGCTAGTGTCAATTTGATACCCTTCACTGAGTATGAGAGGTTAGGGTTAGGTGAGTTGAAACCTATCAAGATGGTCATCCAGCTACCTAATAGATTGACTAGATTGTCTAGGGGTGCAGTTTAGGATGTACTGATTAAAGTGGGTGAATTCATTTACTCTATGGACTTTGTAGTGGTTAAAAATGGGTAAGTGGCTATATTGCTATCAAGTCCCTGTCATTGTAGGGAATCCTTTCTTGGCCACCATAATGCCCTTATTACTTACAAAAATGGCATCATGAGAGTGTCTTTTGGTAACACGACCTTGAAATTAAATATATTTAATCTTCGAAGACAACCTTCTAGTTTTGATGATGTGGAGTTTTCTACTCTTAACTACATAGAAGATTCTGTGTTTGATGATGATTTTGACGATATGTTTGCAATTGAGTATGAGTCTTTTCTTATACATGATGAGCCTGAATATGATATGTTTGAATTTGATGATTTGCGCTCTTCTATTGACTATATGATTGCTTTTGCTTCTACTTTTGAGTCTGCTTTTGAGTATGTTCCCCCTCTTGCTGCTCTTGAATTAAAACCTCTTCTTGACTCTCTTAAGTACTCATTTCTAGGACTCGATGAATCCTTACCTGCCATTATTGCTTCTGATATAGATATGGACGAAGAGGATAAATTGATTGCCTTACTTCGAGAGAACAAGGAAGCCATAGGTTTGATCTTGATATCAAGGGTATTGGTGCCTTTATTATGCAGTATAGGATCTATTTAGAGGATACTGCTAAGCCCTACCAAGACTATCAAAGATGTTTGAACCCAACCTTACAGGAAGTAGTTAGGAAGGAGGTGCTTAAGTGGTTAGACCATCGGATTATCTATCTCATTTTTGATAGTGAGTGGGCTAGTCCTATTCAAATTGTTCCTAAGAAGTTTGGTGTTATTGTAATTAGGAATGATAAGAATGAGTTAGTTCTCACTTGAGTCCAATCTGGATGGCATGTTTGTATTTACTATAGAAAATTGAATGCTGCCACTAGGAAAGACTATTTTCCTATTCCCTTCCTTGTGCAGATGTTATAGAGGTTGGCTATACATTCTTTCTATTGCTTTTTAGATAGATATACTGGCTATACTTAGATCTGGATTGCTCATGAGGATCAGGAGAACACCACTTTTACTTGTTTGTTTGGGACACATTCCTTTCGGGGAATGCCTTTTGGACTTTGTAATGCCCTTGTTACCTTTCACAGGTGTATGTTTTTTATTTTCTCGTATCTAGTTAAGCAATGCATGGAAATTTTCAAGGATGATTTCTCTGTGTTCGAGTCTTCCTTTGACGACTGTTCCGTCATTTCATTAAGGACTTTAGTAAGATAGTTATGCCTTTGACCAACCTTTTAGCTAAGGATGTGCCATTCCACTTCTCTGAGGAGTGTCATGAGGCATTTACTAAGCTTAAGGAGGCCTTAACCTATGCACCCGTTTTTCGTCCTCCCATCAAGGGAGAGCCATTTGAGCTAATGCATGATGCATTTGACTATGCTGTTAGGGTTGTTTTAGGGTAACGAGTTGATAAGAAGCCCCATATCATCTATTATGCTAATCACACTTTGAATGATACCCAACTGAATTATATTGTCACCAAGAAAGAATTTTTGGCTGAGATATTTGGTTTTAAAAAGTTCAGACCTTACCTAATTGGATCTCATGTGATTGTTTATGCTAACAATTCTACTCTTAATCACCTTATTTCTAAGAAGGATGCTAAGCCTAAACTTGTGAGGTGGATCTTGCTTTTACAAGAATTTGATTGTGACATTAGGGATAAGAAAGGTTTTGAAGAACCTTATTGCTGACCATTTGTCTAGGATTCTCTATGGTAGAGAGCATGAGTCCAGTATTTCTAAACGCTTCCCTGATGAGCAATTATATGTAGTCCACATTGACCCTTGGTATGTTGACATTGGAACTACTTAGTGTCTGTTAGGATTCTTGAAGGTTGGACTAAGAATGATAGAGACAGGTTCTTCCACCTCGTGAAATTGTTTACTTGGGATGACCTTTTCTTATTTATTTATTGTTCAGACCAAGTCTTTAGGAGGTGTATTCCCAATCACGACGTTAGGAGTGTTCTTTCCCTCTATCATGACCAATCATGTATGGGGCATTTAAGTGGGAGAGAGACGATAGCCAAAGTTCTTCAATGTGGTTTTTATTAGCCTATCTTATTTAGGGATGCTTTTGAATATTACTAGTTGCCCTAGGTTCCAACAATTGGGTAGGATTGGCAGAAGAGATATGATGCCACTTAATCCATCATTGTGGTGGAGATTTTTAATGTTTAGGGTATAGATTTTATGGGACCATTTCCATCTACTTTTAGGAATGAGTACATTTTGTTAGCTATGGACTATGTCTGTAAGTGAGTAGAGGTCATCCCTAATAGGACCAATGAAGCTAAGGTGATTGTGAAGTTCCTTAGGGAGAACATATTTGCTAGATTTGACACGCCCTAAGCTATCATTAGTGGACAGGGTACCCACTTTACTAATAGGTCCTTTGATGCCATGTTGAGGAGGTACTCTATAGTCCATAGACTTACTACCCCCTATCATCCCCAGACTAGTGGTCAGGTTGAGTGTTTAACAAGCAGATTAAACAGATTTAGAAAAGACTGTCAGTAGGAATAGAAAAGATTTGGCTGACAAGCTTGTAGATGCTTTACGGGCTTATAGGATGGTTTCAAGACTTTCTTAGGTATGTCAACTGATGAAGTTGTCTATAGGAAGCCTTGTTATCTTCTTGTTGAGATTGAGTATAGAGCTTGGTGGGCCATTAAGATGTTGAGCTATGACTTGGCCTAGGCTGGTGAGGAGAGTAGACTCTAACTTAGTGAGTTAGAAGAGATAAGAGCTGAGGCCTATAAGAGTGCTCGATCTTACAAAGAGAGGGTTAAGTTATTTCATGATAAACATATTCTTAGGAAAAAGTTTTCCATAGGAATGAAAGTGCTCTTATATGATTCTAAGCTTCATTTGTTTCTAGGGAAATTGAGGTCCCGATGGATGGGTCCCCATATTTTTTCACATGTTTTTCCCTATTGTGTACTCGAAATATAGGACCCTAAGAGTTGTGCCAAGTTTAAGGTGAATGGGCAGAGGTTAAAATAGTTTGTGGAGCTGCCGAGCACATAGGATGTAGAGTGCCTGATACTCTGAGAGCTGAGTCCTGAAGAGTAGTGTGCTTGGACAGCTCGGGGTGCATTCAACACCCGACTTATTTTGATTAAGATTTCTTTCCCTTAATTTTCTTATTTCTCTGTTATTTTCATTTTGTATATTTGGGTATTTTTTTTCTTTGTTTTTCTTTTGTGTATATGCGTGTATATTTGAGTTTTAGAGTCTTGTCCATTTTCTTTCTTTTTGAGTCTTATTTTTCTTTTTGTACATTTGTTTTCCTTTTTATTTTTTAGGTTTCCTTCTACTTCAAATGAGAACATTGTTTGATTTATGTGTAGGGGTGGGAAAACTTTGTTTCCGAAAAAAGAAAAAATTAAAAATAATTTTTTAAAAAAAAGGAAAATTTTGAAAAATCCAAATAGATTTTTGTTTTGTCTTTGGGAAATTTATGTGCTATTATGAATGACTATGTTCTCTTGTACCTTATGATTAGGTTGTATATAGATGTGGTGTACATGATAGAACTTAGTCCAAAGTGTGATGTTGTATACCATCCTAACGCTAACATCTTTCGAATGCAAGCTTGACTTTAGTAGATTAACATGTGAGATTTTGAGCCTTAATGACTAATTCATCATTTTTAGTCTCACATTTTTCTTTTAATGTGTGTCTCTTCCATTACTACATCTCAAGAACTTGCTTTGAGCCTCTTCGAAATCATATTTAGCATATGCATTTTGGTAATATAACAGAGGCATTCATTTATCTTGTGAGCCACAAAAGCCAAATTGCCACCCGTGTTTGAATGTTTACTCTTACTAATCCTTTGAACCTTGACCGTTTTTGTTGTGAACCCTTCATTTTAGCCCTTGGCCTAAACACATTTCTTAAACCTACACCAAGACTAGTGAAGCAACACTTCAGCATATGTTGGGTAGCTTTTGGGTATTTTATGTAATTGGTGGTTGATCTTGGTTATATGAGGGGATGTATCATAGTTTGGAAATTGAGTTATGTTATTTTCGTACATGCCATTCATTTATTTTTCTTTCAAAATACAAAAAAAAAAGAAAAAACAATGAAAAAATGAAAAAAAAATTCTCAAAAAAGCAAAACCCTTGAAAAAAAAGTTTGCGAATAAGAGTGTTTGGTGGCATGGTTGTATATACTTGATTTTCATTTTAACTCATTTTGAATGTTTACATTTGAAGGGTGTGTTCTTATTTTGTGTTGGACGGTGAGTGTGATATAGTTGTTGGAAGTGTTTGGTTGCTCATTAGCTACTTTGCTTTTAGCACCTCATTTCCCAAATTTTTTGTCCCTCTCCTAATCCTTTACTCGTAGCCCTATTACAACCATGGTAAAGTCCTCTTGATTATCATCATGCATATTGCATCTTAGTGGTAGAGAATTGAGAATCTTGTCAAGCCTATGATAGTTTGTTTGATTTGAACATGTATTGAGTTAACCTTGTCATATCTAAAACACATGAGCCTCCCCAATGTTGATGTGTACATAATTCTCAATTGGGGTGAAAGATTGTATACAAATGTCATCAGTGTAGAGTAAGAATTTCTTGATGTGTACATTGTGTTTATATGTGATGATCTAGTGCTTAGGTTACTTGAGTGATGTAGTTGATTGGAATGTGTATATTTCTCTCCACTGTTGTATATATGTGTTTTTTTTTTTGAAAAAAAACCCAAAAAAAAGATTTTTGAATTTTTATTTTCTGTTTTATTTTTATAGATTTTATGGGTATATCTTCTGTAAACTCTCACATGATGTTACTTGTCCACTATAGGTAATCTAGGGGTTTAAAAGGGCTTATTGCACAAGCTAAGTGCAACTGCTATTCCTACGAAAGTGAGTGAGGATTTTATTTTTCTTTTTTTAGGATTTTTAGTTTTATTCTACTTAAGGATGAGTGAAATTTAGGTATGGGGGTATTTGTTCGACCTATAATTATGATGTTTTATACCATTTTATTATCTAATATTTGCTCAAAATAAATGGTTAAAGTAGGATTCTCACATGTTTTGTTTATTTTGTAGGAATTAGGAAATGTTGAAAAAATTAATAAATTTGCTCAACTAAGATTAAATTTGGATCAAGTTGGACAAACGGGAAAACAAGGAGAAAGGAAGTAAAGGTCGGAAAGGTCGGCCTAATAATGCCCAGCATTGTCAAGGCCCATATCCAGCCAGAAAACCACCCAAATCCCTCACAACTCTCTCTCCGCGCGCCAGCTTCTTTACACTAGTGGGCTTGGCCCTAACAGTCCCAACCTGTTGCCTAATTCTCCCATTTCACTTAATCAGTCGCCATCCTTGCACATGTTTCACACACCTCATTATACTACAGCCTAAGCCTAGTTTCACGGGCCTCTTATTTCGCTCCTAGTGCTTTTTGTGTACCCAAAAACCCATCCCCGAAAGAAATGGCCTGTTTGTTTCATTTCTCCCAGATAAGCCGCGCTTCTCGGTTACCCAATGCGCATCCAACCCCCCCTCACTTAAACCCACGTGGATCTCATATGCCCTTCGCCTTTGCGGCTTTGCCCCCTTCATTTCTTCTTCTCCTCTCTCCTCTTTAAGCCAGAAAACCTGAGACCCCTTTTTTGCTTCTTCTTCTTCATGTCTTCTCCAGTAATGCCATGGATTTTCCCTTCTCTCTCTCTCTCTCTTCCTTTATTCACCTTCAATAATTCTCTTATTATCACCTCCAACCATTAGCTTGTAGGGGATTGTCTTTAATGGGAGTTTAAGGGAATTAATCAAGATCAGAGGTTGCATTTTTTTAAGGATATAATTGGCTCAAGGTCGAAGAGTAGAAAGGGAGATAGTAGTAGTTCTTGTATTTTTGTTTGAGTTTTAGATCTAGCAATTTGGTTCCCAAAAGTTGTAATTCTTTTCAATTTTTTGTGTTCAACTATAGTAAGAACCTTGAAGCTTTGGTGTTGGTAGTGATTAATTCGAATGTAACTCATGTCTTTCATTCTTCCTCTATATCAATTTTATCACAATTTGCTATGTTAAAGTTTTGGTTTGCTGATTAGAGTTTGAGATTTGGGTTTATGCTCAAATATTGACTCAATTTTGGTTTATGGTGCACTCTGTGTGTTTAATTTTTCTCATTTCTTAAAGCTTTGGATTAATTTGTGACAAGTTGAAGATTTTGGGGTTATGATTTGGCATAGGTTCAACTTTGGAAACTCAGTTTCAATACAAAGGGGAATTATTCAGTCTGCTTTTAGATTTCCAGTAGAAACAAAATAATGCCTTTTGTTTAGTAATTTTATTTAGTGTAATAACTTGTTTTTGGGAATTGTAGTTTGTTGATTGTTGGTTAGTAATCTAATTTAGTAATCCATCCTTAAGGACGACATCATAAGTGCTACAATGACAAACCGTACGTTTGCAATTAAACTCAATCTTTATAAAGATCAAAACATCTAGCCACACAATTGTTCCATCCAAGTTTCGAGAGTGATCAAGGTGAAAGGAGGGCGAGCAGCTAGGATAAAGACCCATATATAGACGTAGGTGCACTTGCTAACCTAATTAAGAGTATGCTTGTATGCTGGCTCAATTATGCTAACTATACAGACGTATGATGGGATCCATTGCATAAGGCCTGACATAGGTTCATGAAGAAATCGGGGTCATTAAGCATTATGGGTTGAGGGTTAAAAGGAGGCAAATTGTTGGGTCAGGCTAGTGGGATATAAGTCACCCAGGATAAGGAATCATTTTTTATAACGAAGGGGTAAGCTTTAATTTTACATTAAAGTTCTCCTGCTTTGGTGACGAAGCCGCCTTATTTTTTACTTGTTACCTTAGATGTGCGGGGATAATGTAGTAAAATGCTTTTGTTGGCACTGTCATGAGTAGCCCCTATTATGATGGAATTAATGTGATTATTTTTACGTTGGGAAATGTTTACTATGAAGGAGATCCTAGTTGTATAGGGGAATATAGGAGAACCCTTTGTCTTGGTGAGCCCCTACTTGGAGTGTCTAAAGTTGGGAAATGAGTTTCCAACTCTTGATCATAGCTGAGGTGACAAGTTCTAAATTCTATAATGGAGGTGGGAGTAGAGGTTATGATGATCAGAAGAAATTGTAGATTGAGCGAAAGGTTTATCCAAGTCTGATTTGATAGGAGTTGGCAAGGGAATGCTTTTTGGTCCTCTAAAACCCTGGTTTTATTCTCTCTTTTCTTGTGCCTAGCCCTCATTTGTAGGTTTTTAGCCGTGCACTCTTTGTTTCTTCTTTTTTTACGAAGATCAAAGTTTCCAATGGAGACATTCCTTCACAGGCGGGTCTTAAAGAGATTACCTGCAATGTGGAATCAGGTCATTCCTAGTTTGAGAGTGAGAACACATAGGTCAAGGGAGGGATGCCTCATAGAGGACCTTTTAAGGTAGGCTTTAAGGTTAAGGTCATGAAGGAAGGGAATTTGCATGGAGTCTTGAACAACCCTTATGAAATTTTCAGGCATGCATCGGTGATAAGCTTAGTGCGAAGCAATAATTTTTTTCTCTTGTTTCTTGCCCCCTTTTTTAACATTATTTCTTTCCCTTTTGGATAGGACTGACGTGTCATGATTTAATATATTTGGCCTAAACTTTCTTCAAGTTGTTGCTTTTCACATTAATGTCACCCGTGACACACTCCCACTCTCAACTTAGTTCAATTGTGGTTACCAAAGAAATAGGCTCATTTGAAGGCTTAAAGGGGTTCTAAGTGATAACTTATCAGGTTTGACAATGAAAATAATGTAGGCTACTGAAGGAGGCCTCCTGTTCTAGGCAAGTCCTTTAAGGATGCATGACTTTTGCTTCTTATGGTATTGAAATGCCTAATCTTGAAATCCTTGGTCTCTTTTTATTTTTAATATTCTCCCTCTCCTTTTTTTCTAACTCATTTTTTTTTCATGTTTTCAAGCTACTCCCTCCTTTTGTTTCCTTTTTCTTTTTTTTTTCTTACATGAATTCATCATAGAACAGAAGCATTCCATAAAAGAGTATTACAAGAATATGAAAAAGAACCAATGGAGGTGATGACTTTGTTAATAAATCAAGGCTACATCAAACATTGACTTATAATGGAAAGGAAAAGCAAGTGACTCTATGACTCAACACATGACTACAAGCTAAGCATGACATCAAGTTAAGACACATCATGTTTGACTTCGAGGCCTCTTTTGTGAAGGCTCTTTTTCATAGCTATCTCACAATTCACAAACATCAAAGTTATACAAGGGTATATGAACTTTGGGCTTGGGTCCACCTATACTTGCTATGTGAATAGACAAGTCCTACTCTTCTTTATGGTGGTTAGAAATAACCAGAATGCTATCATGTGAATCGAATGGGTTGCTATCATTGTTAGGTGCTTAAGAAACCTTGGGTACAGGGAGATGCCCTTACTTGAACATGCTTTTTAACTTGTTCTTGAAGACACAATAATCTTCACTATCGTGGCTCCATGCTCTGATATTTTTACAATACTTGTGCAAGTCTCATTTCTTGGACTTCCATGTGTTCTTTGTTTTCGATTTGATTGATAGAAGCTCATCCTACCCTTAGAAAGTAAGCATTCTAGTGCTTGAGTATAACTAGTTCCAATGGCGGTGTGTTCACTGCAATGGTTTAGAGCATACATCTCTATGCTTGTGGAACAATTGTCTTTCTTGTCCATGTTGTGATAGTTGTTTGCTAGTTGTTAATACCCTTTGTAGTTGTTTTCTGATCTAGCTCTTCTTTCACAATGTTTTAAAGTTTTCAAATAGTGTGAACCTTAGGTGTTACCTATATATGGACTAAAGGTTCCTAATAAACCACCCCATTTGATCAACCTATTAGGGTCGGTCCACCATATGGATCACTTTTGCTCTACATCAAATGAGGAGGTCAAAAAAGCCTTTCTTTTCTTCCTAATTGATTAATTCCAAATCTATAGTGTAAGGTCAGCACTGTATGAATATTGACGTAAGAATTCCTTTGAAAGATCATCCCAATTTGTTGCCTTTTGAAGGTGAATAGTGATATCTTCATTACGTTCTTGTCAAATGTCCAAGGAGAAATGAGGTGGAAAATATCCTTATCAATTCCCTTCAAAGTCATAGCACTGACGGAATTCCTTATATGGTGGTTAAGCTTTTCAGTCCTATGAAAACTTGATATTAGGCATGGTGAACTTCGAGCGTAATTTGTTCTCCAGGATTAAAGTAAATCTCACCCAATCAGTGAAGTAGTTAATAAACGTTGATGACTCTTTGAGTAGTTACTCTATACGATCCAATCATGAATAAATACTTGCGGAATCCTTCCGCCCTCCCCCCTTTTTCCTCTTTCCTCTTGTCATCTTCTTCCCTTTTCTTATCATATTCTTCCTATGTGAGAATTTCTTCATTATGAGACTTGTTATTAGCTTTCTCTAGGGTATCCTTGATAAGGGCCTGAAGTGTGGTGGTCATCAATTCTATACTTGTTTTGCTTTCATCCATCCTAGCTTTACATCATTTCTAGCATTACACAACTTACATCTCCACGTTGTTTCCTGCCATTTAGATAGGTAAAATATTGGATTTTGACTTTGACTTTGAACTGATCTATGGAGTTTTCTTGGCTTCTTCTCCGAATAGGAGCTTGCCAGTTTGTGGACTTCGCTTATATGCATTCTCAGCCTTCCCCATCCTAATCAATGGGGTAACAGTTTAGAGGAGTGGAATGTTATATAAGTGAATGATTGAAATGAAAGGGGAATAACCTTGGTTGAGGAAAATGGGTAGTGACTTGTCGTCAGGTGAGAAGGAGATGTTAGCTTGGTGGGCTTAAGGTTTAGCTAGGTTGGGAAGAGATGGAGTCACATGTTGGACTTATAGGCTTCTGGCTTTAGATGAAATTAGGCCCTACCCTAGAATGGGTTACTAGTTGGGCTTAAACAGCTAACATGTGGGCCTAAGTTGGTCCTAAATGTATCTTAAATGAACTATAGGCCTAAACATATACTCATGTATGGATCCTAGACTTAGGGAATAGACGTATGATGCATGGACTAAGGACATGGATCCAGAATCTAGGTTCTAAATCAAGTTATGCATTATGAATATGATGCATGATTGGATGCAACCTAGAATGAACTAGGGTTGTGAAGGTCTAATGGGACTTTTAGTGTAGATAGATTCATAAAGTATCCATAATGGGGCCAAATGATCCATGATTCTTTATGCTCGCGTAGCCCACAATTGATGTGTTCTTTCCTAATATGTAATGAGACTTGTAAGCTAATAACGTAAGGAGATCTAGACCTATACTAAGGAAATAAACCCCTATATCATAATCTAGGCAAGACCTAGAAACTACAAAATTTTCTGCTGGCCCTGTTGAGTTAAATTTCACCGTAAGCGTATGGTGTAATTGTAGCTAACAACTGGTGAGTACGGGTTGTGTCTAAAAGGAGTTGTGTCTTCAAGAACCAAAGCTAATTCAAGCGTGTCAATCTATCAAATAAAAAACGTGATAGGAAAAGGAACTAAATGACTAATGCAAACAAAAATGACTTTGATTATAATTAAACCCAAGATTAACCAACTAATCGAGTCAAACCCTAACATTTGCAAATTATGCTAGCATTAAGAGATGATCAATTACACTATCAAAGCTCACCCAAACCCTCTTTCAAGGATCGAAGGCTAGTTTAATTGTTCTAACTGTTATTTTCATGGGGTTTAGGGCAATTAAACTATAAGAGTAGCAACCCTAGACCTAGTTAGGATTTATACTATTTTTATGTCCAAACGCTAGCTATCGTCCTTACCCATGCTAAATAATCGACCTTACCTTTTTGCACAAGCCAATTGTCCCAAAACATGGATGAAAACTCTTTCAAGCATTTCATCGACCACTTGATGTATAAAACTCTAAAAATTCAAGCATAAACAAGATAGGTTAAGGCTTAAACAAGATCAATTACCATCTCAAATGGCTAACCATAACAAAAGAATACAACTTTAATTACAAATAATAAACATAAAAACACGACCATAAAAATGAACCATTGAAGTGGCAAACAAATTGAAACGCATGAAATTAAAGAGAGAAAGAGAAGAGGAACTCACTCTTGAATGCAAAATCCATAATTTGTACATGGTATATACTAATCTAGCCTAAGTTATTCTCCTCCTAAAAGAGTTAGGAAGTGGATGATATAAACCATAGCTGACGCACAAGATACCCATCCAAAATTTCCCTCTATTAATTCTGTAATCTGCTTTATTATCATGAAAAACAAAAAAACGCACGGTTGTGCTTCGACAAAGAGCATCCGTGCACTTTTGAACTAGTAGGCTACACAGTGGTGGATGTTTGCACAGCTACCCGTGCGCAGCTTTGGGAAATAGGACTAAAATATGCATATTTCATACAGTAGTACCTTAGTGCACAACCAACTGTGCACTTTCTTGGACTTTTCAATCTTGCTTTTTTGGCCACCAAAACTTCATCTGACCTCTTTTCTTCATTAAAAATCATCACCATCACTTTTCTTTGCATTAACACTTGTGAATTTCTCATTTTCTTGGCAACACTTCCTAAAAGTAAGAAAACCAGTTCCATAGGTATTGTAACGCCCCAAATTAAACATGTTTCATTGTTCATATTCTCCTTAATAAATCACTCAATTGTAATTTGATGAATCCAATGATAAGGGCATTACCGCCGTCCAAAAGGACAAGGCTTGAAACATGAGTGCTATATATAACACAGTTAAGCATAATCTCAACCATACACATTCACACATGATCATCCATTCACAATCAAGTGTTAACCAATGTAAGGTTTATAAACCATAATAAGATAATTCACCATGTAATCTACATCTTCATCCACAGAAGAATTAAAAATACAACGTTAAAGTATGCATATACGGCATTACTTCTAATCCATCTGGATTTCCCTGCTTCACTTATTCTCTTCAGCTGATTTGCTGACATGAGGGCAATACTCTGAGCATTTGCCTAAAACAAAACATGAAAAACATTTCGAACTGTGAGCCGAAGCTCAGTACATGCGTTCCTGAATTGTTAAATGATCATTGAACACTGATTAGGCCCGCTTTACAATTCATTTTAAGTTAAAACAGTGAATAAAATAAATGTAAAACTGTATTGCTAGTTATTATCTGATAGTGAACCCCTTGATATTGTTACGATCTATGGATAGGTGTACACCTACCAAGTCGATCGGGGACCTGGCCTAAAGCCGCCCGGGTAACTGAAGGGCGAATACCCTGTAGATGATAACTGATGGGGTCACTAATTAATTGATAAATCACTGTGTAAACTAATTCATTGATGTACTTACCAAAACATGATAACGTTGATAAATACACTATGGTTTCTAAAGATACAGACAATGGACGTACCTGAAGTCTTTAAAATGATATTTCACTTGATAATACTTATGTACAATGGAAACGATAACTAGGCCTCAACTCTGTTTCATAAATGTCATTGTAAGTATGTGTAGTCAGTAAATAATCCTAACTCGCCTAATTGAGTAAGTAAAAATTTGTGTAACAGAAATTGAGTAATAAAATGGGATACATAACTTGTGCATTTCAAATAATAAATTAAATCAGTTAGAGTTATTGAACTTGAAATACAAAAAATTGAAGTAAAATAGACCAAATGGAAATGATTGAGTAATAATGAAAAGATTTTAATTGATATAAATGACACATGGTTTGCTGATATTTCTGAAATGGATAAACGAAAGTGTGAAGCTTCTGAAAAGGATAATAGAATGGTTAATGCCTCTGGAATGGATAATAGAAGGTTTAATACTTCTGAAATGGGTGACAAATGGTTTATGCCATAAGGGGTGCTGCGAGGTTCATAAAAGCTCATATAACACCCTAACTTGGTCCAAAGGATACTGATTTTGAATTATTAATCTGTTCACTTCCCAAATTTCATTTTCATACTCATGTAACTCAGTTTTCAACCCAAGTAAGCTTCTGTACATAATCAAAATGAACTCACTACACTTTGTAATTTCCTTGCAATACCCATAATTATATAGAAACTTACAAAAATTTTTTTTCCAAATGTCACGGTTTCTGTATTCACTCATATTACCGTTTGATGGTATGCATTAGAAAATCCATATCTTTCACTCCCAACCTCCAAATGAGATATAAAACCCCAATATGAAAATTTCACAATGTCCTCTAAAACTCTTATTTAGGAAACAAAGCATGATTCACATAATAAAGTCCCTAAAAGTAGGGTAGAACACAGACGTGCACAATTTCTGATCAATCTGCGCAGTCGTAGTAAAACTACCATAAATTTTTCCACAAAACTCGGATTAAGGCGATTCAAGAGGAATTTTAAAGAGAACGCATTGATATATCCACACACCAAAAATCACAATTTTTCAGTGACCCAATCAACACCAGGTTTTCCGTGAAGTTACTGTTCCAATTCAGTTCCCAGTTTCGATGCATTCTGCACAATCTTGAGTAAATTTGTCATAACTTTGTCCACACAACTCGAAATTGAGTAATTCCAAAGTCTATTGAAATCTAAATCATCAAGATATCACTACACCAAAAATCATGAATTTTGGATGTGCCAAACAGTACCAGTTAATTCTCAAAGTAGCCCCTGTTTCAGGTCTGTTTCCCAGCTTTAACTCACATATTTTCAATCTTTTCTTCACATAAGCACCCACTAAAATCACTATTTAACTTATATAAATCAGCATAAACATCTTGATATTCATTACCAATGCTAAAGATTACAAAATCTCATTTAAAACAATCAAAATTCAACACTTGAACATGAAGCTTGCATGATTAACATAAAACCCTAACCCTAGCTTCAACTCCAACATGACCCATCACCAAGATGATTCTTAATTCAATAAAAACAACATGATCCATCATCAAAATAACCAAAACAAGAAGCAAAAACCAAAAATTCAAAGAACAAGATTGAAGTCACTTACTTTGAGCTTGAAATAAGTGGAGGTGGAGATGGTATTTGGTGATTTTGAGAGTGAAAGATGATAGCCGGTGGAGGGAGGTAGTTGGGGATTGAAATCCTTGCCGGAGAGTGGCCGGAAAACACCATAAAAGCTGGTGGGGGCTGCTGCAATGGGTAGAGAGAAGGGGGAGAGAAGAAGAGAGAGAAAGTGCTTTGAAAATTACTTGGTGCAAAATGAACCTTAGGCAAATAAATTACTTGGCTGAAAATTAAGCACAAAAAATCAGCTTTTGCTAATGATGATTAAGGCTTAATTATGGTAATTAGATAAGCAAATGAGTTAGGAACTTGTTAGGCTGAAATTAGGCTTAAATGAGCTCGGGTTGGAAAAAAAAATGTCAAACCAGGTGCGAAAATTAAATTTGATTTTTTTTTAATATGATGCCATGAAAAATAATTTAATCATTTAAATCATAATTATTGAGGCCTAATATCAATTTCTCTGAAAAATTATTTTCGGTAAATGAAACTCGAATTGCAAAGTGGAGCCCGAAATGAATTTTTTTTTTCAACTGGGATGATTCAATGAGATAAATAAATGTGAAAAATAAATAACATCGCTTAATTAAATAAATAAATATGATTTAGGGTTGGGCTATTATAGACATAATATGAATGAAAGCACATTTAGCCATTTCTCATTAAGATCTAACATAGAAATAAGGGGAAAGGGATCAAATAAATGGCAAAATGAGATCAAAGTAGAATTTTATCAAATACTCTACACCTTGCTTTTGTTCGTCCTGGAGCAAAACAAAGAGAAAACTAACCTAAGGACTCAACTCACTTTCATAGGAATCACGGTTACATTTACTATAAGCAACAAGCCCTTTAAATCCCTTGGTTCCCCCAAGTAGACGAGTAAGATCATGTGGGGGTTTGCAGAAGATATATCCACAAAGTCTTGAAGAAGAAAAAAAAGAGAGAAACAAAAATAGAAGATCTTTTTAGGTTTACAAACAAAATACAAATATATACAAGTGAGAAAACTGTACATATTCTAACTGACCAAATCACCTTGTAACAAAGGTATTAGCCTGCATATTAACAAAATGTACACATCAATACTCCCAATTCCCATGAATGACATCAAATCACTAACTTTTCACCTCACAATACATCAAAACTTTTAATCCATCCTAGTGCTTGGTGTGTAAATCCATCATTTTTCTAGGAGTTAGGCATACGAGAATCCGACTTACCAACTACATTATTGACTTACCAACTTAGACAACAAGTTTTTCCAGCAGTAGTATTGTCTCAAAAGGTGGCACCTAGTACCACATGCCTCAAAGAGAGATTTGTCATTTTCAGTTCTAATACTATTTTTAACTATTTTTTTTGTTTTTATTTTTCTAAAAGCGAAAGCAAAAGTAACTATGTACTTAACAAGTGAGAAAGTCGATCATAAAAGACTAAGACCCTAAGATAATGCTGAAGTGTAAATAAGGACTAGATTGATCACTTATAATGAACTATCGAGGTTAGAATTAGGGCCTAGAATGACACACTTAGGACAAAGATTTGTCATACACATCATACTTGTATACAAGCTAATAGTCAAGGTACAAGGGATCAAAGTCAATAAAGATATTACAAAACTCCCCAAAACCACTAAAAACCTTTTTTATGAGAAAATTTCTTCTCTTTTTCCTTTTTCAAAAGTTTGAAGCATGGCTTCTCCACCCCTGCATGCCTAGATTCACAATGTCCTCATTGAGAGTTAAGGAGCCACCACACCAACAAAACACATATGTACATAGAACAAACCCATAATAATAAATATACAAAAATAAGAGACAAACTAGAAAAAGGAACCCATAATAACAAATATACAAAAATAAGAAAAAAACTAGAAAAAGGAAAAAGATTTATATAAGATAAAAATAAGAAAAGAGAGAAGATGGAATGAATTTACCATATTAGGTGTTAGGTATACCTAAACTACTACGTACTCAATACATTGCAACAGAAGGTTGGAGGAGCATCAACCACTCCATATCTCAAGATCCAAGCCACTAACTTAGATGTCGTCAAAGCTCGTAGGAGCTTATCAGACACCTGAGCATGTACTAGATGAATGTAAGTAAAAGCACACAAACATGAATGTAGGAATACTAAATGCTCTCCTGAATGTATCAAATGTCGTGGAAAAATGAGTAGAATAATTGAATGCAATAGTCAACATAATTTTTCTAGGCATCTACTCGACGTACAGACCATAGGATTAAGGAGGGTTCATACCCTCTAAAAGTATCTAAGGACTCAGAATAGTTAACCTCATTCCCATCAAGCATAATATGAGAATCAATAGGTGACAAATCATAACACTCAGGGGAAGAGAAAGGTAGTGAACATGAAGGAAAAGTGTGGAAAATATTGAGGGATCAGGGGATACATGGTCAATAAGATTAGGATTGGGTGAAATCGTAACTAGTAACCACAATATCCACACATGACATCCCTACAAGAGCCTCATTGAGATCATACACCTTAATAAAAACATCGCCTGACTCACAACATATGTCATCCTTACTAATACTAGCATCAACACTGAATGTCCCACCTACCTTAAACTATGTCAATTGAGCTAGAGGCATAGGTGGATCAGGAAAAGTCATGATAAATGCAGTCTTGTCCCTAAGGGTTCTAGGCAAGGATAGAGCAACAACGGGTAAAGTAGTCAAGGGAGGGTCAAGTACTTTCCCTAGTTGGGGCTCTAGAGTAAGAAAAGACACACCATCATCACAAAAATTAAAATCAAGATTAGAATAACTAAATCTGAGGTCGATCTCATGTGATAGGTCATACTCCAACATATAATTAGCATTTGTCTCTCATTTATTGTCTCTATCATGCTGACAAGCCTAGCAAAACTATTAGTGGAAATATGACAAGGACAAGAATTACTATCATGGCCAGAACAATGACCAATCTCACACACAAGAAGGGCATAATTAGGGATGTAGGGAGATGAGGCGTAAGAATTAACATAACTTGTATCAAATTCATAAGTATTCCGAGCCAACCACTCAAGCAAATCTTAGGCTTCATCAATGTTTCGAGCACAAAATTGCAATTCTCCAAAAGTGCATAGGTCTCACAATTCAACCTCTCATACACTATATTCAAAATTTCTCACGTCTCCAAGAAATAATCACAATGAGAAAGAAAAGCATGTAAGCTATCATAATATCTCCAAAATAATTCATGCTCATAATGAGGAAAGTGAAAAATTGGCATTTTTAAAAAAATTTATTTTTATTTTTTTAAAAAAAATAAGGACTAGTCTTGAATAATCAAATGCGTTTCGATATTGAAAATCACCAACTCCCCGACAACGGCTCCAAAAACTTGTTGAACTAAATTTTACAGCAAGTGTATGCTGTAGCTATAGCTAGTAACCGACGAGTATGAGTCGTATCTATAAGAAGTTGTATTTTCAAGCACCAAAGCTAACTCAAGCGTATCAAGATAGAATCAAAAGGGTGATAGAAAGACGAACTAAACTACTAATCCAAACAAAAAGGACTTTGATTATAATTAAACGTAAGATTAACCAACTAATTGATTCAAACCCTAACCTTTCCAAGCTATGGTAGCAGTAAGAGATGAACAAGTACGCTATCAAAGCTCACCCAAGCCATCTCTTTTAAGGGTTAAAGGCTAGTTTAATTGTTCTAACCGCCTGTTTTCATGGGATTTAGCCCAATTAAATTATAAGAGTAGCAACCCTAGACCTTGTTAGATTTAGATTATTTTCATGTCCAAACATTAGCTGTCTTCCTTACCCATACTAAACAATCGATCTCGCATTTAAGCACAAGTCAATTGTCCCAAAACATAGGAGGTTAAGGCTTAAACAAGATCATTTATCATCTTAATAACTAACCATAGCCAAAGAACAACACTTTAATTACAAATAATAAACATAAAAACACAAGTATAACCCTGAACAATTGAAGTAGCAAACAAACTGAAAAGCATAAAATTAAAGAGAGCAAGAGAAGAGGAGCTTACTCTGGAATGCAAAATCCACAATTGTGCACATGGTGTACACTAATCTAGCCTAAGTTATTCTCCCACTGATGGGGTTTAGAAGTGGATTATATAAACTAGCTGAGGCACAAAAGACCCAGCCAAAAGTTCCCTTAATAAATTCTGCAATCTACTTAAATATCATGAAAAATGAGAAAACGCACGACCATGCTTCGATGCATGACCACGTGTGAACTTTTGAAACTGGTCGACTGCACGGTCGTGCACTGCTTCGGGAAATAGGATTGAAATCTGTAGGTCTAAGCACAGTTACGCTTTAGTGCACGACCTGCCGTACATTTTCTTGGGCTCTTTAGTCTTGCTCTTTTGGCCATCAAAACTTCATCAAACCTCTTTTCTTCCTTAAAAATCATCCCCATGGCTTTCCTTTCCATTAACACTTGTGAATTCCTCATTTTCTTGGCAACACTTCCTAAGAATAGGAAAGCCACTTTTATAAACATAACATCAATGAAAGAAAGCACATTTGACTGTTCTCATCAAGATCCAACATAGAAATAAGAGGAAAAGGGTCCAATAAGGGGGCAAAATAAGATCAAAGTAGAGGTTTATCAGGTTCTATCTTAATATAAAAGCAAAATAGTTAACTTGGGTAAACTAACATCTTCCTAAACCTAGGCACTTAGACCCAATGATGATTTCATAAACTCAAAAGCATTAATACATGAGTCTTTATGTATATGTCAGTTTTAGATAGTCCACTAGAATTCTAAGCATTCACGGAATCATGCATGCCCTTGAGTTCCAACTTTATCATATGTTATAGGTGGTTCAGACAAGGTTTAAAACAATCCTCTCACGACCGAATTCTTCGCCGTCCATAGGATGCACTGCAAGGCTAGAACATCTGGTTGTTTTCTTATATGTCATGCTGATTAAGGAAAGTATGCCATGAGTGCGTGAAATAGTTGTCTGCTCAGTTGGAAGTCTGATGAACTGACTGAACGACTAACTATTTACCAAGAAGGCAATAATAGGGTTAAACCTAAACGCATTATTAGTGCAAGCAAGGCAACACCTATGATGCAAGATGTCCAATGCAAAACACGACTTCCCATTTTGATTTTTCAAATCTTGCGCTCTGAAAAAAAAATTCGTCTGTGGAGTTGCCACCATAATGACCATGCCCCAGAACACAAGTCAGGTCATCCACGAATGGCTAGACTTACTGGTTGGTATTATTTGAGTTTTAATCTAATTGCAGTAAAATAAACTTTTTGGTAGAACACTTTGAACTCAGGCATCCTGAGAACTAGGGCAAGAACCCATCCCATGTCGTGACACAAACTGTAGAAGACAATGTTTGGGTTAGGAACTTGGACAATGGCCTTGACCCAAGGAACTGGTCTAGGTTATTTGGGCCAAAGCACAACCTAGTTCTCTAGCCCAAATAGTCGTGACTTATATGGATTAGTGAGCTTAGCTTGCATATGGGGACCCATTCACATTTTGTCCTAATCCGAAGAGTTATACCAAAAAAAAGGTAATTCAAAAGAAACGATTTGCATAGCGTTGCCAATGAGGTTTTAGCAAAACTTACAAAACTAAATTTGTTCTTTAAATCAAACCATAAATCGAAAAAGAACACCAAAAAGGATAATAGCTTCATTTTAAAGAGCTTTTTGAAGGACCCCGAATATCCCTAAATTTGGAGCATATAATAACTCCATAGATTTAAACTAAAGACCAAGATTAACCAAAGGCCAAGATTTAAGGGCAAAGGCATGATACTATGATGAACAATATAACAGTAATGCACGACATCATTGACAACCTCTGCTGATCGAAATATAAAATTAGAACTAATTCACATTAATAGAAGAGAAAGATACAGCATATTAGGAGTTGACAAATCAATCAACAATGTCTAAATACAAAGTCAAGCAAAAAGAGAAGGAAAAAAAAATAGAATTAAATAGTTACAATGGGTAAGGGCTAACTTTATTACCAAATTTGCATCTTTCTAAAAACAAGTAAAAAATTTAAATAAGGAAAAAAAGGGAGAAAAGAAGATGGAATTTGGGTTAGTTACCTGAAGTTAACTCATCTGATCTATTCAAGGAACCTGGCAGGAGTTCAACAACGTATTGTTCACTCACATATTTTGTGTTTCTCTCTAGTACCTCTCTTGAATGATATTTTGTGTCTTTCGTCTCAAATTTTGGGTATGTTCAACAATAGGAGAAGGCTCTCTTTTTACAACATACAAAGGATAAACCAAGTCAAATTTTAAAAATGCAAAAAAAAAGGTGAATTTTCACTTAGCAAAATTAATCTAATTAGTCAAATCTCATAGGATAAAATTTTATCATACCAACCGCATTTTGGATATGGAGAACGACACACCGGAACTTGGCCTAATTTTAGCTAGCCCCTAAGAAATCGAACCTTCTCCTGGGTGGTTCGGGTCAGAACCATGCCAGGTTATGGACTAGTATTGTAGTTGGTCTAGGCCTCACACTTTTGTGCATCAAATATCTGACAATTATTTTAGGAGCTAATTAAAGGTTTTATTCCTGCTAGGCCTTCAAATATATAGGTTGGGGCATAAGTTTCATCATCATCCTTTAAAAAAAGTGAAACACTTTTAGGTGGCTACACATATGTGATGCGATATTTATGAATGTATACAACAAGTATGGCATGTGTGATGCACATGTCCAAAGCATTTGGGAATCAATGCAGATATGACGCCAGAAAAGATGTATGTAACCATCCTATTTTAGTAAAGTATTTAGAAACAATTATACATATGATATCAGGTAATATTTAGGTCAATGTCTTTAGCTAAGGTGTTTAGCAATGAATGCAAATGTCATGCAAACGTGTACGCAAATGTCCTATTTAGCTAAAGCATTTAGGAAAGAATATAGATATTAGGCAACAATGTATGTAAACAACTATTTTGTTAATGTGGAATGATTACAATTATGAGGCAAGATGTATGCGAACAACCTATTTATTTAAGGCACGTAGGGATGAATATATATGCAATGTCAAGTAACGATACAAGATAATGCACATGATGATAGGTGTGATTAATTTTAAGATGAAGAGAATTTTGGAGTCATTGTGGCCCACCTCAAGGAGAAAGACAAATTTTTGAAGAATTTTACTACAGAATTTTGAGCCCTAATGGGCCTTCCAACCCAATAAAATTGGTGATGGTAGAGAATTTTGAGCTGTTGAACCCAGTCTTGACCTTCTAACCCATCAAGAAAGAGGTGAAACTAGTTAAGGTAGAGAACTTTCAGGCCGTTAAACTCGCTCTTAGGCTTATGACCCAATGGGGAAAGGAGGACCTGGTAAAGGTAGAGAATTATGAGGCTGTTCCAACTTGATGGGAAAAGGTGAAACTAGAGGGACCGAGAATATGTGTTTGAGAATTTGTAAATATTTGCATATAGGGAAAGGGAAGGTTAGAAATGTGATGTACTATTAAAGAATGCGAGGGCAAACATGTTGGCATGCAAGAAAGGTTGTTGGTCGTGCCCTCCTACTTGTCCTAGAAAGTTCATGCCTAGCAACATTTACCCATACCCTATTGATATCCACAATAAGCTTACACGGTGCCCTGATAAGCACCTCAAGCTTCTTACATAAGGTGAGTTGCCTATTCGCTAAGTAGCTAAATGAAGATACCTAAGGTTCTTAATGCTCTTACTTTGTCTTTCTTTCTTAATCAAATTTCATGAAGAAGTGTTTTGTAGGTTTTACTAGAGGTTAGTATATGATGGGCTATCCATCCCATTCCTTTTCCCTTTCTGGTTTTCTTCCCAAAATCTCATATAGAGATGTTGTAACTAAGAAAACAAGTTGTCATCCCCCATTATAAATGTTTAGATTTAAGCTGATATATAGCACAAACAACATATGTGCAAGCAAAGCTCAAGCATGCATGCAAAATAATTTGAGCATGTTTATATATATGTACGTGAATATATATATATATATATACATATATATACATATATATATATATATATATATGTATATATATATATATGTACATATATATATATATATGTA
>JACYFF010031957.1:55261570-55275705 GCA_017589665.1 Selenicereus undatus
TCTTTTTAGTAAAGAAAATTGTCTAGAGGAAAGGCCCTCTCTCTCTCAAGAGAGAGAGACCACTAGAGGAAGGGCAATCCCTCTAATGAGAGAGAAGAAAAAAGATGTGGTTAATGTGTTTCCAAAAGGGACGAGTGCCCTTCTTATATAGTGGCCAGGAGAAGGAGAAACTCCTTATAGGGTTTGTAGAAAAAGCGTAAGGTTGATGGCAAAGTTGGTTAAAGATATTCATGCAAAAAGTCTTTAAGTAACACACTGACTTGGTGGCAAACCGAAGTGTTGCTGAGATCTAGCGGCATGCCGCTAGCGCCTAGTTATTTGTTGCTGGGCCTGACGATAGTTTTCTTGAGTCATTTGGTTTTGGTCATAACGTTTCAGTTTGATCATTCATTAAATCGATTCTTTTTTGTTGGAAAACTTATTGAATGTAGTTTCTAGTTAATCAGGTTTAAACGCTACTAAATAATTTGGAGTTTTGGGCCCAAAAATGAGGAGGTATCAATTTCTACACACATCTCATTATCTTGCGCTATCTCCTCCTTTGGCTATCAAATTTAAGCTTATAATATGTCTTTGGAAAGTTCTTTCAATGAGGAATGTGGTGATGTAACTTAATTATGTTTAACCCAAAAGTGAGGTTATGAAATGATGTATGAATGGTTGTTAGTTGTCGTATCTCTTGGCCCTTATTTGGCCATTTGACAAACCTTTTGAAACATTTAAAATATTTTTGCAAAATGTTTATTTTGAAATACATTTTTATAGGGTATAGGACATTTAGGAAGCCTAAAACAAGGTAATCTACCACTAATGAATTAAGTAAATATCATCATCAGACCGTCAATGCATATAGTATGCAGTATCTGTTCGGTCTATGATATAAGGACATATTTATGTGTCTCCAGGTCTTCAAAAGTTTTTCATAAACTTCATCCTCTAATCTATGAGCTTTAGCGTTTGATCACCTTTAGGCCAACTTTGGGTCAATCTTGCCATTAAAGTTACTACTAATGCCTCGCTTGAGGTCATTGTACATAAACACTACTTTTTTCATTTTTCTTTTCATTTTCAAGTCTCATTATTGGTTAGGGAGAAGCAATAGTTTAAGAAGAGGGAAGTTTGATAAGTGCTCATAATATGTAAAATTTTAGAGCCGCTTACTAATAGTTTGAAGGGAAAATACATTATACTGATCGAGTTTTATCCCCCAATCTGTTTAACTCTTGGACATTTGGAGTTTGTCAAGTTTTGCTGTTAATTTTATGGCCCTTTTTTTTTCTCGACATACCTTGAAGTGTGCTATTGATTAGCATTCACAAGCTCCCCCACAAACACCACGTTGTTTCCTTGCTCGTGGCCCTGAACTACCAACTAAGGAAATCGAGGCAATGGCTAGTACAATCTACCCATAGTGGCCCCGTTTTGTCAAGCTCTTCGTTTTCCTCACTGTTTGTGGCTAAAAGTTAAGGATTTTTGCTATTTAGAGATGTATCTTGAGTGGTTGATGATTCATCCCATCCAATCCATTCTATCTCAATCCACTACCATCTTCACATTAGAATGAAAGAGAGACTGAAGAATATGACATTTGCAAGGTAGAAGGCCTTTGAGACTGAAAGATTCCTAGAAGAGCACCATTTGACAAGCATTTCTTTCTCTCCCCTTTCTATTTTGAACCCTTGCTAGACTAGTTTGATTCATTTTAGTAAACTCTTTTGAGCTTGTTAGTTTAATCATGTGTGGATAGATTTCCCTAATCTAGGGATTTACAAACCAAATAATTATGTTGAATTTTTAGTTAATGAACTCTTATGGTTGATCTTATTTTGGAATTCGTTCAATGTAGTCATGGTGTTTAATTGCCTTATGGGTGATTTTTGGCCAGGATCACTTACATTAACTTAAGATGGGTGAAATTCGTTATTGGATTATCAAGCCTAAACTGGACTTTGTGATTACCTGAGAGGGAATTGCATGTTAAGAGGTCAAATAAATACTCTTAAATCTATAATTTTGACTAAGTTGAGAGCCCTTGGGACATGTTAATTGGTTTTGTTTAACTAATTCTCTTTATTTAGAAAGAAACTTCAGAATTTTCGTTGATTGTTGACCTTTGACTCATTGTTGGTTCAAACAAATCCATAGATGCTATTGATTAATAGATTTCCCCTTATTATTTAAAACCTTGCTTATTAAATTGGATCAAGTAATCTTCAAAATTTGAATCCCTCTTCAGATCTTGAAAGGGACGAAACCTTGGTAGATTTCCTTGACACTTGTGGGATGACACTTGATTTTACGCAGCAAAAGCCGTGCACTTGTAGACCCAATCACTCTATCAAGTCATTCCAAAATTATGCTTAGGACGGGATCATCGATCATTACATGAGGTGAATATCGACCGCATAAATTAATGTTGTAAGTGTGCCCATGGGATTTTAGACAAACCACATACCTATTTGTCGTAAGCATCATCACTTGGTGATGGCGATTACCTGACCTCCAGAAGGTGAAGCAACATTATACTTGAATTCCTAGCATCTGTAAAAAAACATATTTCTTATGGAAAAATTACCTGAAAAGTAAAACAGATTGGAAAAACCAAAAAGATTCAAAACAATTTAAAAGAAGGCAAAACCCCCGCTTTAGAGCAATTTACAAGCATGGGGGCTTGTGATGCATCAGCACCAAGGACAAGTTTGGTACGCACCTTTTGAATAGTGAGTTTTGGAGCTAAGGCTCCAAATGGCTAAACTGGCCTATTTAAACCCACTCATGATCAATTTTGGGTTACCTTGAGGATTATCTTCAAAATAAACCTCACGAGATATGCTTAGGATGATAAGTTATTTATTCTATTCCACCTAGTTTATGGGGCCTAAGCCTCAACAAAAGGGAGAAAAGAGTACCAAAATAAAGAATCTACCATCATAACAAAAGTTAATTAGACAAGTCGAGTCAATTTTGGTCTACCACGGCTTGGTCAAGAAAGTCTAGCTTTTGTCAACTATAGTCAACCTAAGTCAAACCTTGGTCAAGGGTAAAATGGCAAGGTCCAGTTATCAAGCTTAGAGATACAAAGAACTTAGACAACTCATCACTAGCCTAGAAGCTTTTAATTTCATTTACAATGTGCTGAAGTTGCAGTTTGGATGTTATTGGTTAGAATGAGTGTTTGAATCCTATTGGTCCACCTCAACCTCAGAGGTGTTTAATTACTATTAGCCTATTTTTTGTAGCTCGGGGAAGGAGGTACTAATTTTTGTGGCTATAAATTAGTCTTTTTGTATTCACTTATAGATAAACTTGAATTGAGAATTAATAAATGAAAACTAGAATGCTTTTATCTCCCCAAACAAAATCTCCCTGTTTACTTGAAATAGTTGGAGTATTTGAATGGTGAATAAGTCAACCTTTAAATTGATTATTGGTGCTTTGTTGTAGAGAATTAATTAGTGGATTGCTAGGTTAAATGGTAGCTTGAGCCCTTATCTAAGCCATATCCATTTTATTAGCTTTTCCCCCCATATTTTTAAAAAAATGCAAAAATAGTTCCTTAATTTTTCTTTTATTACTCAAGGATCAGTTTAGTTCAAGGGCTTATTACTTAGGTGTTGATTGATAGTTGTTGATGGTTGATCACTCTTGTAGTTGAGGTCCCCCTTCGCATCAAAGTGGTGTAGAGCTTCCATTTTCACATCGAATTGGTATCAGAGTCGAAAGGTCCTATTCTTGGTTGATTTACTTTGATTTCCTTAATTCTTATCTTATCAACCCTTCTTAGTCCATAAAGAGCCAGAAAAATAATCCAAACACAATCCTTAATCCAAACACAACCCTAAACTACACAGGGAAACCCTTTAAAAAAAAAAAACTACAAGATCGAGTTGGAGAATACCAAAGATGGCCTGTCTGTGGAACTAGCCACGGATTGTGGCAGTCAGCAACTTCCATTTTCTTCTCCTAGTCTCCACTACAACCCATTCGCCTTCCATACCATGCCTATGGTGACCCTGTTCTGGACCCATACCTTTCTTTCCTGAAACTCTCTTCATCTTTCGTTTCACCATGCCATGGAAGATAAGGCCTTAGTTGAACTTCAAGATCAAGTAAGGTAGCTTAGAAAGCAAATGACACAAGTGACAAAGGCCGTGAAAAAATCCTTCTTGCTTTGATGGTCTAAGTTTCGGCCCTACCATCTAGTTGAGATGCGTTAACATACTTGACAATTATGTTGAGGCCAAAGGATATTTAGGTGAAGAGAGTTCCATGATAGCTATTCAAAAACTTCAAGGTCATGCCCAATATTGGTTTAAATTCCTTAGAAGGGAGAAAGCTCTTCATGGCAAGCATATAATCAAGACTTGGAGTTGGCTTAAGTCATATCTGGATGTAAGATTCTACCAAGATCAATTCTTTGAAGAAGAACCCTTGAATAAGGAACCCATTAGTGCTCAAGAGAAGATTAAGGCTCAATAATAAGTGGTCCTCTTCAAACCAGATGAAAAAGAGCCTTCAAAAAACAAGAGCCCTCTTTGGTGTTGTAATGTCCCAACCCCTTCTCGGGGTGTGGACAGTCACTAAGAATGGCTTCAAAGGTCGTTGACTAGCCCCATGATGTGCTTTGTCCTAATTCACAAGCTATATGAGAGACTTCTCATGAGGTCAACCATCCCAGAATTTCTCCATAGGAAGCATGCTTAGCTGCAGAGTTATGAAGATTGAGCTCCCAAAAAGGAAGGTATATGTTTGGTGATATAAGTAGTCACTTCCTTGTAAGCCATATTTGGGGTATTATAAGTTCATGGGGAGGCAAATGAAGAAATGGGATCGTTTTGGAACTTGAAGAGAAAAAAGTAGAATCAAAGCCCACCTTAGAGTTGAGTTATCAATTGTTTCTCAAGCTCACTCTTGTACTCTCCATGGTCTTAATTTGGAAATTGAGGTAAACATCACCAAGGAATATTTAATTCATTCTTAATGAGCAAGTTGAGGAATGAGGCTTTGTATGATATATTTCCTATGGATGCTCGGTATTTACTTTTTGGAAGACGATTGAAATTTGGCCCAAGATTGTCCATCATGAGAAACTCAACTTCTATGAACGAACTATACTTTCAATCTCCTAAATCTCCCTCCACCTCAAACCCCACAAAAATTGAAGCTCCACAAAGGCAACATTTTCCACTCCAAACCAAATGTGAAACTTTCACCCTTGATGGCACAAAGATCATTTGACTCCTTTCCTCTTGAAAGTGAGCCTCCATAAGTCAAACTTGTAGATGATAACAAAATCTCTCTTTGTATGCATTGTGATGATTATTTGGAGATTTTATTTGTGTTGTATATATTAGAAGGATTTAGGAACAAATTCTTTCGAAGGAGGGGAGTTTTGATGTATGCGCATCAAGGGAAAATTTGGTATACATATTTGAAATAAAGTGAGTTTAGGCCCTAAGGCTCCAAATGTCCAAGCTAGCCTCTTAAAGCCCACTTTAGAATCAACTATTGGTCACCTTGAAGATTACCTTCCAAACAAAGCTTAAGAGGTGTAGTTAGGATGATGAGTTATTCATTCTATTCCACCTATTTTATGTGGACAAAGCCTCTACAAAAAGGGAGAAAAGACATGAAGAATCTACCATCATGACTAAAGTTAAGTAGACAAGTCAGGTCAATTTTAGTCCAACAAGGCCCAATCAAGAAAGTCAAACTTTGATAAACTATGGTCAGCACAGGTCAAACCATGGCCAAGGGTCAAGCTTAAGGTCCAATTATCAAGCTTGGAGATAAGGAAGTATTTGAACAGCTTATCACTGAACTAGAAACTTCTAATTTTAATTTTTGTGTACTTAAATTATTGTTTGAATGTTATTGGTAAGAATGAGTGCTTGAATCCTATTAATCCACACCAACCCCATTGGTGCTTAATTTATATTGGCTTATTTTTTTTGTAGCTTAGGGAAGGGGGCACTAATTTTGTTGTTGTATATTAACCTCCTTATATTCACTTGTAGACAAACTTGAATTAACAATGAATGAATGAAAGTTGGAATGCTTTTCTCTTCCGAAACAAAATATCTCTCTTTATTTCGAATACTTGGAGTATTTGAACGATGAATGAGTCATTCCTTTACGATACTTTTGTGGATTGTTTGGCTAAGTAGTGGCTTGAGCCTTTATCTTAGTCATATCCATTTGATTGGCTTTTTTTCCGTATTAAAAAAGAATCCGCAAAAAAGTTTCTTTAGTTTTTCTTTTGTGACTTAAGAATTTGCTTCGTTTAAGGGATTGTTACTTGGGTGTTGATTAATCATTGATCACTCTTGTAGTTGAGGTTCTTATCGAATCAAATTGGTACTAGAACTTCCATTTCCACAGTAGCTTAAATTCATGACCTAGAGCATGACATAGTAGGAGCGGGACCATTGGGGTCGCGCACTACCGTATACTAATCCACTCAAAAGAAATCCATTTAATCATTCACATCAAAATATAGGCTTGACTCAAAGTGCAAGACAACGACATGATCACAAATGCCACTGAGGCCTAGTGGCAAGTTTTGAAGCCCAGATGTTACCACCTGGCCCATAATCATGCTGGTAGTACCATCTCATGATTTGCACCTTATTTCATGTCCCAAAATAGGGTTAAAGCATATTTAAGTCTATGTGAATTGATTCTCCATTAGAAGTGCTTTCCAATGGTATATTAAGAAGCTCAATTCAGATAAGAGTCAAAAAGTTATGAGTCAGATAGCAGGATGTGCGTAGAAACTGACACCTCTTTACTCTTTGGCCCTCAAATCTTTCCACACTTACACAAAGTTTATTAATCCATTATTTAATAAAATTAGTTAGCTTTCCAACAAAAAAAGAAGAAGAATTGCATCGACTGGACATCAGATAAAAAAGTTATGGCCTGAATAAGTTCACTCTGTTACGCTAACTAGCTAGTGGTACAATATAGGCCCCAATGGTTGTCGCTAGCCCTAGTGATTGCCGTTAGGCCCTTGTGGCCATCCCTGGTCTATCTGCCTACCTTGGCCCCTACTACATGAATTCACGCACATTTTGCATGGGGTACTCAATCAACTACCTAATCTACATCCAATTTGGGGAAAAATTAATTTTGTTTAATAAATTAATTGATTTTTAAAATCAATTTGATATTTATTTTTTATTTGATTTCACTAACAAAAATACTAATTCATTTTTTAGCCTAATTTATTTCCTCCACTGTAAAAAGCAAGCCTCTCCCTCTCATTCATCAATATCTTCCATCCAAAGAAAACTCCTCATTTTAGTTTACACCATTCGCCACCTAGGAGACACTCTATTTTTTTGGCTAGGTGCTCTTCTCCGCTTTTTCTTCATCCAAAATATTTTCAAGTAGCAAAGCTCAAGAAATCCTCACCATAGTCTTTTCAATCAGACCATCCATCATCCAACACTAACACACTTGGAAGGAAGGAATCAAGTACTCATTGCTTTACTACTCTACTCAGATCAAGCTTGGTCCTACGGGCAATAAAACAACTATATTAATCTATTTAAAGCTTTATTTTTTATTATTATATTTGTAATTATGTTTTTCTTATACTCCATGACTACTTGTTTAGTATTTATATTTTATTCATAAAATATAAATATATTCACAGTAAAGGGATCCTAAAATTTATTGCTTTCTTGTATTTTCAATTATCTTATAAAATGAATTGCCTATAAGCAACCATAGGAAACATCATCTAGTTGATTGTCTCACTAATAAAATAATATATTCATGAAAAATTTCTTTTGCACAGAACCAACAACTTTAATGTTTCCATACATTCATTTCTAGTAGATGTGGCGTTTAGAGCTGGTGGTCTAAGGGTAGATTTCACCATCCATTTCGTTATACCTTCATCCTCAGATATGTTCTAATGGTTCTTCGTTTTGAAGGAGTCATTCTCAATAATCCCTATTTGAAATGTCTAGAAGTGTAATCTATACAAAAAGACCATTTACCCTTCTTGAAAAATGATTAAAAGAAGGAATTGAGTTTTTTCTATAGAATTATGGGTTTGTACATTTTCTTTAAATCATGTTGATGACTCTAAAATTAAAGTTGTGGTCCATTCTACAATATAACTCCATAGGAACACCACTTTGAGAAAGTCAATCCAATGCTTCGAAAGAAGGTGGTAGCGAGGGAAAGTCGATCGAGCCTTGAGGAGCATCAGGCCAACCTATACGGACCATTAACATCTACGATGCTTTCATATGTCCTTGAGGTTCATGGTGGATTATAGTTGATGAAATCTAACCATCCTTTTATATATTCAGAGCCTCCCAACTTGTCCTATAGATATTCAATGTGGTAAAAAGTCTCCGCCACAAAAGATGCGCTTATAAATATTTGTTAATGGTGACTCTAATGAGTCATATGCCTGCTTTCTCTCCCATACATGGTACTTCTGTAAGCGCACAAGTGTTTTAGTATAGTTTTAATATCATTCCCACATAAACCAAATGTAATCTATTGAGTTTTGGCATAAAAGGCTAAGCAACCAAATTCCAATGGGTTATCTCAACTCTCGCTATTTAACTATCGGAAAATTCAATCAAATTAAAACATTTAGGGAATTGGTTTTCCTAGCAAAGATTTGGATCATTAGACTGAAATATGCATTCTACCTAGAACTAGATGATTCAAACAAGTGTAATTGAACTAAAAATTCCATATTTTCTTTCGAAACAAACTGAATTGGCTAGACTAATCTAATTAACATTCTTTCAAATGCCATTGTTTTTAGTCTTGGTTATAGATTTTTGATTGCTACTATTTCCTCTCAACGAACAACTCTCTTTCAAGAATCGATAAATTAAGTTCTAACTTGTTGTTCTAATAGTGAGTTTCTCCTTTTAGTACTTCACTCAATAATGTAGTATAAGCAAGCAAATATGACCAAAATTTACTGACAGCAGTTCATCTATAAGATAGAATTCGATCATACCAATTTAGACAAAGCACAAATATTGAAAATTAAAGATCTAGCATCAATACTTTGGCTAACAAGTCCCTAGATTAAGTAAAACTATTCACACATAATTGAAATTAACAACATCTAAACAAGAGTTTAAGAAGAGATTATAAGGAAAGAAAACTCAGCAACAATGGTGGTCTTCAATGGCTTCCCAATCTCTAAGCCTCCAAGTGCTAATCTTCCACTTCAATTCCGTCTCTTGCTCTAAAGAGAACATGAAAATCCTAAAACTAATGATAGAACTGAGATAGAGATGAGTGATAGATGTCTTGGCTCTCTTTCCTTTGCAGCTAAAAAACCCTATTTAAGCATGAACTCGGCCGTTTTCAGTCGCAAGATGAAGGAAGATGAAGAAGTAAGCAGTATCAAACTCACCACGGACCGCAACCTTCACCACGGAGCATCCATGGTTGGCTTTATCTCAAAATTCTTTGGCTCTTCTTTCTTCTCCACGGGCATGGTGACTTGGGGGCATCTGTAGGGAGTCAAAACCTACTTAATCAGGGTCAAAGTAAGGGCCAAAAGGTCCAAAAACCTACAAAACACAGAAAAGAATCATACCCAAGTGTAAAACGAGAATAAGAGTGTGGATTATAACATGAAGTTCATAATTCTCACTAAAATGCAACAAAATGACCCCAAAATGAAATGTACTCCATTAGTATAATAGGTGAACCATATAGTGACACAAGGTACCATTCCTCATACATGCTCTCGTTAAGAGAAACTGAACCCTTCCATCCAACCTAGATACCACCAGAAAAACCTTCTAGTTCGACGGGATACATATAATCAAAATGTAGACTACTAAGCTTATTACATACATGGACAACTGATCTACACTTAAAAAGAAATAGAATGTTGAAATCAAAATGGTGGGCTACCGATGTGACTAAGAGAATTGTGGGGTTGCCCACATCCCTTGAACCCCTATAATTCCATGTTACGATCTTCATGTCATTAGCTGAGGTTCTTCCCAGATGTAGTTCTTCTCCTCTAGAGCAGAATGACCAATAGTCTTAACTTCCTTCTTCTTAGTTGTCCGTGGCTTTGTCTTCTGAGCATTTATTTTCAGTTGTTTAGTTATGGCCTAGCAGTTTGATATATGGAGCTAACCTCTTCTTCTCCTCTTGCATGCCACTGTACATAGCTCCTTCTAGCTTCGAGATAGCCTTCCCCTTTACTTTCATGTTGATCATAAGCTTAAAATTTTTCCTTTTTATCTAGTTCATCCTTCTTATCATGAAAGTGGCATATAAACTCTTCCCTCTGGATCTAAGTACAACCCCATAATCCATTGCATCGCTTAGATCATACTGCACTACCTCCACGTCTTCCTTCTTAGTAACATATGACTGACCCCTCTTATAAGGTAAACACACCTATTCATTCCTTCCAGGATCATCCCTGAAGACTTCTGGTACATCAAAGCAGTTATCACTCGATTACCTTATCTTAAAGTGCAAAGAATTGGGTAGAGTCACTAGGTGCCCATAATCCATAACCTAAATGTATCCTGGATCTATCTTGTCAAAAGCAAAGAGGATTAGAAAAAAGAATAAGCTTGGCTTTGAAACAAAGGGATCATATTCTACAGTATTTCTTCATGGGTGCTAATACAGGAGTGTTTCGTTAGGTGGTTTAGCCGTTCAGAGATGTCAATATCCATTAGTACTTTATTATGCCGATCAGAGTCATGGACCACATTTAGGCCCATTCCTTCATTCAACAAGTGGAATCGACCCTTAGCATTGTTAGTGATAAATTCTCAAAGACAAATGGCTCATCCCTTGACTCCAGTAAATGCTTAATAGTAAGTCTTTATTAAAAGTCCCTATGGCATAGGGGGCCTTGTTGAAGTAACTATTTCCTACTCAACCAGCCAAACGTTCTTCTTTGATCGAGTCTTGATTAAAAAGGATAGGGTTGTAGGCCTTCACATCCACTTCAAAATTGTTGTCTCAGGTCAGGGTAGTTAGGCAAAGATATTGGCATTTGGAATAAGTGTATGAGGTTCAAAGTCAGTGTTCGAATACCCTAGATTTGGTTCACTTTAGGGAAGACACTCAATAAAAGCTGGATTTTGACTTAATATCACACCTTTGACATTTGCCAAGTCTGGTAAAGATTCACCTGAAGCACCAAGTATAGCATAACCAGAATGCCCTCAAGATGATTCACCTCTCTCCCATATTAAGAATCCCCCTGATCGTATCAATGAACTGTTAGTCAATAATGATTTTGGACATGATATAGGACTCAATGGTTAAGAAATGCCCTAATCTTATTAGAGCGTATCTTGTCATTGTTTCTATGGAAGTTGGTCCTATCCTTTAAAAGTTTGTAGTCTTTTCCTAATTAATTCAAAGCATCTAGGCAAATGGGACTTCCATTCGCCTCTATTATGCCCTATCAGATCACATTAAGTCAAATTTTGAATATTTGCTCGTACCAAAATTTCATCTGGATAGGTTTTCCTCATTATCCTTACAGTAAACACTTGAAATGAGTTTTTTTTTTTTTTTTTGAAAATCCAACTTGTATTTTCACTCTTAAGTTCTTTTTCTTAGATGATCATGTTATTACCTGGGTCTATGTCGATGACTCCTTTGGCGATTGTCCTAATATGAAAGTAACATTATTGTTTTTCAAATTTAGAGGGACATCTTCGATCTTGACTCAACCATAAAAATTTCATAAAGTAAGCCGATAGAAACTCCTCATTGTGTTCCTAAAGAATCATAAGAGAGTAAGAGACCCCTCAAAGTTGACATGCGCAATTCTTGTTGGGTCTTCTCTAAGGGTCTTGGTTATGGTGATCGAATACGAAAAACTTCTTTATTTTCTCCACTTCAAATTTTTCCCTAATTACATATTGTTGGTCGACTATGGTTTGGGCTTTAGTCCACACTCCATCATCTATTATCCATTAGCTTTCCTACTACACAATGGGCACACCATTCCATCACAAGGAAAGGGGGGCATGGTGGTTCACCATCAAGAAGGATCTAGGAAGAATGATCCATTAGAAAGATTAGTGTGGTTTAAAAAGGTATAATGGATGAGATACTATAGAGATGTAAAACCCTTAGGAGAATTTCAGGACCACCGAAGCAAAGAGTTAATGGTACTATTGCTTCATATCCAGTAGTAGTAATTGCACTGAACTATGAATATTCGTTGCTGCATGTAACAGATGCAAATTCAACTGAAGCACTTAATATCTCATGCTACTACATGGCTTCATCGCCCAAGATAGGACAAAAGTAGGAGGGAGCATAATAAAAAGTTCTAGAGAGAAGAGTTCAAGAAAGTAAATTACTATATCAATATATTAATTCGAGTTCTAAATCTAACTAACAATAACAAAAAGGACACACTACGGGGATGTTTGATAACAATAGTTTTTTGGGCAAAAAAGAACTGTTTGGGGGGTTTTTAGCTGGTTTGATCAAGTCTAATAGATAAAAGGGTGTTTGATAAACAACTGTTTCAAACAATTATTTGCCACCAAATAACTCTTTTTGAAAAGATTATTTTATTTCTATTAGCCTCTTGAAAAAAGGTTTTTATAGAAGTGACACATTTGTCCAAGAGTTTTAAAAAATACACTACATGCCATTAAATTATGGCCCTATTTAGCAAATAGTTGTTAATATTTGTATTAGTTGTTATGTGTTAGCTGTTTGAATTAGCTGTTGCATTATATGTTTGTAGAAAAAATGTTTAGTAAAATTAACTGTTTCTATGAAAGATGTTTGCTAAAATTTCATTCATACTGTTATCTCTAAAGTACTGCTTAAAGAAACATATTTTTTTATTTATTGATCATCTTACTTTCTTTTTAAAAAGAACTAAATTTGTGTCATATATATAAATTAATTTCAGTCGTAAAACTTACTTTCTTGCTAATTCTACATAAAGTTATTCATTATTGATCTTATTTCTTTCCAATTTGTATTTATCTAAATGACACATGTGTTTTTATAACATTATTTTATTATTTATTAGATTAGTTTTTTTGTTATGAATTGGAATTGAGATTTATATGAATTTCTAATGACTTTATTATCATTAAATTCAATTCCCTTAAAACATAATGTCAAGTGTCATAATTTACTTGCAGCAATACAAGGGTCAAAGTCTAAATAATCGAAAGGGATGCAAAATAATCTAAATATAAATATCACACGTTGATGAAGGTGTATGATATAAGTTTGACATAACACACTAATGAAATAAAAATTTACACCAGAAAACACACTCATTGACTAAAAAAGTACAAACAACGAAAGATACAATGTAGCTTCAATGATTATTCCCCATCCAAAAAATAAAAAGAAAGATACTTGCACTTGTTAATTTTTAAAACCTAGGTTCAAATGCTACTGGTATAAATAAACCTTCAAGCAACAATATTGTACTCAATGCTCCTTTTATTTCATATACTAGTTTGTGCCCTTGCTTTTGTATAGGACATCTAAACAGTAAAAAAATTTAACATAAATATGTGTTAATATTATATACAAAGCGCATAATATTGGTCAAAACTAAAAATAAAAAATAAAACTTTGTACAAAAAATACTTTAAGTATACTACTTGATATATGAAAGAAAATTAAGAAATTTTTTTATTGAACAGGAAGACAAAGAAGTTTATATAATTATAATTTTTGCATAAGAAAGGATAACTTTTTGAATTAATCAATCAATTAAACTTGTTAGTTTTGTAGTATTGACTTCTGTAGTCTGTTTCTTGGGGGAGTGGAGGAGTTGGTAAATTTACGTAGACACAGATAGGCAAAAATTGAATCATACTATATAGATGTAAAATACGTATGCAACTTACTACTAAATCATCTCCAAAGATTGATGCGCTTCATTCATATAGTATCACCTTGATTTGTTAAATATAAAGCATAATTATTATCGTGCCAAAATATATTCCAGAATTCTTCGATTCAACGTATTCATCACAGAGATTCTATATATATATATATATATACGTATATACATATGTACATATATATATATATATATATATATATATATATATATATATACACACACACATATATACATACATATATATATATATATATATATA
>JACYFF010031957.1:55280705-55306403 GCA_017589665.1 Selenicereus undatus
ATATATATCACTGCAAATTTTACATATCAAATACAACACATGTAGATGGGGATGAACAAAATTAAGGAAACTTTAAATACAATTAGAAAAAAGTTCTAGGTTATAGAAAATCATGATGCTATTAAATGAAACCACTTTGGTTCATCGCACCTCCTCTATCCAGCACAAATGGAAAATCTTTATACTATAAATGTAAAAATGTGTGAAGGATTGAGATGCCACCAAATATTCATTTGTGGATTGTAATTCACTCCTACTTTTTTCATCTTTTTCACATTTAAAATTTAAAATCCATCTATCTATCTATATCTATACTATGTATAATAGCAATCCTTTTATAATTGTCATTTCCCTGCAACGATAGTGAGTTTTAGAGTTGAGTGAACCAACGCTATTGATCGTCTTTCTATATTAAATCACAACCGTCAGATTGGAAAAAAAAAACTAATGAAGTCATGAAAATTAACACCTAACTTTCAATGTGCACGACATGTCAATCGATCACATCTCCTCCCGCTCTCAGTCTCTCTCTCTCACACACATATCTTGTAATAGTGCGACCCTAAATCATGTTTATTTATTTATTTAAGCCATGTTATTAATTTTCACATTTATTTATCTCATTTAATAATCCCGGATGGGAGAATTCATTTCGAGTCCCACTTTGCAATTCTTTTTCATTATTGTAAAATTTCAAGTGAATCAATAGTAGGCCCTAAATAAATATGATTTAAGAAATTAAATTATTTTTCATAACAATCCGAAAATTTAATTTCAAGCCACGGAAAATTCAATCGGGTAAAGTGTATTTTCTTTCGGGCCCAAATTCATTTATGCCCAATTTTGGGCCCAACAAGTTACTACCCATTTACTTAGCTAATTACCCTCAGTTATACCTAATTATCATTAGCAAAAAGATGCTTTTTGGTGGTTAAAAACTCAGCCAAGTATTAGCTAAGTCATTCTCCACCAAGCAAAACCTTCAAAATATCAAGACTTACTCTCTCTCCCTCTTCACCACCCTACACAACCCCCTTCTTTTTGCTACTGTATTTGCTGATTTCTAGCAACTTGCGGCCACCTTCCAGCCACCGGGAGGCCGCCATCGGACCACCAGTACTACCACCAGCCACCCCTCTCACTTCTTCGAGCTTCAAACATCTCTAACTTCCCTTGTTTCAAGCTTAAAGTAAGTACACCCTAACCTTGTGTTTTTTTTATTTCATTCGTGATTTTATGATCTTTGGCATTGGTAATGAATATCATGGTGTTGGCATTGATTTTAGAGAAGTTTAAGAGCAAATTCAAGTGAGACATAAGCTAGGGTTATGAGAATTATGCATAGTTTAAATGATGTTTGTCAACAAGCAAGTCATGTGTGTGTTTTAGATTTGAAAATGAATCTTGGAAGATTGTGAAGTAACAATTGTGGATTGTGGCTGTTTGAAGTGATGTTGAGGGCCACCCCATGTTTTGGTAATTTCAAAAAGTGATTTTAGAGGGTAATTATCTGAAAAAGGAGGATAATAAAGTAGGTAGTAGGCTGTGAAGGGCCCGAAAATAGGGGCCTGTTCCGAACACAAATTCTAATTCGTGGCTAGTTGAAAAATTATGAAATTTGGTGGGGAGATAGATCAATAAGTTATCTTTCAAACGGAGTTTGAATCACCTTAATCCAAGTTCTGTGCAAGAAGTTATGACCATTTTACTCCGACTGCGCAGACTAGACCAAAACTGCACAGGGTGGTGTTTTAGCTCAATTTTGGAATTTGTGTGGTGGTGATTGTGTTATGGGCTGTTAATGAAAATGTTGAGGGACTTTTAATCTTTTCATATTGGGGTTTTATAGCACAATTGGAGATCGGGGGTGAAAGTTATGAATTTTCTAAGGTGAACCTTGAATTGGTAACAGCTTTGATTGTACTTAGAAGCTTATTTGGTTTGGAAAACTAAGTGGTATGACATGTGCAAAAAAATTGGAGAAGTGGGAAGATTGATAACTCAAGATTGGTATTTTTTGGTCCAAACTGGTGTGTTTAAAATTATTCTGAACCTACCACCACTCCAATTGCCCTCAAACCTTTATTTATTTAGCGCCATCAAAGTCTTTCTTTTCCATCTCAGAAATATCAAAATTCTGTGATGAATTTAGAGCCATCAAAGTCTTTCTTTTATGATTCCAATTATTCTACTTTGATCAATTTTACCGCACAATATTTCACTTTGAGTTAAATTACCCTAATTCATTTAGCTTTCAAATCATTTTGGTGTAAGTTATCTTCAATGGAATTTTTTGAGTTATGGATGCCTTTTAAGGAATTTCTGTTATAGTTATAACTATGAAAGTCAGCATTATTTACTAATTAAATATACCTATAATTACATTTCTTAAACATAATTGGGGCCTTGTCTATCATTTCCCATTGTGCATAAGAATTATCAAGTGAGATTGTATTTTAAAGGCATCAAGTACGTTCATTGCTTGTATCTTTAGAAATCAAAGTGTGTTTATCAAAGTTATCATCTTTTGGTAAGTACATCAATGAATCAGTTTATATAGTGATTTATCATTTAATTAGTGACCCCACCAGTTATCATCTATAGGGCATTCGCCCTCCAGTTACCCGCTCTCGGCTCCAGACCAGGTCCCCGATCGGCTTGGCAGGTGTACACCTATCCATAGATCATAACAGTATCAAGGGGTTCACTATCAGACAATAACTAGCAATGCAGTTTTACATTCGTCTCATTCACTGTTTTAACTTAAAATGAATCGCAAGTGGGTGCCCAATCATTTTATGTAGAGTCCATTTAACAATATAGGAATGCATGTATTGAGCTTCAAATCACTGTTCGAAATATTTTCATGTTTTGTTTTAGGAAAATGCTCATTGAATCTCCCCCATGCTAGCAAACCGGATGAAGAGAACAAGTTGAGCAAGGGAATCTGAAGGGATCAACAATGATATAGTACATGTCTATTTTGGAGTTATACTTTGAAATCTTCAGTAGATGGGGGTGTAGATTATATGGTGAATTGCTATACTGCAATGTATAAACCATACGTGGGTAACAGTTGATTGTATACGGTTTTACAATGCATGAATGTGTATAGTTGAAGCTATGTCTAACAATGTTATTTCTAGTTCATAATCTAGTACACGCACTTCAAGCCTTGTCCTTTTGGACGTCGGTAATGCCCCTATCATTGAGTTCATTAGTTGTAATTCAGAGATTTATTAAGGAGAATGCAAACAATGGAACATGCTTAATTAGGGAGCGTTACAGATTTGGTATCAGTGCTAAGGTTTTAAGGGCCACTGTAAGCTATCAAGTGTTTATGAGTTAGTTATTAAGGTATGTATGAGTTCTATTAGACCAATTAAATGAGCTATTGACTATAAGTTCATATGTATGGGCATATAAGGAGGAACCATTTCCATTTGGGTGATTCAATCATTTGGTAATATCTTGAGATTCGAGCATTAGCAAAGTGGAGTGTGGAACCATTTTGGTGACCTTTTAGTGAGGCATGCTCTCATTTATCTGGGAGTTGTATTGTATGTTTCACTTCTCTTATTTGTTTAAATTTTTGTAATCGTGCACTCCGGGTGTGTGCCCCATTGACTTATGAACTCCGGCGTGTGGCCGTTGAGCTATTGAAGTGTTTTTCTCCATTTCAGGTATCTATTATAAGGCTTTAAGCCGGCTTCTAGTTAGTTTTTGGGTGGAACTCTATCCGTTTTGCTCCAGGATTTGAGAGTTTTATTGAGGTGTGTTAATATACCTGATCTTAGGTACAGTGATGGTTGAAACCCGATGTGGGGATGCCATTTGCAACTTCTTAAGGGATTAATACAGTGTCAAGTTGGATGTCAATCTCTAGAGCAGGAAATGCCTTATGGGGCAATATCTTTGAAGTGAATCAGTATGAGATGAACATTACAATGAGTGCTTATGTCTGGTGATAATAGTTTGTAGCTTATGGTGTGCTACTTAGCGTTACATGGGTGGTGCGAGTAAGATTAGGCTACCATGTATAGGAATTATCTGGTCTTGACACTAAGACCTTACATCAGCAATGGTCCCATTACTTCCTATTATTGACTTATTTCTGCCGTAGTTACCTTGAATTGTTTAGGAGCAATGAAAGTTAGATGTGCAGGATTAAAGGAAAAGGACCCAAAGAAGTGATATAATATTCATTTTACCAGTACTAAGCGCATTGACTTCATTAGTATTGAGGATACTCATTTTACTAGTATCAGGTAGATTGATTCCACTAGTATCAAGTGATATATATGTACACATAATTAGTAGACTCTGCTCGTATGCACATCGTACTTTTAAGGAATTTTCAGAGATGGGGTGTGTCATTGGGTTATGAGTTATTCAGTGATCCAATAATGGGTGATGGAGAGCATCAAAGAAGTATCACAGGCCATATCTTTTATTACCTGAATCTCTTATAGTTAGCTATATCTATCGACCAGATTCGCTATTGCATTCTCCATAAGAGTCAGCGATATAGAGACCATTCAAAGCAATATTAAGTGGATACATGAGACTGGATTACTTTACTCAGAAGGGCATCAATTTAGCTCAACTCATGACATGGTAGTAAGGTTATTGAATGAGTGGGATACATGAAGTCCCAGTTTAGTTCAACACATGAGCAACCCTTCTTATAGACGATACAAACCCTAACAATCATAATCGTTTAATTCTCTATTTCTATGATGGAGCCTACAATGACCCCCGGTGTGCATGACTGTGTGATTTGAAGTTCTTCCTAAGCATATTTGACCCATTCTACTTACAGTTCAGTCATCACTATGTTCATATTTTTATTGTCACTTACTTTAACTCCTTGCTTCTGTTGGGCACTATTCATTTATTGTTTGCAAGGCCTTTGGTTGCTTCAGTTCCAGTCATTGAGTGCCCTTTCAGCAATTAAATGGATCCATATTGTTTGTATTTCTATAGCACTGTAACTTCATGTTGGCTTACTACTCTATAACCATGACTGCATGACGTTACTCAAGTTATTTTGGCAATCCTTTCTTTACTAGTATAGCCTATCTTATTAATGATAAACAACGATTTGTATTATTTCCATTTGCTAGCAGTTTCGGAATTTATATGCACCCCCAAGACTTCCATTTATTGCAGAATGTGTTATTGATGGATGCTAATGCCATCATGTTCAGTCATAAGACCGACTCTTTCATCTTGACGTACTGGCCTTCCAAACACCAGATGAATAAAATTTCCCTTCTGGTGGTGTTGACCCTCATATTCATCATTTTACTTACCTATGGGTACCGTATGACTTTTCAAATTCCTTTTTGGTTATCTGTTAGATTTCTTCACCTTTAGTACTTAATACTCCCTCTCAACTTCATAACATCGTTCATTTACTTTACTATCATGACCATCATGAATAAACCGCATGTCTTGTATATGCAGGTCATTTATATGCCTTACCTCTTTCATTACGAATCTTCGTCCTTTCATTCATTTAGCTTACATGCCATTCCTTTATAACCAATAACGAAATATCTTTGCAAGAGTTCATGGTGTGGTTACATCTGTTTACACTTTAGATTGTCCCCGTGTCATTTAAATTTACTGAGACCAGTACGCAGTTGTATGTGTTATCTTTTATAAATGGGCCTCTATTAGCATTATCGGAACCATATTCAGTGGGCATTCAATCCAGTTTGATTGGCAGACCTTGTTATCATTATGAGGATGAACTGACTATGTACTTATAGAAGATGACTTGCACAGATCTTAAGGCAAGCTTGAGGAATGAGGAAAGACTAGACGTGTGTTTCTATGGAGCGAGGGAAGAAAAACCCTATTTTCGCCCTAACTATACTGTGCAAGCAAGTGAGTTATCGTGTTAGTAATGCATTGAATATTAGTGATATGCAACCACACTCGGTATATACGTATCGATAATTACAGTTTGTGAATTTAAAGGTGTTTCATCTGAGGACTTTCAGGACCGTTTTCCCCCAAGAAACATTGATTTTCAAATCAACCTAGTTCAAGGTGCTCAATCCATTTTCAGAGCCCCTATCATATGACCCCCAGTAGAGTTTAAAGAACTAAAGATTTAGCAAGATGAGTTGTTACTGAAGAGAGTTATTTAACTAAGTGTGTCACCGTGGGAAACCCTAGTTTTATATGTTTGAAGAATGAAGGTAGAACCTTATGGTTGTGTACAGCGTACAGAGAGTTGAACAAGATCACTATCAAAAACAAGTTCCCTATACCTTAAATAAATGATTTATGGGATTAATTGCCAACAACAGAAGTCTTTTTCAGGAGTGATTTGAGGTTCGGATATCACACCTAAACCATATAACCATAGTTTATCATTTGTAAGAATGCCCTTTTATAGTAATTCTTGTAATTGTTTGCTTGTCTCATCTTCAAAACTTGGTACTATCTAATATTGTTTAATCTCCATTGCATTTCAACTCGATATTTCCTATTAGCACGATCTTCCATGTCTTTGCAAACCCATTGTTAAATGTGCAATACATTTTTGTTCGACCTTATATGGTTGCCAGCCTTCCAGTGCTCTCAACCTTCACCATCTTTATTTCATCATCATGAGTTGTAGCTTATTCCGTTGAGAGTCGATTCACATATCTACCTTACATCTCATTTATTCATAATGATAAGCTCGTATAACTTGTTCTGAATTTATAATGTAATTCAACTCTTATTGGTATGGGTGATTGCGATGCTTTTCTGTTCAATCTTATTGCTGGACTTGAATTATTTTCATATGAGCAAAGGCACGTTTCTAATGTCACTTGTTCAATCTATTTACTTATCCATTGGTACTTTGCTCGTCTAATCTGTTGATCTATCCATTGCACTTTACCGATTCAATCTATTGATCTATTTATTGCACTTGCAATTCTCACACCTATATCTTATATCCTCATAAGTAAACTTCAGTAATCCTTATTTAATCTTATCGCCGTACTTGACTTGGCTCTATATGAGCAAAGGCATGTTTCCACTGCAGCCTATGCAATCCATTTATCTATTCATTAGACATTGCTTGTTCAAGCTATTTATTTATCCAGTGTACCTTGTTTATCCAATCTATTTCTCTATTTATTCAATTTTGTTTTGCCACTCCCTCGATTGCATTCATCCTGTTAATGGTATCTAGAAAGTCACCCTGTTGGAACTCCGTTCCTGACCATTTTGTTTTTAAATCATCACCTAAACTCGAAGGTAACCTGGCTGTCTATCTTCTTGAATAACTATGTATTGGATCCTTTATAATCAATATTTATAAACCATGATTCTTGTGGTATTACGATTCAGAACTTTGGATGCACTCATGGTTATCTTTATTCTAACCACCCCAGGATAATCTCTCCTTTATTAGCTGTGACGGGCCCAAAAATAGGAGTCTGTTCTGGAAAAAAACTGGTAATTCGTGGCTTGTTGAAAAATTATGAATTTTGGTGGGGAGATAGACCGATGAGTTATCTTTCAAATGGATTTTGAATCACTCTAATATGAGTTCTGTGCAAGAAGTTATGACCGTTTTACTCTGAATGCGCAGATCGGACCAAAACTACGCCAGGTGGTGTTTTAGTTCAATTTTGGGAATTATGTGGTGGTGATTGTGTTATGGGATATAAATGAAAATGTTGTGGGACTTTTTAATCTTTTCATATTGGAGTTTTATAGCTTAATTGAAGGTCGGGGATGAAAGTTATGAATGTTCTGAGATGGACCTTGAATCGGTAACAACTTTGATTGTACTTAGAAGCTTATTTGGTTTGGAAAACTAAGTGGTATGACATATGCAACAAAATTGGAGAAGTGGGGAGATTGATAACTCAAGATTAGTATTTGTTGGTCCAAAATGGTGTGTTTAAAATTATTCTGAACCTACCACCACTCCAACTGCCCTCAAACCTTTATTATCCGTCTCAAAAATATCAAAATTCCATGATGAATTTATAACCATCAAAGTCTTTCTTTTATGATTCCAATTATTCTACTTTGATCAATTTTACTCCACAATATTTCACTTTGAGTTAAATTACCATAATTCATTTAGCTTTCAAATCACTTTGGTGTAACGTATCTTCTATGGAATTATTTGAGTTATGGATGCCTTTTAAGGAATTTATGTTACGGTTACAACTATGAAAGTCAGCATTGTTTACTAATTACATATAATTATAATTACATTTCTTAAACAGAAGGGGGCCTAGTCTATCATTTCCCATTGTGCAAAAGAATTATCAAGTGAGATTGCATTTTAAAGACATCAGGTATGTTCATTGCTTGTATCTTTAGAAATCAAAGTGTATTTATCAAAGTTATCATGTTTTGGTAAGTACATCTATGAATAAGTTTGTATAGTGATTGATCATTTAATTAGTGACCTCGTCAGTCATCATCTATAGGGCATTCGCCCTCCAGTTACCCGCTCGGCTTCAGGCCTGGTCCCCGATCGGCTTGGCAGGTGTACACATATCCATATATTGTAATAGTATCAAGGGGTTCACTATCAGATAATAACTAGCAATGTAGTTTTGCATTCATCTCATTCACTGTTTTAACATAAAATGAATTGCAAGTGGGCGCCTAATCATTTTATGTCGAGTTCATTTAACAATACAAGAATCCATGTACTGAGCTTCGACTCACAGTTTGAAATATTTTCATGTTTTGTTTTAGGCAAATACTCATTGAATCGCCCCCATGCTAGCAAACCGGATGAACAGAATAAGTTGAGCTAAGGAATCTGAAGGGATCAACAATGATATAGTACATGTCTATTTTGGAGCTGTACTTTGAAATCTTCAGTGGATGGAGGTGTAGATTATATGGCGAATTGCTATACTGCGATGTATAAACCATACGTGGGTAGCGTTGATTGTATATGGTTTGACAATGCATGAATGTGTATGGTTGAAGTTGTGTCTAACAATGTTGTTTCTAGTTCATAATCTAGTACACACACTTCAAGCCTTGTCCTTTTGGACGGCGGTAATGCCCCTATCCTTGAGTTTATTAGTCCTAAATCAGAGATTTATTAAGGAGAATATAAATAGTGGAACATGCTTAATTAGGGGGCGTTACATATCTCGTCATCGCACCTTGTCAGCCCCTCTTAACTTACATCTCCTTCAAAAGCAAAATTTAAATTTTTGTCATTATTGTCTATCAATTCGCCAAACCTCCCTTCCTCTCTTAGCAATCCTCTATTTGTAATCCTTTTTTCTTCAATATGTCAAACTCATAATTCAGTACATTAATTTTGGTTTCTGCTTCAAATTTTTAGTAGTTAATTGATTTTCTTTGTTCATTTTTCTATCAAATTATTTGGCCATAATTCACTTTTTATAATTTCACAAAATTTATTGGGTGAGCAATTTCTTGTATCAAATGCATGAGTCATTCTATTTACTTAAGCAACATGATTTTCATTACTTTTGCTTTAACATCATCTAATTATTACCTTTGATTTCCATACTTATATGTAATCCTAATTTCAGTTTGTTTCTTCATTACATTAAGGATTCAAGATATGGTTTATGGAAAAGTATTAAAAAATAGACTGAATGTAGGTAAGCAGTCATATTTGTGTTGATAATTGCTTATGAAATTTTGATGCAAATTCTCCCCGCACCTCATCCATATTGCAGAGGCCAATTGCATTGGACACATAGAATTGATCAAGGATTAAGAACAAGACTAAACGATGATGATGATGATGATCCACCAATAGTCATCCAAGGATTGTGATTCATTCTCACTTTTTGTCATCTTTTTCAAATTTAAAATTTAAAATCTATCTATCTACCTCTATCTCTATCTATACTATACATAATAGCAATCTTTTTATAACTTACATTTCCTAACACGAGAGTGAGTTTTGGAGGTTGAGTGAACTAACCGCCGTTGATCATCTTTCTATATTAAATCACAATCATTAGATTGGAACAAAAACCTAATTAACACATGAAATTAATTGCCTATGTGCACGACATGTCTATCGATCACATTTCCTCCCTCTCCCTCCCCCCCCTCTCTCTCTCTCTCTCTCTTACGTCCCGTCATCGCACTTTCTCAGCTCCCCTTAACTTCTGTCTCCTTCAAAAGCAAAATTTAAAATTCAGTCATTATTGTCTCCTACTTCTTCGTGCCTCTCCTCCTCTCTCAACAATCCTCTCTTTCCAATCCTCTTTTCTTCGATCTATCAAATTCATAATTCAATGCCTTAATTTTGGTTTCCACTTTGAAGTTTTAGCTGCTAATTGCATTTCTTTGTTCATCTTTCTATCAAATTATTTGGCCATAATTCACTTTTTATGATTTCACAAAATGTTTGGGGTGACCAATTTCTTGTATCAAATGCATGTGTAATTCTATATATTTGAGTAGTTTGATTTTTGTTACTTTTGCTTTAACATCATTTCATTATTCTCTTTAATTTCCATATTTATATATAATTCTAATTTTCATTTATTTCTTCATTGTAATCAGGATTCAAGATATGGTTTATGAAAAAGTGTTGTAAAATAGGTTGAATATAGGTAAGTAGCCACATTTATGTTGGTAATCATTCATGAAATTTTGATGCAAGTTCTTCCTTCCACCTCATCCATATTATAGAGCCCGATCGCATTGGACACATGAGTTTGATCAAAGATTGAGATCAAGGCTGAATGATGATAATAATGATGGTCGAGGACTAAGTTCAAGAGTCAGGATTGCAAAGATAGTGATATCATTTCAGTTGGATCTTCTTTCGAAGTTATTCCCCATATTTTTCCTCTTTTGTAGTCTGATGTAACTACATAGAATTTGCTATGAAATTGCAATGATATTTACTTTATGCCATGCAAAATGTCTTTCCATAATTTTTGATTTGCAGCTTCAATTCATTATTGTTGTTTCTCTATGCTGTAGATCTCTAATATTTATAAGTTGTAAGCTTTATCTATTTTTACATTTGAAATCTTGGTTTGATTTAATTTGGTTTCCCTTTCAAATTTTTGTTATTGTTTTAAGGAATATTTTTTTCGAGCATTGTAGCTACCTTTTTTGGCTAATTTATTTTATATGTGATATTTTGTGCATAATTTCATTAGATATATCATTTAATCTATTTATTTCTCCGTTCATAAGTGACTCAACCGCCTCTATCATTGTCCCCCCTTAATACTTGCACACTACATCAGATGGGCAGTTGGATGTGGTTAGTTTCAATGGGAGGAAGTCTATTATTATGATAAAGTAAGAGTTTATCTACCTATTTTCGACTTTGTGTTTAAAATTTATAAATTTTGATCTAATTTTATTTTGTTGGATCATAGTTTTCTCTTTCTCTTTGCTTATTTGGTCCTTGCTCACAAGACAACCCAATTCAAATGTCCATTTCACTCATTGTATTATCGCCAAAGCAGTGCTACAGTTAAAAATGTTCATTATAAATTTATCATCTCTATTTGTCCATTGTCATCTCTGTTGCTTATTTGCCTTTGCCACCACATCTATTTATTTAATTTTTCAGCACCCATATCTCTGTTACTATATCACTGACCAGTCTAAAATTGTGGTCTGCGTTTCTGTGCATCCAAACCTTCTACCTCCATTCAATTTTGCCTTCATTATCACATTACATTTATTGCTTATTGTGAATATATATATATATATATATATATATATATATATATATATTATGTTTCATATTTCTTGAGTTGGTATATTTTGGGCCAATCATGAGATCCCCCAATGATTTTCTCTTCACGTTCAGTATTAGATCTTTTTGTAGTCTATTAAGGAATTAGATTAAGTAGTTTTAACCTAGGCAAGTTTTATTTGGAAGCATAATTGCTATGTTGGTTTTGTGTAAAAAAAACAAATAATCCAAAAACATGAGGTTGTATCATTCTTGCAATCCAAAAACATGAGGTTGTACCATTGTTGTAGGATATTTGTTTCAACTTATATTTTATTTTCAATATATAATTACCCCTGAACTTAAACTGTATATCTTCGTTGACCATTCAGGAAAGACTAATATGGGTTAGTGTTAAGGTTTTTCTTTTTTTGGGGGGTGGGGGGGAGGGGGTTGACTGTTTAATTTAGGTGTTTTTTGAATCTTGGGCTTCCTTTATTTTTGAGTACTAGCTTATTTTAGAATCAACTGCTTCATCAGTTCACATGAATTCAAACAATGAAAACCATGTCGTACGTTTGTGCATTCATACATCTGTTTCTTTTGATCTTTTGGATTATATTGATGAACTGTTAGTTTGTAATGGTTTTTTGGAAATCTTTAGATTGGAAGATATACTAATTTGTGCTCATGATTTTGCATGGGACATCTAAATATTAAAACTTTAATATAAGTATCTAATAATATTATAAACAAAGTGCATAATGGTGGTCAAAACTAAAAATAAAAAATAAAATTTCCCACAAACAACATTCTATGTATACTACTTGATATATGTAAGCCTCTAGGTATGTCATTATTAGTATTAGATTATGTACTATCTCAGTCATACTTATATAGACTCCTTTTTACAATCATATGATTTTTAATTGTTAGTCCCAACGATTATGCACGAAGTGGCAATGTACTTAGACTTTTCATTGAGTTACTCTATCATCTTTTCTAAATTATAATAATAGCTATGTCTACAAAATGACCATTTATTTGTTATTTGCGTAGTATATATCTACGAAATATCTATTTGAATATGCACTATGTAAAGCACGAGTCCAGACTGCTATATACAAAATATAAATAATGTACCACAATTGTAATGATTAAATTAAAGAAGAAAACCATCAACAATTAAATGTTTGGAGTCATATGAGGTCAAAAGTACCACTGAATCTTAATTTCATAGAAATCAAAATATGTACTTCACCACAAACCATGTCCAAAGGTTAATGAAATCATATTAGATAGATAGTACGATCGAAGTCATTTAAAGTTTCGCGATTTGTAGCTATCATGTTGAATGTAACAACTAATCAATAACTTATATTGCCACCGTGGATAATCCCACATAAATCGATAGTATATAATTTTCTCTAAAAAGACTTAAAGAATGGGATGAGAAGTTTCTAATGCCATTTAGTTTAAGAAACATAACCTCAACATAATGCGTTAATATTAGATAATATATGACACTAAAATCGTCAATGACCTACATCCCAAAAAGCTAATCTCAGAAATCTTACGTTAGTGCCATTATCATATCACACCATAGTCCCTTGCAAAATATCACATGCTCTCACATAATAATTAATCAAATATATCAACATCAATAACATAAAACCAATAACCGAAAACTAAATTAAGGGGGAGGGGGAGAGATTGATCATGATAGAAGAAAGAATTGAAGAGGAGCCAACACAATGTTGGATGTGGTAGTAAAATATTGTCATGATTTAGGATAGGAGAGTCACATAGTGGTTATAGGATTTATTTAATGATGTTTATGGGTATATGGAGTAGTTTTCAGATTGTTGGATAATGTAAAAAGGACAAAAGTATTTAAAATTTTAAAATAGGGTCTTGGCGGGAGTAACTAAAAACCATAAATTAGTGGGGGGAAGGATGGGCAATCACATATATTATTATTTTTTATGATATGAAGACAAAGATATAAAGTTTAGGATAATTAGTCAAATTAACTAATATTTTTCTTCACATTATCGATTGTTATTATTTTTTTATCGAGTATAATCTTTATTTAATTTAATGAAAATCTGACAAATAGGATTCGATAATTTTATCAAACATTAAAAAAATAAGAATTATATCTTAGAGAGAGAGAGAAAGAGAGAGAGAGAGAGAGTAAGATAGAGGATCACGTGAATTTAGGGAGGGAAAAAGTAACCTTTTTTTAGATAAAGAATAAAAACTAATTGGGTAATTTTCACATTAGAGATAGATGGAATAGAGGAAGAGGCAGGGTAAAAGGGCAATATTCTTTTTTCCTTCTAAGAAAATTGATGTATTTTTTGAATGAAAAGTTGAAATTTTATTTTGGAAGATCAACGATTTACATACCTCAGTCATTAATTAATTTTGCTTGTCATAACAAATTGTTATTGTTTTTAATCGATTATAGTCATTAATTAATTTGATGAAAATCTATCAAAGAGGATTAGATAATTTTATCAAACTTTAAAAAAAAATAACTCCATCATAGAGAGAAAGAGAGATAGAGTTAGAGAGAGGATCACATGAATTTAGGGAGGGAAAAAACTAACTTTATTTTTTTTTAGATAAAGAATAAAAACTAATTAAGTAGGTTTAATATTAGGGATAGAGAAAATATGAGGAGATGTGGGATAAAAAAGCAATATTCTTTGTTCCCTCCAAGAAAATTAATGTATTTTTTAAATGAAAGGTTGAGATTTTATTTTGGAAGAGATCAATGGATAACATATCTTAGTGCATGACACTTTATAATTAAAAGAGGAAAGGCTATTGAACCCTTTTTATTTTGCTACTTATAATATATTTTGGAGTTGAACGAGTGCCATTGATCATCTTTCTATATCAAATCACAATCGTTAGATTGATAAAAAACTAATTAACTTATGAAAATTAACAGCCTAACTTTCAACGTGCACGACATGTATATTGATCACATCTCCTCCCTCTCTCAGTCTCTCGCTCTCTCACATCCCATCATCACCCTTTCTCAGCTCCCCTAAACTTACATCTCCTTCAAAAGCCAAATTTAAAATTCAGATATTATTGTCTCCCACTACTCCACGCCTCTTTTCCTCTCTTAGCAATCCTCTTTTCTTTAATATGTCAAATTCATAATCCAATACCTTAATTTTGGTTTTTACTTTGAAGTTTTAGTTGCTAATTGTGTTTCTTTGTTCATCATTCTATCAAATTATTTGGGAATAAATCAATGATAGGGTGAGCGATTTCCTACATCAAATGCATGCATCATTCTATTTATTTGAGTAGTTTGATTTTCATTACTTTTGCTTTAACATCATTTCATTATTCTCTTTGATTTCTATATTTATATGTAATTCCAATGTTAGTTTATTACTTCGTTTCATTTATATGGTTTCTAGAAAAGTATTGAAAAATAGGCTGAATGGGGTAAGTAGTCATATTTATGATGGTAATTGTTCATGAAATTTTGATGCAAATTCTTCCTCCCCACCTCATCTATATTGTATAGCCCGATCGAATTGGACACATGAAATTGATTGAGGATTGTGATCAAGGCTAAACGATGATGATGATGATGGTCGAGGACTAAGATCAAGAGTGAGTATCGCAAAGGTAGTGGATATCATTTCACTTGGTTCTTTTGGCGCTATTCCCCATATTTTTCCTCTTTTGTATTTTGATGTAACTACAAAAATCTGGTAATAAAATTACAATGATATTTACTTTGTGCCATGCAAAATGTCTTTCCATTGTTTCTGATTTGCACCTTTAATTCATTATTTTTGTTTCTTTGTGTTGTAGATCTCTAATATTTGGAAGTTGTAAGCTTTATCTGCTTTTTACATTTTAATTCTTGATTTGGTTTTAATTTGGTTTCACTTAGAAATTTTTGTTATCATTTTAAGGGATATTTTTTCAAGCGTCGTAGCTAGGTCATATTTCGTGCATAATTTCATTGGATATATTATTCAATCTATTTATTTCTTCTTTTGTAGAGTTATTCAATCGCCTCTATCATTGTTCGCCCCCTCTGTTAATACTTGCACACTACATCCGAGGGGAGACGTGACATGGTTAGTTGCAGTTGGAGGAAGTCTATTATTATGATTAAGTAAAAGTTATCTACTTATTTTCTACTTTTTGTTTGAAATTTGTAATTTTGATATGATTTGAGTTTGTTGGTCATAGTTTTATATTTCTTTCTATTTATTTAGTCCTTGCTCACTACACAACGCAATTCAAAAGTCCATTTCACTAATTGTATTATCTCCAAAGCTTTGTTACAGTTAAAATTGTTAATTATAAATTTATCATCTCTATTTGTCCATCGTCATCTCTTTCGCATATTTGCCTTTGTCAACACTTCTATTTATTTGTTTTTTCAGCACCCATGTCTTTCTTACTATATCACTGACTGATCTAAAATTGTGGTATGTGTTTCTATGCGTCCAAGCCTTCTGCCTCCATTCATTTTTTCCTTCATTATCACATTATGTTTATTGCTAATTGCGAATATATATTATGTTTCATATTTCTTGAGTTGGTATATTTTCGGCAAAATCATGAGACCCCCCCTTTTCTCTTTGCTTTTAGTATTAGATCATTTTTGTAGTCTCTTAAGGAATTAGATTAAGTAGTTTCAACCTAGGAAAATTTTAAGAAATTAGATTAAGTAGTTTCAACCTAGGCAAACTTTATTTGGATACATAATTGCTATATTGGTTTTACGCCCAAAAAAATCCAAAAACATGAGGCTGTATCATTGTTGAAATCCAAAAACATGAGGTTATACCTTTATTGTAGGATATTTTTTTCAACTTATATTTTATTTTCAATATATAATTTCTCACAAACTTAGACTATATATCTTAGTTGACTATTCAGGAAAGACTATATGAGTTAGTTTTAAGGGTTTTTTTTTTGGGAGAGGGGTTTGACATAAGTGTTTTTTGAATCTTAGGATTCCTTTACTTTTGAGTACCAGCTGATTTTATAATCAAATAGAATATAAATGCTAATTTTGCATTGTTTGTTTCATTACGTAGTGAACTATGGTTATGATTTCAGTTTCATATTATTATTATGCCACTAGTGGAAGAGCATGTAAGTTACCCTGCCCTAGCTCTTTAAATTTGTATTCTGCTGCCCATGTTTAGTGTATTGTGTTTGATTGCCAAAAGTTTAGTGATTATGTAGTAGAAAATTTGATCAAGTGAGTTTTATCATGCTCCTCAACTTGTGGAAAAAGATTGGAAGTACTTATTTCCATTTTCATATTTGTCATTCAAGATTGTGTGACTACTTTTTCGTAGCTTTGCATAAATTTTGACTCAATTTCTAAACTCTTCCCTCTCTCTCATTGGGTTTCATGGCTATTTGAATAAATTAAACTTTTTCATGATCGTACTTTAGCTCAAAGATATCAACCGTTTATTCATTTCACATCAATTTAAATAATAAAAACTGTATTTTTTTGCTCGTGATATTGAGTTAAGAGTTTCAAGAAAATAAAATTCCTTTCAAATATGTGCTACGTTGTATGTATGTTTAGTGGTTACCATTACCCTTTACTTTTGGGTGCTATGGGATACTGTTCAGAATGGAGTTTTGGGTTTCATTGCAATTACTCTTTTCTCTAATTCATAAGTCGTGAACAATTAACACCAATTTTATTGAAATAGAAGTTAACTTGGATGCCTTGATTATAGCTTGGCTAACCAAGGATCAGCCTAAAGTGATCCTCATTCACCTTACCCCTCCTATTGATTTCAAACTAGGCCTTGAATTGGATGTAGAAACCTAGAAGGTTTGGCGAAAGGTTCACCATGCTAAACAAAGCCATACTATTGATCTTACTTAAAGGGTGTGCAATGTTATGGGTTTATGCATTCATGATCTGCTGCTTTTGATCTTTTGGATTATATTGATGAACTAATTAGGTTGTAATGGTTTTTTGAAAATCTTTAGGTTCGAAGATACACTAGTTTGTGCTCGTGCTTTTGCACGAGATATCTAAATAGTTAAAACTTAATATAAGAGTGCGTTAATATTATAAACAAAGTGCATAGTGGTGATCAAAACTGAAAACAAAAAACAAAATTTTGCCCAAATAGTACTCTAAGTATACTACTTGATATATATGTAAACCTCTAGGTCTGTCGTCGTTAGTTTTAGGTTATGTACTATCTCAATCATACTAGTGTAAAAGTGAAGAAAATGAGAAGAAAGGGAAGAAATTTGATGAAAAATGATGAAAAATTGAAGGTTTTAGAGGTGGGTGGTTATTGAGGTTTTAGAGAGATAAGGAGAGAGTTTAGAGAGAGAAGGACGAAAGGTAGAGGAAAATGGATGGGTGCTCAAGTCAAAGGGTTTGAAAAACCCTTGACCGCGGGTGGAGAGCCTTACCACAGACCGTGGTGTTCACCATGGATGGTCTGTGGTGAGCTCTATCTCTGTGTTTTTTTTAATATTTCCAGGCAACTGCTCCACAGATCGAATTGGACGCCACGAGGGGTCTATGCAGAGCTCTGATATAGCTGCTAAAACTCCCTCTTTTGTGATTTTTTGGAAGATTTTTCACTCTTCTTTGTGCTTCTCTTTTTTTTTCATTCTCTTTGTTTTTTTCTTCTTCTTTGTGCTCTTTATCTTTTTTTTTCTTTTTTTTTAAACAAAAATAATACACTATATGCAATCAAAGAAAAGAAAAACTACTAAACAGGAAAAAAAAAACTTGGGTTGCTTCCCAAGAAACACTCTTTTAGGGTCGGAAGCTTGACCGTCTCTTTTAGGAGGCCTCAGGATTAGAAAGGTGGTGGATAGCAAGCTTGTCAATGGGTTCCCCCACATAATAAGGGTGAAGACGCTACCCATTGAACTTGAATGCGCCAGCTATCTCACTCCAGGCCTTCATAACCCCATGAGGAAATACCGTTATAACTTTAAATGGCCCCCGCCACCGGGATCTCAGCTTGTCTAGAAATAACTGCAACTTAGAATTGAATAACGTGACGGAGTCATCTGCCTCCAATCTTTTTTGCATAATATGCTTGTCATGCCAGTGCTTGGTTATTTCCATATAAATTTTTGAGCTTTCATAGGCTTCCAGACGTAACTCATTTAGTTGCAAAAGCCTCTTCTCACCTGCCGCCTTAAGATCAAAGTTTATAGTTCTAATTGCCCAATATACTTTGTGTTCTAACTCAACCAGCAAATGGCAAGACTTTCTAAAAACTAAGCGGTATAGAGCAGTGCCGAGAGGAGTTTTGTAAGCAGTCCAGTAAGCCTAAAGAGCATCACCAAGCTTTTTAGGCCAATCTTTTCGGGACCGATCAATTGTTTTCTCCAAAATTCTTTTTGATTCTCAATTGGATAACTCAACTTGACCACTTGTTTGTAGATGATAAGGTGTACAATCCTTATGGAAACCCCCATACTTCTTTAAGAGAGACTCAAGTGGCTTGATGCAAAAATGAGTCCCATTATCACTTAAAAGAGCCCTTGGTGTGCCAAATCTTGTAAATATGTTCTTTTTAAGAAACTTGATTACCACCTTGGAATCATTGGCAGGAGAGACAATGACTTCTACCCACTTGGAGATGTAATCAACCACCACGAGGATCTAAAGATTATTGTGAAATGGAGAAAATGGACCCATAAAGTCAATCCCCTAAACATTAAAAAGTTCAGCCTCAAGAATCCCACTTTGAGGCATCTCATGCCTCTTAGAAATACTCCCTGTCCGTTGACATCTGTTGCAAGTCATAAAGAAGGCTCTTACATCTTTAAAGAGAGTGGGCCAATAGAAGGCGACTTGAAGCACCTTAGCAATAGTCTTCTCTAGTCCAAAGTGCCCAACATAAATTGAAGCATGGAAATGGCAAAGCACACTAGGAACCTCATCTTCTAGCAAACATCTTCCATAAACACTATCTCCACATAGCTTGTAGAGTGGAGGCTCCTCCCACACATAATATTTCGCAATAAGAAAGGAATATATTCCTTTGTTGATAAAATAACCCGGTGGCATCACTCCACACACCTTGAAATTCACCAAATTAGCATACCATGGCACTGCCTGGTAAGATATTACAAGGAGTTAATCATCGAGAAAAGAGTCTTCTATGTGAAGCTCCTCTATTGGAGTGGCCTTGGAACCCGAGCGAGATAAGTGGTCGGAAACTACATTTTCATGTCCGCCTTTGTCTTGATTTTCCAAGTCAAACTCTTGGAGAAAAAGCACCTAGCATATGAGACGAGCTTAGAGTCGGACTTCTTCAAGAGATGATTTAGTGCGGCATGATCAGTAAAAATGATCACCTTGGAATTGATCAAATAGGAACAGAATTTCTCCAAAGTGAACACAACAGCTAGGAACTCTTGCTCAGTTGTGGTATAATTCATTTGAGGATCATCCAAAGTTTGGCTCGCATAGTAGATGGCATAGGGCTTCTTGTCCTTCCATTGCCCCAAAATTGCTACCACTGCATAGTCACTAGCATCGCACATGACCTCAAAAGGTAATCCCAATCCGGGGCTTGCATAATTGCGGCGGAAATCAAAGCCTCCTTCAACCTAAGAAAAGCATTTAAACACTCTTCATTATACTCAAAGGGCACATCTTTGACAAGCAAATGGGTTATAGGTTTTGCAATTTTCTAAAATCTTAATGAACCGTCAGTAAAAACTAACGTGTCCAAGAAAACTCCTTACACCCTTTATAGAAGAAGGTGGTGACAATATCTCAATTACCTCTACCTTCGCCTTGTCAACTTTAACACCCCTATTTCAAATAATATAGCGTAAAACAACCCCCTCTTGTATGATAAAATGACACTTTTTCCAATTCATGGTCGAATTCATATCCTCACATCTTTGCAAAACTTTAGACAAATTATTCAAGCAATTGTAAAAACTTGTACCATGTATAGAAAAATCATCCATAAAGGCTTTCACTATGTCCTTAATAAAGTTGGGAAAGATACCCATCATGCATTGTTGAAATGTGGCGGGGGCGTTACATAACCCAAATGGCGTTCTCCTATAAGCAAATGTCCGTATGGACAAGTAAAGGAGGTCCTTGCTTGGTCACAAGGTTGAATAGGGATTTGAAAAAAAAAAACCTAAATAGCCACATAAGCAGCAAAAATAAGAATTCTTTACTAGGCTCGAGCATTTGGTCGATGAAGGGTAGGGGAAAATGGTCCCTATGGGTAGCTTTATTCAACTTCCTATAGTATATGCATATATGCCAACCCGTAGCTGTCCTAGTAGGTATTAGTTCATTATTCTCATTCATTACAACCGTTATTCCCCCCTTTTTAGGCACAACATAGACTGGGCTTACCCACTTACTATTAGAGATAGGGTAGATAATGCCGACCTTGAGCAATTTCAAAAAAAAATTCTTGAACATTTCTTGCATATTAGGGTTCAGCCTTCTTTGGTGTTCAATTGAGGCTTAATGGTCATCTTCCATCAAAATACGATGCATACACACAGAAGGGTGAATTCCCTTAATGTCATCAAGAGTATATCCTATGGTCTTATGATGCAATCTATGTATTCTTAGCAAAGAGTCAACTTGACATGCATTTAGACTCGTACTTACAATAACAGGATATGTAAAATTGGGGCTAAGAAACTTATACATCAAAGAAGAAGGAAGAGGTTTTAGTTTTACCTTGGGGGCACGTTTCTTATTTGACAAGGGTGCATCATCTTGTACTAGCGCTTCCACCTTGGCAAGGGTTGGGTAAACTGGTGGACAAGCTTCCAAGAATTGAGCACACATTGCTACTTATGGGTTCTTATCTTGAGTAGTACCATCATTTAATAAACAATGCTCAAGTGGATCATCAGAAACATTATTAGAAACGGTCTTATGTCCTAAACTATCCACTAAATCAATCCGATAACACTCACCAGAGATAGAAGGAAATTAGAAGCTTTAATTAATTTAAATTCCATATGTTCATGCTCCACATCAAAAGATAGTTTATTGTTTTTGACATCTATACGTCACCCAGCGGTGGCCAAGAATGGCCTCCCAAGAATAATGAGAATGTGCATATCCTCTCCCATTTCAAGGATTATAAAATCTACGGGCACATAAAAATCTCCTACCTTAATAGGAACATCCTTTAAAATACCTACGGGGTACTTTACAGAATGGTCCACCAACTGTGAAGAGATGGTAGTAGGTCTCATTTCTTCTAGGTCCAGCGTTTTGTAAAGAGAGAAGGGAGTTAAACTTACACTAGACCCTAAGTCACACAAGGCACGATCTATTGGCACATTCCCTATCAGACAAGGAATAGAAAAGCTGTTGGGATCCTTAAGGTTAGTAGGGAGCTTATTTTGCATTGCGACACTACATTCTTTTGTCAATGCCACTATTTCATGCTCTTCTGTCTTTCTTTCATTAGACAAAATTTCTTTCAAAAACTTAGCATAAGAAGGCATTTGCGACAAGTCATCGATGAATGGAATGTTAATGTACAATTTCTTAGGGACCTCTAAAAACTTTCTAAATTGTCGATCACGTTTAGTCTTAGCCATTTTTTAGGGAAATGGTAAAGGTGGTATAAAAGGTCTTGGGGAAATTTTCTTAGGGTCATTAGGAATCTTATTAGAATTACGGCCATCATCACCTATGACGCCATTAGAAGAAGCTGACACATCCTTCTCAACAACCTCATCGTTTGCATCATGCGACTGCTCATTTTTGGCTAACCCTCTTAGGTCCCTCAAGTTGCTTGCCCCCTCTTAAAATCATGGATTACATTATTTTCCAGGGCTAAGTTCATTCTTGCTAGGAAATCTACCCGGTGGTGTAGATGAAGAGGTAGCTTGTTGAGCAATTTGAACTTTTAACATCTTATTATGAGTAGTAAGCACATCAACCTTAGAGGCTAATTGCTTAATATACTCATCTTGCTTCCGCTACTCCAACAGCATATTCTCCATCATGGTCTTTGAGTTGCATTTTTTAGATGCTTGTCGAGGATAATGTGGTCTTTGAAATCCAAGGGGTGGTCTAAAATTCATTTGAGGCATAGAAGGGACATTAGACGTGTAGGAAAATTGGGATGATTCCTCCAATCACGATTATAGGTGTTAGAGAATGGGTAATTGGTTGGTCTAAGATTAAAATTGTTGACATAGTTGACTGGTTCACTAACATCTTAAGCAAATGGACTCTCGAATTGATAATTGACAGTCAAATGGTCAGTGGGACCACAAATTTCTCATGATGGGAAGGGATATTTGAACTAATTGAATTAACATTAAATCGTTCTAGCCTTTGAGACATGGCATCTACCTTAGTAGAAAGCATAGAGATAGCATCAAGTTCTAACTTACCTCCAACCCTCTTGGGTTGGCTTCTCTCATTAGACCATTTGTAGTTATATTAGCACCATCTCTTCAATAAGATTGTAGGCTTCGTCTTCAGTCTTGTTCATAAGTGTACCTCCCGCTGCTGCGTCTATAGTAGACCTCATCGGTTGAGTGACTCCATTATAGAAAGCTTGCACTAACATCCACTGTTGAAGGGCATGATGTGGACATAGCCTCAATAGGTCCTTAAAATGCTGACCAGGCTTCATATAACGATTCATCCTCCCTTTAAGCGAAAGTGGTGATTTTGTTTCTCAAACCTGCCGTCTTGCTAGAAGGAAAGAATTTGCAAGCAAGACTTTGGTGTGCACATCCCACGTTGTGATGCATCCCGCAGGCAAAGAATGTAACCACGCTCTTGCCTTGTCCTTCAATGAAAAGGGAAATAACCACAATCGTATACCATTAGTAGAAACATCGTTGAGCTTTAACGTGTCGCACACCTCTAAGAATACCGAGAGGTGTAAGTTAGGATCTTCTAGCGGGGTGCATCCAAATTGGGATTATTACACCATGAAAATAAGAGTCAGCTTAAGGTCGAAGTTGTGGGCTTCCACGTCGGGTCGAACAATACTAGAGGCAATGACAAAATCCTGAAGCATCCTTCTTTGGTAATCTCCTCCTCCAACCATTATCGAAGGGCCTTCTTGAGCTTTGGCACTTTGCTCCTCTAACTTCAACTTCTTCCTCCTAGAGCGAAAATCGCTTTCTATTTTCGGATCGAATTCAAACGAAAAGGGACTTCGCATATAAGTGGCAAGATCCTGCAAAAATCACGACGAAATACCACCAATGCAAATCAAGAAAAAACAAAAAAGAAAAAGAAAAAGACAAAAAATACTTAGTCAATTTAAACAAGGGAACTCAATATCCATAAATTGGTTCAAGGCAATGGCGCCAAAAACTTGATTGCTATCGCAAGTGCACGGTTGTTGTGGTATAGTTTTAATATCGATCCCACAGAAACCAAGTGTAATCTATCGATTTTAACCTACTGTAAAACGCTAAGCAACCGAATTTTCAATGGGTTGTCTCAACCAACTATTAGAAATTCAATCAGATTAAAAAATCTAAGGAAAATGAGTTGGATAGTTAGGTTTAGATGTGCACTTTATCTAGATTGAATTATTCAAAGGAGTGCAATTGAACTAAGAATTCAGTATTTTCTTTCGAAACGAACTGAGTTGCCTAAACTAATCTAATTAACATTCTTTCAGATAACCTTGGTTTAGTCTTGGTTATGGATTCTTGATTGCTAGAATTTTCCTCTCAACAAACAACTCCCTTTCAAGTAGTCGTTAAATTAAGTTCTAACTTGTTGTTCTAATAGTGAGTTTCTCCTTTCAGTACTTTACACAACTATCTAGTGTATGCAAGCAACTTTGGCCAAAGCTTACTCACGACAGTTCATCCACAAGACAGAATTCAATCAAACCAATTGGATAAAGCACAAATATTGAAAATTAGAGGTCCAACATCAATACTTTAGCTAACAAGTCCCTACATTAATAAAAACTACTCACACATAATTGAAATCATCATCTAAAGAAAAGTTCAGGAAGAGATCAGAAGAGGAAGAAAACCTAGTAACTATGATGGTCTTCAATGGCTTCCCAACCTCCAAGCCTCCAAGTACCAATCTTCCACTCCAATTCCCACTCTTACTTTAAAGAAAGCTTGAAAAATCCTAAAATTAATGATAAAAGTGAGTGTTGGATGCTTTAGTTTTCTATGCTCTCTCTTCCTTGCAGCCCAAACAAACCCTATTTAAGCATAAACTCATCCATTCTCAGCATGAAGGAAGACAAAGAGGCAAGCAGTTTCAGGGTCACCACAGATTGTGGCCTTCACCATGGAGGGTCCGTGGTCGCGTCTGTCTCAGCATTCTTTTGTTTTTCTTTCTTCTCATCGGGCATGGAAACATACGGGCATCAGTGGAGAGTCAAAGCACAGTCAAATGGGGTCAACGCAAGGTCCAAAAGGTCCAAAAACCTGTAAAACATAAAAAAGAACTATACCCAAGCATAAAACAGGAAAACAAGTATATATTATAACATAAAGTTCATAATTCTCCCTAAAAATGCAACAAAATGATCCTAAAATAAAGTGCATCCTAAGCATATATTAGAGGGGTGCATGGAAATGAGAGGAAGCCTAACTCCAACAACCGATCGGAGAAGGACCACACCCCATTGAACTAAGACCTCGATGTGAGACATGTGGCAAGCTGTAGAGTGGACCTTATGCTAGGTTAACTGAAGCGTGCTTTGAGTGTGGAGAAATTGGGCATTACCAAAACCAATGTAAAAATAAGATATAGGAAAATACCTATGCTAATCAAGGGACTAAGGGCCTGTTCTTTTCGTGGGTAAATTGGGTGGGTCAAAAGGGTGAAGTGGGTTGAAGTTGGTTGAGGTGGGTTGAGATAAGTTGAAGTTGGTATTTTTTTTTAGGTGGGTTGAAATAGGTTGAAGTAGGTTGAAGTGGGTTGAAATGGGTTGATGTTGGTTGAAGTATGTTGAAGTAGGTATATTTTTTATATGGTGGGTTGAAATGGGTTAAAATAATGA